>CM076581.1:41896967-41995880 GCA_034641835.2 Pinus albicaulis | reverse complement strand
ACAGCTAAGGGATTGTCTCTTAAGGTACAACACAAACTTTGAATAATTTCTTCCTTCTCTTGATTCATAGCAAACAATTGTTCACGAAGTTCAGTGATTTCTCTTCTATCTTCAAACAGAATCTGCACCATGTCCTTCAAGATGTAGAATTCATGCTTCATGTCTTCATCGAAGAATCTTATGAAGGAAGAGTATTTTGAAACCTCACTTGATGAAGTTGTCATAATGAAAATTAACTAAAATAACTTCAACAAAGTTCACAAAGCTTTCAAAACAAATGACAAATATTTTGAACAAAAAGGTCGTAGAGACAAGCTCTTCTTCAAGCAACCAAACAACAAACCCTTTTATGCTTCAAGGGTTGCCTTGAGGTCCTTTGGGTAAGGAAGATGCCTTTAGCCCTTTCTTCCTTCTTGTACCCTTCTGGACTTAGCTTGCAGTAGCTCTCCGTTCACCTCCAACAAACTCAAACAACAGTCAGTTTGCAAACAGTAAAACAGTCAAATCCTTTTAAATTGTGCAAACACCTTCAATTCAACAAGAAAAAAATTTCTCTGTCAAAAAAGCAACCTAGTGCTCTGATACCAACCTAATCTAAAAATGGGTTGGATAACTTGTTATTTTTTTCGATAACCTCCCACTCAGTTAAACAAATAAAAGATCTAGCTTATACTTGACAATTTGCAGAATTTATGCTTGAAAGTGGTATATAATTTTTCATTGTTTAAGTGTCTTAAGTCCATTTTTTTGCTGAAATTAAACATGTATAATAGCAAAATAATGCAGCAATAAAACATCCACACATAACAGCAAAATTAATCTATGGGTTCACCCAAATATCGTGGGCTACGTCTCCTGACTTGGCTCTTTGGGATTATGTTTAAATTTCTTTTACAAGTTCCACACTTAACTCCAATGGTTACTGAACTTATCTGAATCTATGCAAAAGGAATTACTGACATCTATGTGAACTTGCTTATGTTATATTATGTAATAGATCGAAAAGATTGCAATTAACATAAATGACATAAGCCATTAAAGACACATTTTAAACATATCAACACAAAAAAATTTAATAAGGAGTTCACCAGACTTCCTGGCTACGTCTCTTGGTCCTTTAGCTTCCAGTGCTGACCTTTATATTATTTCTTCAAATGATTTACAAACATGAGCTCAAAAACTGAGACTCAAATGATGAAATAAACCTCACCATGATGACCGGCTCGGAATTCTGGTCAAAATGAGTACCCATTTGCCTATGTTTGGCCACAGTGACTTCCAGATCCCTTGGAAAGTCAAAAACCACTTTGCCTTTCTGCAAAACCGCTTATGTCTGCAAGAAAACCACCTCTCTGCAACTAAAACCGCTTCTGGAAATTCCGCGGTGGTTTGGGCTTTGGCACCTGCATAAAGATAAATACAAGTGGGAGGATGGACTTAACAAGTCCAATCTATAGCGTAAATGGTTAGTGCTCTTGTGTGAAGGCATTGTTTTAAATATAATTTTGGAGGTCGGCGGGTCCAAACCCCCGCTCAACCATTCTCCAACCTTCCGGCAGTTTGATTCTATACAGGGCAAACATTTATTAAAATACATGCGTTGAAACCTTATGATAAGGTTTACCATATCCATACTCCAGCGGTCACGTTGATACATCTCATATGGTTTCGAACCATATATAGCACATTAATATATGTGGTGGTGGCGGTTACAATATAACATGGCATGGTATTAAACCTTTCATATATCATATCCGAAGGTTTGCGTTGATTTGTTACGATATATGATATATCGAAACATTAATATATATGCCTTTAAAACCTTTGAATATGGTTCCATTACATACTATGGATACCAATATACCATTACATAATATATTCGTTACATTGCCACATATCAATGTTATTATATGCATTCAACACAATATGATGTGTTGGCCCAACCGGTGAACTAGCTCCAATGAAGCCTTAGAAATACAGGAGGTCAGGGGTCTGATCCTCCCTAACCCCAAAACTTTTGGAAATAAGTTGTCATTGGGAAAAATCCGAGCTACCACGTGTCAACTCCGAATTGGCTTGTATCAACCAATCAAATTACGACACATCACTGAGCTAAATGACATCAGCCTGGACAAATGGTGCATTCTTGGGACGACACGTGTACTGCTGACATCACACTGTTGACTTTGACTTTGACCGTTGACTGTTTGACTTTGAATTTTTCCATTTTGCCCTACTTTGCCCTGAAACTTTGACTTGCCACAACTTTCTCATAAGAAGTCAGTTTCACGCACCGTTGGAAAGCTGTCGACGAGCACATCAAATTGATTCCCTTTTCAACTGCATTTGAAGAATTTGATCTGGAGGAAAAATTGAATCCATTTTGGATCATGAACTGAACCAAAGGGCTTAGAATACCATCTATATCCCTGTCATGGCTGTCATCACTCTGCAAACAGCTTTATGCTCCCTTAGACTTAATTCCTTATGTTTGTGCACTGAGCTACACTGAGCTTCTCTATGGCACTAACTCCTTCATAAATTTTTTTCTGTCCCTAAAACCACACCTACTATCTCCAATACACATCAGACACCAAATATCGACTAATAATTTGCTCAAAATGAGCACTGCATCCCCAAACTAGGCATTCCTCCACGGTTTGCCTTGGACTGCCAAAAAATTCCCTTCAGCTTCTAGAGCTCTAGAAGTATTCAAATGGCTCTGAAAATCCCTTCATTGGATTCATAATGCAAAAATTAGTCAGGATAGTCTATTTTTTCACTAAGAATGGCCTCTAGCTGCTCCGGTTTCTCCTCCAACACCTGTTGGCACCCCCTGGCACTAAGGTCACTGAAAAATTCTTCGATGGGTTATCGACCTCTAGAAGTCATCAAAAGCTTTTGTAACCTCCTTCAATGGATTCAGAATGTTTTTTACAGTCAGAAAAGACAATTGGTTTGTTGCATATGTCTCTAGCTGCCCTAGCTAGGCCCTGAACTGTTGCTGGCAAAAGCTGGCACTGAAGGCCCCTAGAACTTTACTGAAAATTCTCATCTTTCTAAAATCCTCTACAAGCTCTTGAAACCATCTCATTAGTTTCATAACATCTGAAATATCCAAAATTGACTATTGGATTGTTGAAAAATACCTCTAGCTCCCCCGCGTAGGCCTCAAACTGTTGTTGCCCCCTGGTGGCCCCTTGAACTTCACGGATGAAAAAACCTGCTTAGAAGCTCTCTGATGGCTCTAAAACCTACTCCATTGAGTATGGAATGTTGGAGATAGTCTAAATTGACTATTGGCACCCTACAATTAAGCGAATCTAGCTCAAAATAGAGCCTGAACTCATTTTTGCCCAGTGTTCCCTACATCAACTCCACCAAATCTAGAGCACTCCAGTTAACTGGAGATAAAATGGGAAACCGCCCTAAATTTGGGGCGCTTCCAACTTATCCGCTGAATTAACCACCAGTTAACTGTTAGCATTAAATGTGATCCGTAAAGGGTGGCCACATGGCCCCAAACTTGCGGCTATCTTAACTGTTTGGCAGAATTGTAGTTGGGGTCACATTATCCGCGGAGCTAAACATTTCTTGCCATGTGAAATGGATTAATCATTGGTGGAGACTTTTTTAACGCCATCCATTTTAAAGGTTGGAGCCCCTGGTTTCTTACTATCGGTCTCATGGGAGGGGGTTGGCCCCCTCTGAACCCCCATATAGCATTTCGATACACGTTAAATCAAACCCGTGAACTAATATGGTAAGAACTAAATGGTAGCCTGGACGGTCGAGAGTGTTGCATGTGTGTTTGGAGGTCGGGTGTTCAATTCTCATGCAGACCCAAAAAAAAATTAAGACCGAACCTGGGCCACGTGGTAGCCTTCCATTGGATCAAAATTCCAAATTCAATCAATTACTGAGTAATACGATGCCACTTGGCATAAGTTGATTGGACCATACAGAATATTCCCTCAAATATTATTTTTTTTAATCTCCCAATATTCAAAGTCAAACTTGGTCAAAGTCCAGTTTTTGCAGTTTACTGGACTTTTCAAACTGCGATAACTTCTTCATACGGTGTCAGTTTTTCGAACCGTTCACGACACCGGAATAAGGAAGAGAAGATCTATCCATTCGCTTAGGTTTGGCACACTTCTGAACACTTTGAATTTTGAGCTATCACTTAGGTCCATGATCCAATTCTGATCAAACACAAGAAGATAAAACCATCCCCCACCCCCTCTCTCCCAAAAAAGAGATGGAGAGGATAGTGCGGAGTAGACAAAGTAGTATGCTAAAAAGTAGATGTCTCCTTCACTCTCAAGTGAGTTGGTAACTCTGTGGACTTTCACTTTGTAATTTTGTGTCTTAGTTTGACTTGACATAAATTCTTTCAGTTTTACTTTTACTTCTAAAACAGATATTGTGACATGCACTTTATTCTTTGATGACATCAAACATTGATGATCCAATTATTATTCCATGTCTTGATAACTTATGATGTGCTTGTTTCGATTATTAATATAGATTATGTTGATTATTATAATATTAGTTGATATTGATGATTTTGTTGTCATTTATCATGCATATATTGTGATGACTAATCATTATGAGCATATGTTACTAATAATTGTTTGAGTATGCTAAGGGACCATGGTGGCGTACAAGTTTGTGAGTGAATAATGATTCTATTTTCGTTATTGAATACAATTGATATTAAAATTTGAATTTATCGGTGATATATATTCTTACACAATACTTATGACAAGTTAGTGGATTGACGCATAGGTTACATGCTTGTCAAACAACTCACACATGGGTGACAAAGTTATACGAAGTAAATAATATTTTCATGGGATGGGTGGGGCAACATCCTTGATTCCACTGAGTGGCACTCTATTCATGGATTGGGTCAAAATTTATTGGCCACCTTAGCCTTAAAGTTACACAATGCCATGAGGGTTGGACTGTGGATTTGGTCACTCATAAAGTTTCACTAAGGGACATGTATTAAGGTAGACACCTCAATCCTCAATCACCATTATTTTGACAACTGTAGTTAACAATTGTCTCTATTATCATGCCTATCTTACCCTTAACTAGTCAAAAATACTTGAAGGGAAAGTATTTTTTCACCCTTAGAACTGTGTGAGGAGTTCTTGAAGGGCACGACCGACTTAGAACCCTTGGTATTGTGAAACAAATAGGTAATTGAATTCAATTTAATGGGATAATGCACTAAAGTTAAAGAATATAAAGAGAGGGAATTTTAGAGTAGAATCTTCATTGAATATTTAGAAAAAATATTGGGGCAAAATGAATTATGAAGATAGAATTAAATCAAACTTTAGAAAACTCAAAATGAAGCAAATTTAACTTGATCAAATATTATAGCTATCTTGAAACATGTAGGGAGAAGATTATAATTTTAGAAATAATGGAAAAATATGTTTGATTGAATTCTAACACTAAAGGGGGGTGTTGTGCATGAATTTAAAATAATCAAATTAAAAATCAAGAAAAATTATATTAACGATAACCCTCTATGTGGAAGGAGCACAGAATCATAATCTCTAACTAAAATTAAAATTTAGAAAATTATGGGAGGTTGGAGACATAATATGTTACCTAATATTTAACTCTAGTTGAAGAAACACATGAACACCAAAATAGGGGAATCTAGAATGGGATCAAGGGACAACCAATAGAATAAATGGGAAAAAAAATTTGGGGTGATGGGAATATAGCCTTTTAAAGAAAAAGAAGAAATGGAAATTCATGAGAGTATTGATAAAAATCTGACAAATAGGTAGGTGAATAATAAGAATATTGGAAATTAATAAATTGATAATTTTTCATGAGAAGTCAAGTGGCAACATTGAAACTCTTATAAAAGAAGATAAAACGATGAAAGACTCATTTTTTATGCACTCTAATGCTAGACAATTGTCCTAATGTAAAGTTATATTTTAGTGAATAAGTTTAGCTTTTTTGTGAGTTTGGTGTGTGTAGATTTGTGTTGAGTGGGGACCTCTAGAGTTTGTGAATCTCTCCTCCACATTGCTAGGGTATCCATTCTCCCTCTAGCCCCATTACAACTTGGGAGTATGTGGAGAAGAAGTGTACCCAAAGAGCAGATAAGGAGGTCATTGGTCATTCAATGAGGTTTAATAAGCATCCAATGAATCAAGTTGTGTCTGCTTCAATTATAATTGGACTATATTGGAAAATAGCTACAATTCTCTCCATAATATCTAGACATGGAATCGATCGTTGAATGTTATTGTGGTGGTTCAATTCATATGTATTAATTATATAAAGAGCTAGCTAGTATAAAAATTATTGGTGAAATTCAAACTATATTGTAAATGTGAGATAGTAACAATATTTTTTAATATGAATATTTAGTTGGAATCGATGAATGTCAAATTGTATTTGTTAATGTGATATATCATGATAGATTTAAATATTAAATTATGTAAAGGTAGAGACAAAATGAATGGAATTCATATTGAGTATAAATTCTTTACCATTGAACCTAAGAGATTGATGTGTTCTTCCATTGTTCTTAGTTAAAACATATGTGAAGGACATGAATAGCTACAAAGATTTACTAATACAGAATTTTGAGTCTTGTATAGTGATACAAATCATGTATATTTGAAACACAAACTATTAATTAGGTCTTTATCCACTACATATAATTACTAGTTGAAGTGCAAATTTATTTCCCTTTTGTATGCATGTCATTTTAATTCCCATGGTGATAATTCTATGAGTAAGATGAATCAATCTATAGTCATTTTTGAAATGGTTTCAAATTCAATAGTTATGATTATTCTAGTCGAATGAACCAAATTCAGTACCTCTTCCCACCTCTTTTAAACTCAAATATAAAACCCATTACCTTAGTACGTTTTCCCGCCTTTTTAAACTGAAATATAAAACCCATTACCTGGGTTTATGTAGAATAAGGTTGTAATTTAGTATTAATACATTTTAAAGATGTGATAACCCTCTCTCTATCAATGAAATCATTGTATAATTAATACCCTTCTTTCCTTTACAACTGTAGAGTCAACACCATACTCAAAAGCCAAGATTCTTAGCATAATGTGTATGGGTTTTTGGTAATTTTATCTTATACAATATAACCAGACATTATATGCAGCACACATCTTTATAATCAAGAATACACATTAGTGTAAGATCCAAATTATATGGGATCTCTTATGAGAATCCTATGACTAATTGACAGTTTATGCATAATGAATTGAGTCACCACTTTGTTGTGCAGGCAATCCTTTCTGCGGAAAAAAATGATCCCTCTAGTCCTAGGGAGGATATAGCAACTACATAAGACAACTACATGCAATATTTCCTAATTCATATTAGAAAAACAATGGAGGATATATTTCCTACCTCTCTCTAATTCTAATACCATTAATGTCGTCATTGACTCTTTTTCTTCCAAGCTCACAATATCCTCTTTGCTAATGTAGATGAGTGCCTGCAAGAAATATCAAGTGGAGAAAAAAATATATATATACAAAACATAATAGTTTCTATTGTGAGTTATGTAACACATGAAGGAACATTACAATAAATGGATAATAACTCACACATTTATGGAAAGAAAGCACATATTGTATTATTAATAGAATGATAAGGGAGCATTACAACCATTGAAACCTTGATGTTGGAAGCCTCCTACAGGTGAGATTCCAAAGTCCAAGACTTAGCCTTCAAACACTTCTCCTCCTTTTCAAATGGGCATAACCTAGGCACAATTCAAAAATATGATGGCAAGCAACTAGCCACTAGCCAATGTACTCTAGCTAAACTATAGTGGATGGTGGGGATTTCATTTATAGGGAGGGAGAGGGAGTTGAGGACCATGAAAAGAGGGAAGGAGTTCCACATCTCAAGGGAGAGATCCATGGAAGGAGGATCTAGGGCCAGGAATGGGAGGTCTTGTTCCAATCATAACCTACTTGAAACCACGTCGTCATTCTCGAGCCTTCTAGTGAGAGAGGCTTCTCCTTCATTTTGGGAAAAACTACCTAAAGAGGACCCATGGATTTTCCTGATAAAATTCGCGCAGGCATCGCTAGACATGTGTAATACCAAAGGTTACAAGCACAAGGCATTAGTTATAGGAAACGCACTGGACTTGCAAAACAAGGTTTTTAACAAGCTTTTTGGAATATTTTCAAGGCAAGTCTTCTTCTTTTCTGCAGGGATGCTCTAAACATGTTTCATGGTGAATATCGTTTTTTGTGATAGATTTTATCACTTTACGACATTTGTGGAATCGATGACACAAAGGGCGACACTTCAGGATACGATACTGGGAGTGTGACAAAATATTGTATAACAAATTCCCCCTAAAGCATGAAGTCAAAACGGGAAGTGATGGTTGAAATGCTTTACAAGCAAAGGCAAGGACATAAAAATCACCGTCAGGAGACCTAGAAATCAAACATAATACAATATATTTAACATCTCTGATGTATGCTTAAAGTGTAAGCATTTAACAATACATGGATCCACGGCATGGACCCATCCATCCATATAGAAAGGATCATGTTTACAATCATTAATACTTAATAACTCCACGAATCATGGATTTATCAAATGAAACCCGGGATATTCATCTTTATCTCGATCCAACCAAAGTACGAATCTCAACATGTGAATAGATGGGTTGAGGTCGAACATGGTAGAACCACCTAATTATCGGTCGATGATGTGAACTGTTAGAAGGAACGAGAGAAACCACCAATGATGATGGATCTCAAGGTACAATAACACAATCTACAAGTGTGAATGAATGAAGCTGAAGTCAAACACTTATAGAATCATTCGATCGAAGTTCAATGATGTGAACCTAGTGTCGAATGCGAAGAACCTTCCATTGAGGCATGCAAGCTCCAAGGTACTGAAAGGGATTTTCTAGATCATCTTCCTAGATAATGAGTTGGAGTCTACATGAAGTGATCCGTCGAAGGGGGGCCAAAATGTTTCCCACATAATTGACATGAAACATAGGATTTTGCAAAGTTTGCAAGAGTGATTCAAGGTTTATGCAGAAAAAGTCAAATAGGGTATAAGTGATTTGAATTTGCAGATGGGACTTCTCTTGAACATATCAATGACACAACTCCATAATTTGGCAACATTTGACTCAAAATAGGATTAGAGGTCATGGTGACAATATAATAAAATGAGATGCAATTGGATTTCCCAAACCCACTAAGACAAGTGGAAAGTGAGGATGTCCCGAATTCAACATGAGATACAGATAAGTGTCATGTTCAAGAGTAAGATACTACCTTTCAAACAAAATACAAGATATATGTTTCCTTCCATTTCCCCCCACTATTTATAGTTAGTACCTATTTATTTTTAATCTCAAGCTTGAAGAGGATACCATATGCTTGTCTTATAATTTCATCCTTCGGATGAATCCATCCTAGTATTTTTTAACAAGCCCTAGGAAGCAGTAGCTCGGTCTCGTCATAGTGACAAGACCTTCTTCATTTTAGTTTCACGAGTCCGATGGAGGGGTAACTTGATATCTTTTTCATGTTTAGAGAGTTTTAAAAAGAGGAAAAAAGAAAACTCCTGATATCCATTTTCTTAGATAGTCTCTCGAATCCGAAAATGTAGAAAACAATATTCAAGAGAAACTCTTAGCCATGTTTGACTAAGGTATTCCTTTTTCGTAATTAATCTATCTTATTCTGGAAAAGGGTTAAACTTATACGGAGTAGATGTCTTTTCACTTACTTTAACGAGCTCGAATGGACAAGTGCTCAAAAATATTTTCATATTTTGGGAGTCTGAAAAGAGTTGAAAGATGACTCCTCCTAGAGGAACAAGACGCATAAAGGGTAGCAACTAGTTCTGGTCATGGTGGAACTCCTCAAAATTTGTATAGGTTAAGAGTTTGGCTAATAATGCCACTCATCACAGCGGTTCCCCAGGAAAGGGTAAAACAACCAAGTGAAAGTGTATGATCAGCGAAGAAGATGGTAACGATAGAATGACAAACCAAGGTTCATATCGCAGAAGAGGCTGATAAAAAGGAAATCACAAGAGGCAAGATCATAATGGTTTCTTTTTTACAGAAGCTTTAAATATGGGAAAATTTGCTTGAAATTGGTTTCATTTTTTCACAAGCTTTAAACGAAGACAAACTATGCTTGAGAGTGGTGTCATTTTTACACAAGCTTGAAATGAAGACAAACTATGCTTGGAATTGGTTTCATTTTTGCACAAACTTGAAATAGAGACAAACTATGCTTGAGATAAATTTTCATGCCCGCGACATAATGACTCAATTCGATGTACATTCCCCCCAAGCTTCATTTCATTCACCTCAATAGACTACTGGTTACTAACAAGTGGATGGAATGAAGGTTCATTTACGAGATCAAGTGAAAGACTCGAATGGGAATTTATGATATCTAATAAAAGACACGAATTAAAAGGATATTTGATTCATTTTTTAAAGAGCTTGACACAAGAAAAGAACGATGTTGATAGGGACCTATTTCATTTTTAATGAGCTTGACATAGTAAAAGAACTATCCTCATAGGAACTTGTTTTATTTTTTAACGAGGTTGACACAATGAAAGAACTATCATCATAAGGACCTATTTAATTTTTTTAACGAGGTTGATAGAGTAAAATAACTATCCTTATAAGTACCTGTTTTCATTTTTTAAACAAGGTTGACACAGTAAAATAACTATCCTTGCAAGGACTGTTTCATTTTTTAATGAGGCTGACACAGTAAAATAACCTTGTTTTTTTTTTTTAACAATCTTGACACAAGAAAAGAAACTATGCTTTGACACTTTTTTCATGGCCCATAAGAGGTCATAGGCTTCCAAGAGGTTCTCATTAGACGATAGAACAACACTCTGGACGAGATACATATCGACTGATCTAATGGAAATATCGAAATCCAATACCCCTAGTACATGATGCATTATATCGCTAACTAGGTCATCAATAGACACGGATATGGAACAGGTTCCACATAATTAACCTGTGGTGGGGAAGACACCACTTTCATATAAGGACCATTTATGGATGTTGGTTTATGGAGATTCAAATTAGGACCAATGAATGAAATATGATCAATGGTCACGGTTCTTCCTTCATGCGGGAAACACATAACACGAAAGAGAGAAGAGACAAGAGCTCCCATGACATAAACATAGTCATGCCCAAGGAGTAGATTAAAATCCAAAGGGTGATGTACAACCATTACATTGATATAAACTATTTTTCCTCCCAAAGTCATAGGAAACTTAGGAAGGATCCCTAACGGTTAATTCGTTCCTCTGTTAAAATCCAGCAGATTTTGGGTAACAGGCACAAGCTGCAGAGAACTTAAATCTTACTAATTATTTGAGGAAAGAATACTAACATATGTACCTCCATCTATGATTGTCCCGGGTATGGGTATATTATAAGCATGTACTATAATCTGAAAGGGCATGTAAGAAGGAAGACAATATCCTGCCAGTCGAATCCAATCAAAATAAGTGACTATATTACTTAAAGGGGGTGTTGTGGGAAAGGGATAATTTCCCCCTTGTGTTATGGGAATGGGAAGATAACCCCCTTATATCTTGGGAATAATAGGATTTCCCCCGAATTCATTGGAATCTCAATAAATGAGGAGAACATGAGCGGTATGAATTTCACTCTCCATGGGAAAGGTACGATCAACTTAAGGTGGAATCGAGTCAACCATCTTCTCAACCAATGGTTGGTCAGGAACAGGCTCATGGGATTCACTTTCAGAGAGAGTGGGATTGATTAGAAATGAATTCTGATCAATCATTTCATCAGCTAGTGGAGGATCAAGGGAAACATTTTGATAACCAGTCAGAAGACAACGTTGAGAAGCTATAAGTTTTTCTAAAACTTTTGAGGCTTCATCCATATAAGGACAAAGGTGAATAGGATGATTCCCTTCACATAACCTCCCAGGAAATTTGACTTTACCCTTTTTCCCATGGACCTTACTATCACTAGTTGAGGGTTTGTCACCAGCATGATCTCCACAGACCGATGGAAAAGGCTAATTTGAGCCTGTGGACCACACTTCTAATACCTTGGGAATACCATGACAATCTATATTAAGGTGTTCACCCTTACATAACTTACAAGGGAATTTCACTTTGTGGGGTTGATTGGAAGGTTTCTCCACATTAGTTGCATATGTAGCAATGGTTGCTTGGTTTCCTCCTTGCTTATTTAGCATCTTCTTCTTCGAAATATTCTTCTTCTTATTAGTGTTCTGGTTACTAGAATCAAGACTTTCACCAGATAAGAAGGAAGAAATGGATGGAGAAACAACAGGTGAAGAAGGCAAAGGTTCAACTTTAGGATCAAGACAAGGTTGATGTTATTAAAGTAGAGGAGAACTCAGTTTAGAAGCATTTTGTACATTCGGAACCATAGGGGTCGAAAATAACCAAACTATCAAACCAATGGTAAATTCAGGAAGGGACAACGTTGTCATATAAGGAGTACAAATATTTCCAAAAGGAGGAAAAGTACCAGGATTCCCGTTAGAGGGGTTCCTTGATTGGTAGACTCGGGAAAATTTTCCATTGGTATCAACCTAAGATCTACTAAGGAGGTGTTCCACGAATAGGATGTTATTCTACATTCAATTAATTAATTTTATAAATTAGCAACAAAAATAAATCAAAGAGGGGAATCTAGGCATAAATTTTTACCAAGCAACTGTGAACTGCAATATACACCTTAGCGAACCAAGGACTTAACGCACAATAGCTAATCTCCCCAAATGTTGTGTTTGGTGTATCACGGTATACAAGGCGATAGACTCAGTTACCTATGCATGGATAGAAAGCTATAGGTGATTCCCAAAATATACTCGACGGTACGTGGGAGTGCAATCCATAGTAATGTTGTCTAATGTGTAACCATTTGATGAGAGCGTTACCATATACTTTTCGTGCATGGAGCGTCGTCCGATATACCAAAAGGTACATGGAGAACGATCCTATACACTTCCGTACGTGGCATGGGATTTCACCCCCAGGATGCAACGATGGAAAACAAAGACAACTCCTACATTTAATGACATCGGAACACATCTCTAGCCTAGACCTCTATATGTTTGTGTTAATGTTCCAAATGCTCCTTAGGTTAATGTAGATGAATTTTAAATTTGATCTTGAATTATGTTTCGGTTTGAAGATTCAAAACTTGATGTCACCTAAACGCACCTACGATGCAACTAATATGAATAAAATGCCTCTTCCATTTCAATGAAAGCTATATAGTGTGGGGAAGAAGTGCAAACATTGATGCAAAAATCAAGTATGCAACCAACAAGAACTTTCTAACAAGATATTTCAATTTCACAATTCCAACACAACAAGAAAAAATTAAATGAATTTTAATTCACTAAAATTCACTTACATGATTTTTTCTTTTATTTTTTTCCAATGAGGATGCACTTAGCAGCTTTCAATACTAAGCAATGTAATTTATGCTTAATTACAATCTCAAAAAAACTTTCCACTACAATGTATTCTAATGCAATTTTTAGCACTTATCAGCTTTCAATACTAAGCAATGTAATTTATGCTTAATGACAATCTCAAAAAAACTTTCCAGTGCAATTTATTCCAATGCAATTTCCAGAAGTAATGATCAATTTTGAGATGAAATCTTAAAAAATTAAAATGCAATTTCTTTTATGGTTTCCAAAATAACTAAAAATGCTTATCAGACAATACATCAGTAACACATGCAAGCAACAAAACAGTAAATTTGATTACCCAAATAACTAAAGATTCAACCAAATTTTGTTTTCACTACTTAAACATGGAACGGAATCTTGCAAACCATCAACAAATTAACAAAAATAAGTCAAAATTCTATGCAAACAGAGCAGGAGAGAATTTAGAGATCAAGAAATTCTATATTCTCAGACAAAAACACTAATAAATCTCAAAAAACTCAATTTTTTGGACCAACACGACTGTAAGCAGACAAATCCGTGCTGACAAGATCTCTAGTGTGACTTTGCTCAGCGAAATTCATGTTTCCATCGCCATTTTTCCAAAGAAAAATGTGTTGGACGAGAAACTGGACCAGCGTGAGAAAAAAATGGAAGATGGGGTCTTAAGCGCAACTTTACTCAACTAAATCCACACTGACAACACTCTGTTTCTCTGAGAAAATGCGTTGGGTGAGAAAAACTTAGTAAAAGATAATAAAAAATGAAGAGAGATCCAGACTTGACACTCTAAACAACACACCACTCATAACGCAAATCCATAATCAATCAAAGATACATATCACTATGAGGTTTTCCAAACTTAGCAAAAAATAACAAAAGCAAAAGGAGGTTTGAAGGGTTATGTGCTCCCCAGCGAAGTCACCATTTTGTTGTGCAGGTAATCCTTTCTGCGAACATAAACGATCCCTCTAGTACTATGGGAGGATCCATCAACTACAAAAGGCAACTACATGCAATCTTTCCTAATTCATATTAGAAAAAAAAATGGAGGATAGATGTCCTACCTCTCTATGATGCTAATACCCTTGATTCCATCCTTGACTCTTTCGCTTCCAAGCTCATGATATCCTCTTCGTTGATGTAGATGAGTGCTTGCAAGAAATATCAAGTGGAGACAACAAATGTATACAAAGCATAATAATTTCTAATGCAAGTTATGTAACAGATCAAGGAACATTACAATAAATGGATAATAATTGACACATTTATGAAAAGAAAGCACATATTGTACTATTAATATAATGAGAAGGGAACGTTACAACCATTGAAGCCTTAATGTTGGAAGCCTCCTTCAGGTGAGTTTCCAAATTCCAAGCCTTAACCTTCAAACACTTCTCCTCCTTTGCAATTGGGCAAAATTTAGGCACAATTTAGTACTAGGATGGAAGCCAACCAGCCACCACCCAACCTAGTCTAGCTAACCTATAGTGGATGGAGGGGATTTCATTTATAGGGAAGGAGAGGGAGTTGAGGATCCATGAAAATAGGGAAGGAGTTCTGCATATCAAGGGAGATATCCATGGAAGAATGATCTAGGGTCATGAATGAGAGGTCTCATTCGAATCATCAACTACCTGAAACCACGTCATCGTTCTCCATCCTTCTAGTGAGAGAATATTCTCCTCCATTTTGTTAAAAACTGCCTGAAGAGGACCAGCACATATTTTCCTAATAAAAGTCTCACTGACAACTCTAGACATGTGTAATGCCAAAGGTTAATAGGCATCCGTTATAGGAAACACACTGGGCTTGCAAAACAAGGTTTTTGACAAGTTTTCCAAAATATTTTTAAGGAAATTCTTCCTCTTTTCTTCAATGATGCTCTAAACATGTTTCATGATGAATACATTGTATGTGATAGATTTTATCACTAATGTGATATTTGTGGCATAAACGACACAAAGGGCGACACTTCAAGATAGGAGACTGGGAGTGTGACAAAATAATGTATAACAAAGAGGTGAATCTTGGTATACTCCTACTGTTGTTCCATGTATATCTCCTCCTCAACATCCCTATGAATAAATGTTCCTTTCACGTCCATATGATGAACCTACCAACATTCATTTGATGCAATGTTGAACATAAGATATTTTCAACGAGTGAAAAGGTCTCATTATATTTTATGCCTTGTACCTATTATAAGTCATGTTACAAGTTGTGTTTTTCGCTTACTTTCAAGTTCAATTGCTACGACATTTTTTTGATGAATCCATTTGCACCAAATAAGGTTCCTTACATGAGGTAGGGGAACCAACTCCCATGTTCTTCTCTTCATAAAAGAGTATTCCTCCTCATCCATCGTAGCCTCCCATTATGGCTTCCCTATAACTTTTTCATAAATACATGCATCTATAGCAATGATCGTGTAAGAATGGATGAGAATTAAAGGTTCTATAGTAATGAGTGCTCATGGAGCCCCTTGAAATTGTGATTAAGCCTTCAATGTATCTATTGGACCCCTAACTAGATCACTTATAACTTGAATAGTTTTTTGTGAAAAAAGTGGTATGTCTTTTGAAAATGAAAAAACGTGTTCATTAATGTCATCATCTTCCTCTTCATCTGAGGTAATTAAAGAGGAATTTGTAAGATATGAATCAATAAGAATTGGTGGAATTGTTGCAGGTTCTTCCTCAATTGCATGCAAGGGGACCTCTTTAAATTGGTCACTTCTTCCAATAAAACGTTTTTTAGTGAAAGATTCAGTAGCATGTAACCCTCAACATTATTGGAATATCCCACAAAAAATCACTCTTGACTTTGGATTCAGAATCGCTCCTCTTCTTTGAAGTAATGGTTACCTATGCATGGGATCCAAATGCCCTAAAGTGCTTCACCTTTTGTTTTTTTACCACCCCAAGCTTTGAAAGGAGTGACTCCCTTAAATCATATTTTAAGAACTTCATTCTGGTTGTAGGTTGAATAGTTAATAGATTTATCCCAAAGCTTTGGAGCAACGAACTTGGATTGTAGGATGTAATTTTCCATTTCCTTCAATGATTTTTATTCTGTTTGCAACTCCATTTTATCGTGGAGTGTAAGAAATTTTATACTACATTTCAATACCTACCATTGCATATAAATTTTGACATATTTTTTCCAATAACCCCCTCCCCAATTATTTATACACAAGACCTTGATTACATTTCTTGATTACTTCTCTTAAAGAGATTTGAAGTATTTGACACACTAAAAACTTATTATTTATGCTTGTGAAGTATACCTAAGCACACCTTGACGAGTCATTAATGAGGTTCAAAACATACTTTCCCCTAGTCATGGATGGGAGAGGAGAGGGAGCCATGATATCATTGTGGACAATCTCGAGAGGTTATGAAGCTCTCCATGCATTTCCCTTTTCAAAATTTTATTCTAGATACTCGCAAAGAATGTAGGGTTAATGTACACCCTCAAAATACATAATGTTTGGTAATACTTGCACCATACCCTTCTTTTTGAGTTACTTCAAATAGTGGTAGTTAATGTGATCGAATATTTCATGCCACAACCCTCTTATTTCATCAAAATGTGTTAGAAGTATAGTATAAGGAAATTTTGGAATAAAGTTAGAGAAGACACACAACCTAGACTTCTTATCAACTTTCCCAACCACAACATATATTTTATCAAAAATTTATGCAATGATTATTTAATCAAGTGTGAACTCCACTAGTTGGTCGATACTAGGACGGGTGATCTGATAGATAGGAAGAATATTTAAGGATAAGGAATGTACATATATTACATTCTAAAACTTCCCATGATCTAAATCAATAATTCCTTTCCCGCATACCCAAATCAGTGTATTATCTCCCATTGAGATGGTAGGGTTGGGTAATGGCTTTAAAAAAGTAAATATTTCCTCTAATGACGTTGTCTAGTTAGAGGATCCTAAATCAAGAACCCATGTAGGTGATGACGAAATGGAAATGACATGTGCATGAGTTATTTCCTTGCCTTTGCCTATATCATCTTGTTGTTTTTTAGATTTCTCATATTTATTCTTGATATTATCATGTACATTGGTATTATTCCACTCAACAAGATGGATTATCCAACAATATTCTTCCTCATGTATGCATGTTCTCCGTGATTGTGTTTCTTGCAATAGGCACATGTCACATTCTCCTTCTTTGCTTTCCTAGTTTTAGAGTTGGAGGACTCCTATGTAGATTTTCGATTGCACTTTTTTTTTATCATAGTATTACTTACCTTTGAATTGTTGTTTGAGTATATTATTGGTCGTGTTTTCCTCATTTTTTAGCGAGTGCATGTGCATTTGTTTCCACGAGGGAACCCATTTGAACAAGTTTATCTTCCTCACGGGCCAGAGAGACAACAAAATCATCCAATGAAATCATTTCCAAGAAGTTGTTAATGTAGATTTTATTGCATGGAAGGTAGAAACAAAATTTGAGTATTCAGGACCTTGTTTGGACACAATTGAGAGGATGTATTGTTCTTCCTTCTTATATATGCCACATAATTTGAGTTGAAGAAATATTGGATAGTATTGAATTTTTTAGGCCTTAATTTGGTGAGGAAATATTGAATGGTTTTGAATTTTCTTGGGCTAAAATTGATGAATTCGTTCTCCAATTGATGTCATTGCGACTCATCATATTTATTAAAGAGTATTTTTGGCATCATCCATATTTCGTTGGATGTTTTTATAGATTTGACATTGGATAAAAGGTCAAGAGAAATAGAGAGACATAACAAACAATTTCTTTCATCCATTCTATTAAACCATATTTTAGTTTCAACAATGGAATTTGGTTTAGTCCCACTTCCCATTATGATTTCATATAGGCCTTTATTCTAATGTAACCACCCATTTCTTCCTTTCATAGTACTTGAATGGTGTGAGGATTATATGTAAAGATTTGCAAACCTATATAGCACTCCCTTAGATTCAATGAAGCTTTTTTATAGTGTAAGATTTGGTTGATCAACCTATAAGAGGATCTATAATCTAATTTAGAAGCAAAGAAATCTCATTAACCTCTAGGAAAAAAAATCATCCAAAGATGAAAAAGAATTTTTACATTATAATGTAATTTAACGCAATAAAATGGAATAATAACTCATGCAACTTTGTTGGGATTAGCTACCTGCAAATCATGACATACCTTACTTATCCAATTGAAGTGCACTTTCATGAAGGAGTTACCTTGGCTTTTTATGACTTATTTAGGAATATCGTGTATAAAAAATAGAAATTATCTCCCATAATCAAGGAATGAAGCACTCTTGTTCCTAGAAAATAGGAATTCACCTCAGATAAAAGTGGAATTTACCAATGATTATTTGTGAGTGCATGGTTCACGAAACCCATCGTATTACACATGATGAAGTGCAAGTCCACTGTAGGAGAGATATAATTATGCATGTGAGGGAAAAGTGATGGACGTACGCTAACAAAACCCTCATAATAATTCCAAAAATGAACAAGCACGAATAAGGTTTAAGATGCCATATAACTATTGACTTCCTATTCATGTAAGGGGAAATGACTATGCATGTAAGGGAAAATGATGTTTGTACACTAAAAAAAACTTTATAATTATTCCAAAAAAAAAAAAAAAAAACATGAATAAGGTATAAGATGACATATAACTATTAACTTCTTTATCATTCTCAAATTGTTATGAAACTTTGTCCGAGATAAATTCTTCCCAATCAAACATAGTGGAGTGGAGTGCTTTTCCACCTACTTAATGGAACAAACCATGTATCTCTATAATGTTTGTATGGATTCAAAGTTCATGATCTTAACCACAGCCCATGTCAATCCTTTGAATAAGTGCCTTAGGTGTTTTATTTCAAAGTTCATGGCAGTGAAACGATAACAACTCACGAGATGTTTCCTATGTGATTTAATTATGTCACTAAAATTCATATGTGTCCATATAATGTTGGGCTACAAAATTAGTGGAATTATGTATAGTAGGTGGGAGGAAAAATATATTATTGAAGGAAAGGAAACAATTAGAACATCACCTTGATCTCAATTTAATGATGGAATTGTCCTTATTCTGGTGTGGACAATTTGATGAACTGTCTTCTTGCATGTTATTACTTTAGGGATGCATGCATCTTGAACCAATCCATGATTCCATAAAATGATCCTTTACAACTCTCTTAACAGCAATATACCCAACATTTGTGTTTCAAATTAGAAGTTGCCTTAGTGTTCCTAGTGTGTGGGATGGGCATTTGGATCTTTAAATCATGGTGGGGATTGTACACAATGAGAATAGTGGGAATTAGAATTTTGAATTTTAGTGGCATTAATAACACATTTAAAGTGCAACATCAATGGTGTGACACTTTTACTTTGTAGAAGTATGATACTTTGAAATCAACCAATACTCTTACCTTTGATGGCTTTTAAGAATGCCTTAAACTGCTCTTGCCACTTCACATTTAATTCTCTCTACGTGATGCTTTGCATTAATTTCCCTTAAGATGTGCCCTTTAAAGCTTAAGTATTTTTATTACAATCGATGGTGGGAATAAGGACCATTTATATGTAGCTTTTTGTTTGAAAATAATGCCCAATAGTATTGTGCCATGTGGATTAATAAGATTCATCCACACATGGTTTTATAGTGTTAGGGACTAGGAAGAGTGAAATTTTGGTACATTAAGAATTCTCATGTTCGAACTAAAATTCAACTTATAAAGTTTGGAAGATACAACTTCATAATGTTTCGGACCATGCTAATTTGGCCACTTTTCTTGTATGACAATTTGAGGACCCGTAATTTTATTTAGCATGGATCAATTAGACATGTGATGTATAGATATGAGATAAACACAAGATAACCATTAAAACCAACAATTCATTGACCTAGAGAATTCATGAAATGAAATTATGTACCTTTGGGGTCTTGGTCTCAACATTTGAATTTTTTGTTTAATAGCCCCAAGAAATTTTTTCTCAAGGAAAACCTTACAGGGAAATCGAGGGGAAGCTTCTCCACATTCATGGATGGTACCCTTATGTTGACGGGTGAAAATGACTCGCCAATAGTGAATGGAATCTCCTCGATGCAGAATCCCAATTAGACTCTACACCATTTGTTTCAGGGATCCCATCTGGTATGAAGGCTCGGTTGCCATCAGATTAGTAAGAGAAATGCCTTTTCTTGGACAAATAGGAAACTCGCTGAGATGGGGAATGCATGGATGGGGAATGAATAAAATTCAACACTTGACGAATGCCCTGTGAAACATAATACCATGAATAGAAAAATAAAATTTAAAGCATGAAACTTAAGAAAAGCATTGTTAGTAGAACTTCACTAAGATCATACTTATGCTAAGATTCACGAGAAATAGTTCACCATGACTAAGTGTTTCATTTATCGTCTGTGCACAAATCTATAACGATTTAGAACACATATCAACAATGCAATTCATCAATATAGTTATAAGTTAAAATATCATGTATTATCCTTGTATTGCAAAGAAACTCAAAACACACGGAAATACATGAGAACAAAAGTGCACCAATAGTTAAAATAAATATTCATTCATTCGAGGGAACCATATTCATAGCATGACCACGCAAGAGAATTTCATTCGATTCAAAATTGAGATTCAAACACTCCTTTGTATTCATTCGGTAGCATACATTCAGTAGGAAACAATTTTTCTATCTCTTGAGTCCAAACTCCAAAAATTCCCTTTAAAATATTTCCCAAGGTTGTACATATAGGCCAGAATGACTCTTGGGTTACTCTTTGACTCTTTGTCTTCCTAACTGTTGGGATGACTTGCAACCAAGTTCCTTTGCGACCAGGAGTCCTTTGCGACCTGGTGCCATCTGAAACCTGCGACCTCAAGTAGGTCACAACCTATGACTTGGCGGGATTTGTGACCTGTGACCTGTCCCTTGCAGTTCTTCCAACATTTCAGTTTTAAGGAAGCAATTTGGTGAATGATAGGGTCAAATTTTCTACCTGCAGCTGCTCTTTGAGGTAAGTCTGCCATACTTGGTAGTCAAAATCTATCAGGGAAAATTGAGGCATGTCTTCCCCGAGTCAGTGTAAGCATTCCATCGCATCAGGGACCAACGTGTGTTTCTTCGAGCTACTTTGATTAGATAATGAGGCCGACTTCGTATAAATTCTGACCAGCTACACGATGTACTGTGTAATGTTTTCCTTGGTCACTTGAATATATTTTGAGTCGGTCGCCTGTCTGATTGGTTCAATGAATACCTAGATACCATGTAGCACCTCCTCCCGACTTTTTTGATCTATCAGTGTACCCATGGAGGGTATGTGATGGACTTCTGCCATTGAGTTGATTCTGCTGATGAGGTGTTCATAAGCAACCAAGACTTTTTCCATGTCCTTGATGAGATTGTCATGGGATTGAAACTTCATGTGCATTTTTACTTTTTCATTTTGAGCCAATCCAATCCCTCTTTGGCAGCGTGCCTGGGGCCATGGGTACTTTTCGCATCATTCTAACATGTTATCAAGCGTTGTGGAGGCCTCCTTTAGCTGGGAAGATTTCTTCCTTGTATCTTCTTGGATTCCTCCCAAGGGAGCGAAGGTTTTACGTACCCTCATCATCTCCTCATAAACGTATACCATGGTCTTGCTTAATATATCCAGCTCACCTTGAATAGTAGTTTTCAATCCACCGGCGTGGGTAAGTGTGTGCTGAAGTGCTTGATTTTTTATTCTAGGGCTCTTTTCTATTCTTCCGCTTGAGCAACTTTCTGCTCAACTACGCGGAGCTTGTTTTGTAGCTCCATGATTTTCCTGCTAATTCTCCTAACATTTTCTTCTGTAGTTGTTGTGAAGGCAGTCCCGACTGAGGCTATCATTATGGGATTTTTCCTGGTATCCAAAACTATTTCCTTTTCCGTTATGACTACTAGAGGCTCGGCTAGGTTCCGGGCAAGAAATTTACTCCTTTCTTGCCTAATCTTGTGAGTGTACTGATCGTACATAGCCTCGTCAAGTCAAGTATATCATCCTCTTGCTCCACTGATATACCTAACTTTGAGAGGGGTAGGTGCGCACCTATCATGGGAGTAACCGGGGGAATTTTGAGTGGGGGAAAATTCATTTCTCTACCAAGTTGTAATGGATGTGATTCACTTCCTTCCTCCTGTTTTTTTTGGGCTTCTTCTTCTCTACTTCCTCTCTATCATGTTCCTGATTCCTTTTACCTTCTACCTCTTTCCTTTTTTGTTCCTCTTCCCTTGCTTTTGCTTCTTCCTCCTTCTTCCTTTGTGCTTCCTCATCCTGCTTCTTTCTCTGCTCTTCCTTCTGCCGCTTCTTATGTTGCTCTTCTTCTTGTTGCCTTTGGCTCTCTTCCTTTTTTTTCTATTCTAACACATTTTGTGTTTTCTTGAGCTCTTCCTCCCATTACTTTTGCTTTGCCAGGGTGGTGTTATTTTTCTCTAAGGTTTCTTCATCCCCTTCTTGCCCCACATCCTTTGGGGAATTATTGCCCACGTTATTCTTTAGTTTCTTGGCTTGAGAGGAGGAAGCCCCTCCTCTTTGTGTTTTCCTCTTCATGGCAGATGCCCTATATTGTAAGCTCAGTTCATCCTGATAGTGTCCTTATTACTCTCCTTCTGCTTCAAGTTCTTCACTGAGGCCTATTTTTCCAAGTGCATTATATTGATTCCTTATGTTGGTAATACCAATTGAACTTGGCCCGTTTGCAATGTGTTGGAACAATCCTTTCTGGGTCATAGGATCGGAAATCTAAGGTTCTGAACCGAAACTTTTTCATTTTCTCAGCCTCCACTTCTACCATTTTGAAATATTTAACCTTCTAAGCATTTATGGTGAGTGGGAGGGTTGGCCACAACTTCTTCTTGCCTTTTCTTAATGTCTTCAAGAAACCGATTGACACCTGGTGAGAAACTTCCTGTAGTAGCAGCTTGTCGGTGAAATTTCTCGACAATGTGTGGGATGGCTTGAAGAACCCGAAAAATCTGATGAGGGTTCCTTCTTGAATGGGAAACCAATGGGCCACTTTAATGACCATGTCTATGGCTCTCTTGGACATACAGGGTGGGTGCTCCCCGAAAACCAGTCGGTAGAGTGTAGTGATAAAGTTTTATGCTATAAGGTCGATGTCTTGTTTGTACCTAGAGTCCCCGAAAATCTTCAAATCTTTGTGGATCGGGCATTCGGTTTTGGGGTCCCAGTTATGATAACATTGATAAAAATGACATCGTGAACAAAAAACATCTAATAGATACGAGGCCATGTGGAACTCAAATGTTAACCCCTCTTCTGGAACCTTTGTTGTTGATATGTTCCCCCTCAAAGTTGATATTAACAAGTGGTCCCAGTTGAAGCGTGTCCCATGGGTGGCGACCTCGTGCATTAAGGGGACCTATGCTCCATTGAAAGTGGTGGCATATGCACTTCCATACATTTGGCACATCCTAGCAGTGATGAGCCTATAAACCTTTCTAAGACCCTCCATCTTGTACTCCTAATATTTCTTTCCCTTGAACTTCTTGGGGTCTTCCCACCAGCTCTTTAAAGTATCGTGAACTTGCACATCATGTGTTGCTACCCATCGGGCATTGAAGGACTATTATTTTTTTCGCAGTGAGTATTACACGTTGGCTTCTAAGGTGGATAGGTTTTCAAAAGCTACCCCGACATGATCTCTTATCACCCAATGCTTGGAATCTTTTTTTTGTAGAATCTAGTCAATGACCTTTGCACATGGGAAGATTGGGGGGTGTGTTGCGGCATAGTGTAGCTTAGACCTTTTAACATTCAAGTACACTTGACGATCTGCAAGGTCCTCCAGGAAATATTTCTTTACAAATTCCAGGTTGAGGTCATACCAAGACATTTTAGCACTCCTACCAAATGTGCAAGCTGTGTCTTCGTAGATGGGAGTCAGCTCTAGAGGTACATTGCTTTCTAGGACATCAATTCCGAGTTCTTTTGTCATCTCCATATTGTTATGGGTGCCATATCACTTGAGGTTGAGGAGATCGAGACGTAATCAAGTTCAGCTTCAACTTCACCTAGAATGTTCAAGTAAAAATCCCACGATAAGACCGATGACATGGAAGCAATAATATGATAGATAGAGTCACCGGTTTAAACCACCTAACGCATCGGCAGGTCTGGGGTTCCGAGTGACCAACAGGGTAAATTGCACAAGAAAGCTTCAGGCAGTTTCAACCTGTAATAGTCACATAGGTCTAAGAACGGTGGATCTATGACCTGACGACCTAGTTGCGGGGTTGCATGGTTGCATTTGGGTGAAAGTGATGGATTCAGTGACTTGGCGACTGGGTCGCAGGGTCATGTTAGGGATTCCTGGACAAAGTGGGTCTGCCCGATCTTTGTGTGACAGAGGGAAAAATAAGAGGAAGGAGGGGAAATCAAGGCTAGGGAGGCTCCTGGGTGCTTGGGTAAGAAACTCACAAGGGAATAGAGGGGAGACATAGGGATTTGGGCCAAGCTAGGCACGATGGGAGGACTTGGTGAAAGAAAGGGAGCCAAAGGAAAAGGACAGTTTATGGTAAAACACCAGTAATAGAAGCCTAAGAGGAAAATACCTAGCTAAGGTGAGGCTTAAGAAAGGTAAGTTGGCATAAATCAAAAGCAAACTACAGGAGGATTCGGCGACTTACTCAAATGAAAAAGCTCTTCGATAGGGCAGCTAGAAAAATACATAAGCTCCATCGCGCAAGTCGAATGCGACCTATGTGACCCTTCTATATATAAAAAGGTCGCACATGTGAGCCTTAATTGTAGTTGCAAGGTCGCAAAGTCGCATGGTTGTGAGGTCGCAAGTTGCAAATTCTGATATCATTTCCACTTTTGCAACCGTGCGACCTGGCAACTCAACGACCTGGGGGTCGCTAGGTTTCTAAGTCGCAGGGTCACAAATGTGGATTTGCGAGAAGTTTCACAACCATGCAACCTTGAGAACATGCAACCAAGGTGTAGGTCGCGAGGTCGTTAAGTCGTAAAGGGTCAGAGTTGAGGGGAAGAGAGACCTATCAACTCTGGGACCTAAAGAGGTCATTGGGTCACCAAGCCGCATATGATCGAGATTGATGAATATTCCGACCAAGAGACCCCACTTAGAAAAAGAAGGAAGACATATGAAAGACCAAGTTAAAACCATTCATACTACTATTATCACCCTAGTAATTCTCAAGTTGTGGGATGGGAATTTTTGTAGTTAAGAACACCAGGGGTAACCAAGAACTGCTTTGGAATTTCAGGATCTAGCCTTCCTGAACGCCGGAGAGGGATCTCTCCTTATGATTTAGCTTTGTTTTGGTAAAATATATTAGGCTAGTTATGAGTTAAAAGTAGGGCTTGTTTTAAAAGATTGGTGGGAATAAAGAGATTTCAAGGTAAACTAGAAGGATCTACCAGAATATTGGGCAATGGAGTCAACTCTCTAGGCAAGCAGAACTAAGAAATAAGGCTTAGAGATGCAAAGGTGCTAAGGGCAAGATAGGTGACCTTCTAAGGCTTTGTATAGGCTCGATTTGATGGAATGGGTGGAATATGAGCAAAAGGGCACTTAAGAATCCTTAAGCTACAGATAAGAAGATTGAAGAAGGGGATCTAACTGGGACTTAGAGCAATTAAGAATTCTATGGTCCGGTTATCAAGTAGAAAACATCAAAATGCCAACAAGTTTTGAAACAGGGAGCTGATTATCACTAATCCTGTTTAATTTCTCCTTAATTGATCATTACATAATAGAAACACATAATATGAATGAATGTAAACTTTAAAAGAAATACACTGAAAACAGGAAAAAACGAGACTTATCTTGTCACCACGAGAATCCTTAACTATGATGTCTCTAATCTCGTTTCCAGTCTACTGCTTTGCTAATTGACTCACCAACTTAAATATCTCCAGCAAAAAGACTATAGTTGTCTTGAGAAATTTTATTCACCCTTAATACTTCGAATTATGAAGTATTTATACATAAAATTGTTTACAAAATATTTCAGAAATTGAGATAATGTTTTAATAAAAAATAGGAAAGAAAACATAATAAGAGGGACAGCTGCAAAACAATTTGCCAGTTGTTCCCTTTTACAAGCGAAAATAGAACTGATTATTCTAATTTAAACTGATTGTTGATGTGTTGTGAGCTTTGCTGGCAATAGATACATTTTCTCATGGATGATAGGTTGTGGAGTACTCTTTCTTTTTCGTCTTCTGATCTGATACTCTTTATCTCTACTTTTGATTGTTTCACTTCTGTAAGAAAAAATGACCAGCAATAAAAATTTGATTAAACTGATACACTTTAACCCTGATACACTTTGACACTGATTTTTTCACCACAAGGTAAAAGTAAAATATGAGCTTCCAAGTAATTTTTCTATCAAATTCATAGCAGATCTGTGAATTCTTGCCACTGTTCTGTAGTGGGAATCTTCATATTCTTCAGCTTCCTATAACTTTCATCAGCTTCAGTATATTTGGCAAATTTAGGCTTTACAGTGAACATATGCTTAATTTTATTTTCCAAAAAGAATAGATTTTCAAAATACTGAAGAAGTACTTTGCCACTTGGTGATCCTTGTGGCAGTGGTTGTTTGGCTTGCTCTTTTGCATGAGTTCTGATTTTTAGATCATAATCTTTTTGTGGCATCAACTTGTCATTCAATGCATGAATGTCTGGCAAACCTACTTCTGGTAATATTTTGTATTTGGCCCAAAATCTTGATATGGCCAAATTCATGTCTTTATACCTGTCTTCCAAGTTATTCATCATGTTCCTTTTATTTAGGACTTTCTTGATTTGTAGGATGGTCTCTGTCCTATCAGTAATTTTCAACTCTTCCAACTCTTCCCTGTTTTTGCTGTTAAAAAAGGCTATGAGTTGAACTGCTTGAGCTAGCTTATTTTCAATCTCTCTCTTAGTTTTGTCAATTTCTGCATTAGCAGCCTATAGTAACTCTTTTTGCTCATAAATTATTTGAATTGAAGGCCATTGAGAGTGAATGCCTTCAATGATCTTTGTCCATAAATGATTTTTAATATATGCAACCTGATCAGTAAGATTCACCTATGCTTGAAGAATTCTAACCTGTTCTTGCAGTCTATCTGCCCTCTGTTCATGCCCTTTGGAAGTAATCAAGGCATCTCTTTTGGAAGATTCTAGATTTTTAATAGTGCCTTTCAAATTAAGTATTTCTTTCTCTTTAATTGACATGTCCTCCATGGCTCTGATTACAGCAGCTTTGTCCTGTATTGTATTTATCTATGAAGTTGAGGAAGAAGAAGCAGATATTTCATGAGAAGTTATTGGCACTACAGTGGCCATTACTCCTTATGGCACCAAGTGTTCTGCTAATGTGGATGGAACAGCTGTACTTATAGTAGGGATTACTGTAGGAATGTGACCCTATTGAGTTTTCTTTAGGTTTTCATTTTCTCTTATGGAAGCTTCCAATTAACTTTCCATTTCTTTTATTTGGGTAGTCATCTTATGAACAAGTTGTTTGAGTTCATCATTTTCAGTTTTCTGCTGAATAATTTCCTTTGCTTGAGGATTTTCATTTTGGGGCAATTTTAATTGCTTTCTAAGGGCAGTTATATCCTCATTTTTCTGTTTAATCAAAGTTTTTGCAATTTCCATGTTAGTAGGATCAGCTCCTGCTTCAATCACCAAATCTTCTAGTGCTTTGATCCTCAAATTGTTGGCATATAGTGAGGCCTTGTCCAATTTCATTTGATTATGAAGGTTTAGCACTATTTTCTCAAGCCTAATAGATTTCATAGCCTTACTGACAATTTTTGAACATAGCATTTCAGTATTGCTCCTATGAAATTCTATTTGATCCAATTCTTGAATAGCATCTGCATCGACTTCAAGATCTGTTTTGGAATAATCTACTACTGATTTTGGATCAGCCACTGTAGGCTTCAAAAATGACATTACTAATTTATTAGAGGAATAATCAAAAGTTGAAAGAAGTATGTCCTTGTTTCCGGGCTTTTCCTTGAGGAATCTAGAATATGCTTGATTCTTGATTTCTTCATTCTTCTCTTTGATCTGTCTGAACCTGATTTGAATTTCTGACTCAGTGTTGTCAGGTTCCTTAGAAGAAGAAGGCATATCAACATTTGTTTGATTATCCATCATGACTATATCCTTTTGTTGTGTTCCAATTTTGACATTTTGAAGCTCTTTAAGTGTTTCAGTCACTATTCTTGTAGCTTCATCATCAGTTTCATTATCTTCAATATTAACAGCTTTATTCCTTTCTTCATCTGTCAATTTACTTTTCTTACTGTAAGGAATTATGAATCTTTTATCCTCAATAGTTTCAGCTATGAAACTATTTCCTTCTCTGCTCCTTTTATGTACATTTTCAGTTTCTTTGCTCATTGTAGTCACATGTGTTTGTTCAACCTATTTACCCTTTCCATTTTTTCTCTGCATTTCCAGTGAATCATCATCAACTAGAATGTTGGGCTCCCATTCAATTTTGTTAGCATACTTTTCAATATGGGGCTTGGAATCATGTAAGAAGACAGGCAACTTGCATTTCACTCTTAGTGTGCTTAAAATACCTTGTGTATCATAATTCCACATGAAACTATATGGAAATTTGTACTCTTTCAACTTCACGTTGATTTCATTGGCTGCTTCTCTATTGTTGACAATAAATGGCCCAATTTGATTCTTCAGTTTAAACTGGGTTTTTTTCCTGGAAGCTATGAAATTAATTTCATATGCATTCAATAGTTGCCTCAAATATTCCAATTCAAATATCCTTATTGTAACAAATCTTGGTAGTTTAGATGGGGCCAGGAGTGCACCATATACTCTAATTTCTGTGTAACTTTTATATAAATACTAGTCCCCTATTTTACAGCTCTCAGACAGCTGTAGAATTCTCCTTCTCTCTTCATTGATCCTAGGGGTCTGCTCTTTGTTCAACAAATTCATAGCAGGCACTAAAAACAGGTCATTGAAATCTGCAAAGCTATATTCTCTATTCCATTTTCTTATAATTGAAGACCAAAACACCACTGAAAGAACATTTCCCTCTGGATCCACTTTCTGAAATTCAATGGGGAACTTATCTGCTTTATAATACAAAAAGAGGTGAAGCAGATATGATGTGTATCTGAAGACTCCTTCTTCTGACAATCTTGACAACTGCTAATGCATGTTTTCTGCAATGAATTTAGAAAAATTGTACACTATAGTAGGAGATTGGCCAGGACTCAGGGTTGAAAAAAAACCTAATTTAGCCACATCTGTGAATTCATCACTGGTGTATCCTAATATGAATGATAGCATTGAGATTATTTGCTTGATTTCATTTGGGAAGTCAAAGGTATCAAAAGGAGGATTAAGCTTTGGGATATCAACTTGCTTAGGACAAAAAGTTTGGAAGACTTTGAATTTAGAAGCAAATTCAAGCTCTAGATAATTTTGAGTCAACTCCTCTATGGATAATGAAGCAGCATTGGAGTCACGATTCAGTTGCGGCGTGGAATTTATTGACTCTTCATTGATGTAAAACAGGACCTCTCTATCTTTTTTTACAATGCATCTTTGATCTCGGAGATAAAAGGATTGACATACTCTGATAAAATCAGGGGATGGATGAGTTTGAGGAACAATGTACTTTGGAAAATTGGACTCCCAAACTGGAATATCTTTGTCACATTTTTCTACAGATTTACCAAAGCACCAATTGTAAACATCAAGCAAGTTAAATTCTACAGTAGGGTCCAGGATTCTATAATCAAGGTCAGGTAAGGGACTATTCTTTGGGGAAGTGATTGGAGGCTGGACTGGCCTGACCACCTCTGTGGAATCAGCAGTGAGTGCAGGGCTTGGTTTGTCAATCTTGGAAGACTCAGGCTGAGGGAATTTTGCAGAGGATTTCTTTTGAGGCTTAGGGCCTCCATTTTTAGGGGTCACTTATTTCTTTGTCATCTTTAAACTGAACAAAGCAAGCTTAGACGGTTTGCTAAGTTTTTTTATTAGAAACAAGGGCTTCTTAGTGAATTTTATTGGTAAAAAGGGTTTTTGAGTAGGTTTTTGATAAAATAAGGGTTTTAATGCTCAGATTGTATGTTACGATCAATTTCAGCAGTGAAAAAGACCAGGGTTTGGGAAAAAACTACAAGAAATGGCAATTAGGGATCCTGGGGAAATTTTGACAGAGTTTCCCCTGTAAAATGGGTGTTTTCTGCAATTTTTATATGTTCAATTCAAGCATTTACAAGTAATAGCAGGAATTTTGAAGTCGGGTGGGCAAGTTTTGATGAAAAGTACCTGAAACCAGTATAATTGGGGTTTGAAGACGTTAAGCAACTGCGCTTGATCTTCAATTTCTGCTGAACTGGTCTCTTGGAAGGTAATGTAGTACTTTGTAGTCGAATTGCAGAGCAATTTGGCTTCGAAAATGGTGCTGGATGGTTAAAAAACAAGGGAAAAGGCTCTGTGCGGGCTCTCAGAGGTTAAATGGTGAAATTTCGAGGGAAAAGACTTTGCAGAGGATTTCAGAGTTTTAAATGTAAAAAGGTGAAAATTCATTAAAAAGTTATAAGTTTAATGTATTAAACCATAGTGGAAACCACGGTTAAACGGGTTTGGTTTTTGGAATACCGCCAGTGGTATTCGTGCGGTTCAACGGTGGTAAGCGGTAATATGCTTTTCGAACGCGATGAAATATAATCGTGACACGTCGATGTGGGGTGGTTTGGATAAACCACCCATTTCGCGCGACTTTTACAAAACATCCATCGATTACTTTGTGAGCGCGAAAATGCATTATCACCGTCGGATCTGATTTCGGATAATGAACGATTGGGATTAAAAGGAAAGGTGCGGGAAAGATCGGTTGTTGGGTTCATTTTTTACCATAGATCGTGGGAATAAAATAAAAAATCAACGGTTATAACTCAATCGCGATGGGGAAAGGATGGAGCAGTAATAATCTGTCGCGTAGATTTACAACCGTTAGATCAAAGGGATTTGGGGATCATAGGGTCAAGATTGAATCCCGATGGGTACAGGCCTTTTAATGAGTTTTGTATATAAAAGTGGCTTTTTTCCAATCAAAATGGTGATCGGGAGTTTAATGAAGATTTTAATCAAGGTTAGGGGTTAATGTAATGGAATATATATTGTGGAGAAGGGGTTAGGTTACAGATTTAACTTACGATTAGGGAATCGGGGAAGGGAAATATACATTAAATGAGTTCGTTTTTGTTGAATTTTGGTTTAGAGGAAACTTCGGGGATTTTTTTGACTTATAACATATATAACATATGTTTAAGGATTTTTCATATATTTTTATTTATATGGTTAATTAAATCGAGAACACTTAATTACCATAGGGGCGGGATTACATATAAAGATAAACTTAGCCAAAGGGGTTATAAGGGGGGGTTCTATTTAAACATGTGGACATAAATAACTTTGGCTTAAGTTATAACAAGTGGGTTTTTGGGATTTATTTATAAAAAATGAGTTATATAATAGGAAAAGGTTAGTTGTATAGGGAGTTAATATATAAGTTAAAGTTAGTATGAAAATAGGACATGGAATACTCAAAACACATATTTATAACAAGTAAAGTGAAATACAAGATAATTTTCATTGATCTTATCACTTAGCTCGTGATATAATGTTATTTTGAGGGTTTATTGTGTTTAAATGATGTAGGGAGTTAGCTAAATAGGAATTATAAGTGCCTTTTAATAAAATGAGATTTTACTTAGGATTTTTCAAGGGGATGAGTGCATGAATGTTAAATGATGTGATTAAGGGATTAATATACACATTTCACATTTTTAACTAATCAGTCATAGAGCCTTGGGTCTGGTCCCAACAAAAGTCAAGGAAATGCCTTGAGCCTTTCTGACTGATAATTTTATAATGTTTCATGACTATGGGAAGGGGGAGTTAGTTATTTTGAAGCCCATGATAAATGATATTTACATCACAATGAGATTTTTCACCTTCTTCTACCTACCCATCTTACCATGCTAACATTTTTTCTTCTTTTGAAATAAGGTGCATTTAAGCTAGCAACCTTCACAACATTTATTCTTTCTGAAAGCAAGTAAACTATCTAACTCTACATTTATTTCATCCATGAATCCAGATTAAACTGTTGGATTCACTTTATTTCTCTACCTAACTACTGAATTGTTAGGATTAAACTGTTTAACAACTCATTATTCTCTATCTACAACAAAGGAAATTGAAACAATGATAAGTTAAGATTGAATTGTTTAACTCATCATGGACTAATAGCATTTACTGACACTCTGCCATAGTCAAAAAGTAAAAAGTAGTGGCATTTATGCTTGCTCACTTTCATGTTTTATTCATTTTTTCTTTTGGGGTCTTTTATTTTTCTAATTCCTTTGATTATTCTTTTAGGATTTTTCACCCTCTTTTTGATTTTTTGATTTTTTTTTTTTTACAAAATATGTGAATACAACTTGCAGAAGGCAAAGTATGTACAAATTTACAAAATTACCAATAGTCAAGTCAAAATTATGACCCCTATATTATAGGTTGCTAACATCGGCTTCACTTGGGGATGGCTTTTCTTGGTGAAATGCCAAGAACTCTGAGATCGTTAGCCTTATCCATTGACCTTGGTGAATCTATAAACATCTCCTAACAATCACATTTATGACATGTTATACTGCAAAGCTTAGGGCCTTCTCTTCGGGCTTCAACTTTGTAGATAATATATCAAATCCAATCTTACACTCTGACTATGAATATTTACAATGATAAAATGAATGGGTCTAACTGTTAAGTGACTTGCAGGGAATAGTAATGTTTCAACATTCTTCCATTTACTGGTCCTTCTTAAAGCTCTGTACCATCCAAATTTTTGATAAAAAAGGAATTGTTTCCTCTGTAACCATATATGACATAGGGTCCCTGCCACAAAAAGTCAAACTTCCCATGTTTACCTTTATCCTCTCTTCTTGCATCCCATCTTAAAACTTGATCTCCTATGAAAAAGTCATCTTCCTTAACTCTTTTGTCAAAAATCTTTTTGATCTTATCTTGTAAAACTTGTGACTTTTCATAAACTTCATCTCTGGTTTTTTTGAAGGTGTATGGTATCATTGATTCTTCTTTGAATGTCATTAGTTTCAACCTGTAATTCCTGGATGGTCTTCATGACTCGGACACCCAAGGAAGAAGGAAAAACTGCATCTGTAACATAAACAATTTGATATGGTGAAGTTCCTATGGATTTTTTTGTAGTCAGCCTATTAGCCCAAAGGGCATATATCGGCTTCTTGTTCCATGTCTTTTTATTATCTTGGAGTAGTTTTTTGATGATGTTGACTAAAATTTTATTCGAGGATTCGGCTAGACCATTACCTTGGGGGTAGTATGTTGTGGAATGACCTAAGGTAATATGGTATTTATGGCAGAAAACAATCATCTTTTTAGATTTGAAAGCAGCAGCATTGTCTGTGATAATTTTGTGTGGGCATCCAAATCTAGACAAAATATTACTTTCAATGAATGAGATAATAACTGATTCTGTAGCTTGCCTAGTGGGAATTGCTTCAATCCACTTAGTAAAGTAATCAGTAGGAGTTAGAATCCATTTGTGTTGACCTGAGGATGGAGGATGAATTTCACCTATGAAGTCTAAACCCCATAACTGAAATGGTTTTTCTGTGGATATTGGTTTCAGAGGTAATGGCAAAAGTTTCTTTTTACCTTCAAAAATCTGGCACTTATGACAAGAGGTAACAAACTTTTTAACATCTGAAAACAAGGATGGCCAATAAAAACCAGCTCTGAGTATTTTATCAGCTGTGCTCTTCTAGTATAGATGTCCACCACAGTCACCTGCATGAAATTCTTCAAGTATTTTGTCAGCTTCAGACTTGAATAAACAATTAAGTAAAATTCCAGTACTTTCTCTCCAATAAGTGCATTATTTAAGATATAGAATTTCATTTCTTTTTGCTTGATAAATCTTGCCTTGGTTTTGGTAAGTCCAGGAGGAGCTTGTAAGTTTGTAAGTACAAATATTATGTCAGAGTACCAGGGTGAGTCTTGATAGGCTTCACTGATCGATGGAGTCGCCATCTCCTCCTGTTCATCTACTTGTGCATTGAAATTAATGTCTAAGGCATTGCAATTAGATTCAGCCATCAGTCTGGCTAAACCCTGTCCTTTGATGAGTTTAGTTGGTTTAATTTCTAGATCATATTCAAGGATTGTGGCTATCCACTTTCCTCTTCTGCTGTCTGGTCCATCTTGAGTCAAAGTGTCTTTAACTACTGCATTGGGGACATGTGCAATTATATGTGAATGAAGTATATACACTTTGAAATATTTTATAGCTTTAACCAGAGCTAGAGCCTGTTTTTCTATTATGTTGTATTTCAGTGGTGCATCTCTGAGAGCTTTACTAAAAAACACAATGGGATGTTCAAAGCCTTGATCATTTTTCTGCAGAAGAACTGCAGCTATGGTGTGTTCGAATGCAAAGGAAAAGATTATGAAATCTTTCGTGTAATCTGGACTGATAAGGACTGGTGCTTTAGTTAAGGCCTGTTTGATAGATTCAAAATATTGTTTGGCCTTTACTGTCCATTTAATTGAGGAGTCCTTTTTAAGCATGTTATTGAGATCTTTTATAATCTCAGCTAGATTTGATATGAATCTTCTTAGAAAATTGATCTTTCCCAAGAATGCTTGGAGTTCTTTAATGTTTCTAGGTGGTTGAATGTTTAGGATTGCTTCGATTCTTGCAGGGTCAATTCTAATGCCTTCTTTTGAAATGATATGACCTAGCAATTTGCCTTCTTCTAGCCCAAAAATAGACTTTTTCGGATTAAGAGATATACCATATTTTCTACATTTAGTGAAAACTTGTCTCAGATGATCCAAGTGATCATTATTTGTTTCAGAAAACATAGTAATATCATCCAAATAAATTACTAAAAATTCATGGATTTCCTTGGCAAAGGCAATATCCATGGCCCTTTGAAATGTAAACCCTACATTTTTTAACCCAAAAGGCATTTTCACATACATGAAAGTGCCCCATGGAGTAGTAAAAGCAGTTTTGGTTTGGTCATCTTTGTGAACTAGGATCTTATTGTAACCAGAGAAACCATCTAATAAAGAGATTCTGGAAGAACCTGCTACCCTCTGTAAAATATGGTCCATTTTTGGCAAGGGGTAGTTATCCTTCAAGGACGCTTTATTAAGATTCCTAAATTCTATGCATAATCTGATTTCTCCTGACTTTTTTCTGGTTGGCACTATATTAGATATCCAGTCAGAAAATCTGACTGGTGCAATTATCTTAGCATCAACATTCTCTTGATTTCTTTTTTAACTAATGGCAACAAAACCGGATTAATCCTTCTGAGCTTCTGTTGAAAAGGCTTTTGATTTTCTTTTAAAGGAATTTTATGTTGAATAATGTTTGTGCAATAAGTTTTTAAGTCCTCATAGCTCCATGCAAAGACATCTTGAAATTCTTTTAAAAGTTCAATGTATTTATCCCTTTCATCTGATGGTAAGGATTTGGATAGCTTGATTATTCTTGGTTTATCATTTGTCCCTAGGTTATACTCCTCTATGTCAGATTTAACTGGCTCCATTTTTGGCCTTATGGGCACATCATTAGAGTCAAATAAATCTTCTAGAGGAGTTAAACCTCTGGTAAAATGTTATTCTTTAAATCAATCAAATCTATTTCATCTTCAATCAATTCCTCTATTTCTATTTTTTCCATTTCATCAATGTCACTTTGAGTAAAAATAGTAGGCTTTTCAAACTTATGTACATCTAAATTATCTAAATCATCTATTTGACAGAAATTTAAATCTATATTACAAGGTGGATCTATATTACATTCATTATCGATTTGACGGTTTTGAAATTCATTTTCATTATTCAAAAAGTGATAAATTTGTTGATCTTCTGAAAAATTTGCTAATACTTTACATTATCAGGAACAATAGGTCTATATTTAATCTCAGCAGTGTATTTTTGCAATGGTGAAAAAGGAATTTTACAACTGCTAGCAAAAGTAGCTAAGCAATGGGCCTGTATGTTCTGATCTCGAGGGATGACAACAAAATTACCTTCTAACAATTCTTCAAGCAGTTCCAATATTGTTTCTCTGTATCTTGCAAGTCTAGGGTTATGAACTGAATATTCAACATTGATTTGTTTTATAACTAGTTCAGAATCACCCAAAACCATTATTCTTTTTCCTCCCTTTTTTCTTATAATTTGCAGGCCTAAGATTAAAGCTTCGTATTCAGCCATGTTATTGGTGCATTTGAAGTTTAATCTAAAAGCATGCCCTTCAGAATGACTTGTTTCAACATTTGTGATCCAAACATCGCTCCAGCTCCAAATTTATTAACAAATCCATCAAAATCTAGATGCCACAAAGCTTCATGACCAATATAATCATCCATGATTTTAAGTCTTTTATCAGTGAGTTCAGTTGGATTTTCATTTTGATCAGAATTACTAAGAATAAAAGAATCGAGATCAGTGGGGTTAGAATAAATTGGATAATTTGTAGGTCTATCTGCACTATTGATCATGTACTTCTTCAAAGTTTCTCTATAAAGCTTCTTAGGTTGTCCAAATACAGAGATAGTAGCATAACTCATTTCCAGTTGTAGAGATCCCTGCAACTTTGCTCCCCATGAGCTAGAAAGAAGCATGCCATACTTTGGTGGGATGTCAGCTACTACAATGTCCATGATCATACTCTTACCAGGATACTAGACTAGGTTAACACATAGATCTTTAATCAAACCAATACATTGAACTTTGGATTAATCAAATGAGAACAGGTCCTTATAAGGTCTGGTTATTTCTAGATTAAGAGTTTCCATTATAGCTTTAGGTATTAAATTGTGGGAAGCTCCAGTATCTAGCATAGTATTATGTAATATTTGGTCATGTATAGTAAGACTTAAATAAAATGGGGGTACCGACCCATCTGAATGCTTTCCATCAACATTGGGACCAAAAATTAGTTCAGACCTATCTTCATTCATGTTGATTGTATCTTCATTCTCATTCACATTCAATACATCAAACATCATTGATCTATATAAATCATTTTTAGCTAGTTCTGTTAAGGGAACAACTATTTTCAATTTGGATATTTCAGACTGCGTATTAAATGTTGGCTGAGATCTAATGGTTTGAATCACTTCTTCTTTGGGAATTGTTGTTTGTGATGACTTTTCTTGAGTTTCTACTGTTTTTCCTTTGTTTTGAGCTCTTCTCTTGTCTTCTGTCTGAGTTTCTTGGTTCTGCTATCCTTAACTGTTTTTTCAGGGGTATTTTGGGGATTAGCAGAAATATTATCAGTCTTATTAGGTTTAGGGTCTGATATTTTAAAGTCAGTAGGATTCTTTCTTGGCTCAATGACTGTTGTTGAATTTGTGGCTTTGGGAGAATTATCTTTGGAAACATCTTTGGAAGATTGTGCCACCTCATCAGTAATATCTATAATTTTTGGGCCTTGCTGCTTTTTAGGACTAGTTGGATTTGAACTGTTTGGCATCTCTGGGAAGAATTTACAAGAATTTTGATTTAGAAGTATCAGACTTCTTTTTGTTTTGTTCTTGTTGGTTTGGAGCATTACTCTTTATAGCAGGATTAATTTTTTTCTTGCTCCTAAGGTTGTATTGACTATGAATTTCGTTTATTGCAAAATCATAACCTTGTTTATAATCATAGGATTCTCCATATTCTACTTTGAGCTGTTGAAGTTCAAAGAGTTCCTAGTCCTCTGGGTGAGGAAAATGGTATTGTTTTCATCAATCCCCATAACAATGTTTATGTCTTCCTCCTCATCAACATTGTTTTGTGAACTTTCTCCAAAGTTTTCTTGAAATGGGGTTCTTATATTCTGATTGAGGGAAGGCTCCTTACCTTTCTCGGGGTTGGTGTTTTTTCTGTAATTGGGATTACGGATCTAGGATTGATTGTCCCATTGTGGTATCTTTTCAATTTGATCCAGTCTGTCAACTTCTTTTTCTAGTGCTTTAGTAATGAAATCAAATTTACTATCCAAGTGAGATGCTTCCTCTTTAATGGTAACCCTTCTTTCATTTCTCATTCTGGCCTTCTTTGCAAGTATGTTGATTTCTACACCTACAGCATTTTGTTGCATTTGTTCTAAAGTATTTGCATCCCTTTCCCTAAGTTGGTAAGCCATATCTACATCAAAACAGTCAGGGAATTTCAGTAGCACGGTAGGTTTAAGGTCTGCAGGAATGGCATTGTATATGCTGTTATATCTTGTGCAGAAGTCTTGGACAGTTTCATTTGGGGCTCTCTTGACAATATCAAATTCAGATAATTTGCATAGGGTTCTTAATATTAAAATATTTAAAATAGTTATTAGTGTACTTTTTAGAATTTAAAAAAAATAATATGTTTTTAATATTAAAAATATTAAACCCACGGGGTGGCGGTTTGTTGGTGATTGAGTGTTTTGTTAAGGCACTCGTTTATAAAGGTCACCGGTTGAAACCCTGTGGTGCCCGTCAGGCATAAGCCTGTGAAAATTGTTGTGTATTTTAGCGGGGGATGATGTCGGCCAGAGGGGGTTTTCATTGGCAACAACGCGACGTGATCTTGGGTGGCAGCTGTGATTGTATGGTTTTCTTTACCGATTTCGCCAATATAAGGCGATGGTTGAGAGCTGTGAAGGCGACAGACAGCCGTGTTTGCTTTCATGGTGCACAAAGACTTTGTTTCTCCTCTGTTCAGGTGCTTACTCATACTCTTTTCAATGGCTGGTTATATGAATGAGTTTTCTCTTCAGAAACCCGAAGACAGAAAGATAGCTCATAAGAATAGATGGTCTTTTCTCTCTAAATATTTGAATAAATCTCAAGAAAATGATACTCTGTATGATGAGAAGGTTCTAGTGCAATAATTTGAGCCACAACCTAACTGGACATTGCCAGAGATTGATGTTGATAAGTTATATAAAATGCCAGTATTTCAGTTTAAAGCAGCTCAGTTATTCAGATTTGTTTCAGTTAATATTCCAATTACTACTGGTTAGTCAGTTTATCAAATTCCTTTGATCAAGAAAGATGATGTTGAATGGGGATTAGAGAATGGTTATAAATATGTTCATATTGGAATGGTTTAGTTTGGGATAAATCCACTGGTCAGACCTGGTTTAAACACTTCCTGCTTAACATGTGTATTGGATACACGGATGAATAATTTTCATGATGCTTTATTAGGGGGTTTCCAAAGTCCATTAAATAATGGACCTGTCTGGTCTTCTTTTATTCCCAGATATCAAGTTTCCTTGACAGACCCATACATCAATGAATTTTTAAATGCCTATATACAGTTTTATGGTTTTGATGTTGCCCCTAATTCACAAATAGCCCAGCTTCATGCTTCTATTTGCTTACGCTTTGTATCTACTTCTATGCCTCCAATAAATCCAAGACTGAAAGATAGAGCACTTAAAGAAGGAGTAATAGTTGGCCCTGGTAATACTGCTCCTTTACAAGTTGGTTTTGTAGAATGCATTCTCCCTGAGGAATGGAATAGTACTTACACTCCGCTCTCGCAAAAATATCCTCAACTGCAAACATCTAAAGAACCTCAGCAGTTATCTATCATCCAACATCCTGATGGATCCTCAGGCCTTCGGTTCACTACTCCCTCTTTATCAAGATCCATGTCTTCTCGTTCCAGTTCCTCTTTTTTGGGGAGTAGGGATCTCCAAAATAAATCTGTTTTTCCTCAATCCTCACAGACAGTTATATCTATTCCTAGAATTCCATCTGCCAAACATCTTACTCCAAAGAATCTCCATAAAAAATTTGCATCGCATAAAACTGATGATTGTCAGTTTTGTATACCATCCTCCTCTTCTACTTTTCAGATAGAACCTTCCTTAGATTCTCCTAATTAGGAGATATTCATTCCAGAAATAAAAATTTTGTCATTACCAAGAGCTCAACAAGACATAGTTGCCAAAATAAATGAAAGACATTTAGAACCTGGAAATGCCAGGAGAATTTTTAAGAATGGAACTGTGAAAGCTGAGATGCAGTTGTTACATATGAAAGATGTGGCAGATCTTGAGCAGAAAGATTCTGAAAAGATGCATAACTATACAAACTACCAAATAGTTTGTATGTTGCAGAACATTGATGATATTGCCAAGGATGTTCTTGAAGTCAAAGAACATATCAAAAATATTCATACAAGTTATAATGAACTCCTAGGAACGCAAAATGAACATACCCAGAAATTGAATGATATCCAATCTAACATGGGTATTATTTCCAAATATTTGAGTCATCTTAGAGATGCACTTCCTGAGCCTACTTCTCCGCCTCATTACAAAGAAGTAGTTGCATATAGTTCTAAGTTAACATTCTCTTCCAGTTCTGATGAAAAAAAACACATTCTTTTTAAGGGGGTAGAGAATATGGATAAACTTAGACTTGAGAAAATTCAGAAAGGAATCAGTCTAGCTAAAGAAAAGATAGAACTAATGAAGAATAGACTAGCTGACTTTCCTTCTGTAGAAAGTCTCAGATTGCCTAAGAACAATGTCAGTCTTAGTTCTTTAATAAAGCAAAATGGTCAACCATCTGCTCCTACAATATTGGCCATGTCAGGAGTAACTTCTACTCAGAGAACCCCTGGTGAACCAACACAGGGTGAACCAAGTTCAAAAAGGGATAGAAGTGAATCCTTCTATTTTCCTAACAAAGGAAAGAAAGATTCCAGTGGGACTACAGCTCATGAAGCATCTGCTACAAGCCCTTTTGGGAAATATACTGAGAATCTTTAGTCCACACCAGTAAGACTAGACAATCCTATTGCTAAAGGATATGGGAACTCATTGTTGGTAAACATTGATTGTCTAGATTATGATGAAGTCATTGCTGTGTTGCATAGTGTTCATGCTTGGGCCTTACAAATAAAAGCTGAAACAAAAGCAGAATGGTCAGATATGGTGACTCAAATCATTTGGTCTTTTACTAGTATACTGAAACAATGGTGGGAAAAATTGGCAGAAAATGAGAAAGATCAAATAGTTGAACATGATGATCCACTCAAAGCCCTGTTTGATGCTTTGAAACATGAATTTGTTGGATTAGTTCCTGAAGACTCATCTCACCATGCACAACTGTTTTTCTCCCATAAATTATGTAATATTGACCATTTGCATGATTACTTTTGTGTTATGAAAAAGTTATTGTATCAAGCAAATGACACTCATAATGTTGCATATTTAAGATATTACATACAGTCTATGCCAGGAAAAATCCCTGATTTGATTAATAAGTATATAGAGACTCACAAGGTAAATTTGGAAGGTCAATCCTTTGCAGCCATACAACAGTTGATAGTGACAATTTTGCAGAAAGAATGTGCAGAAAGTAAAGCTAAGAAGAATTTTAAGAAACAAATGCACTTTAGTACAAAATTCTGCAATAACTTCAAAGAAACTTATGATTTTGGATGTCATAAGGAAAGTACCAAAACAGTTTCTAAAAAGTCTTGTTCTTGCAAGCCTGATAAATATGTGCCTAAGAGAAAGAAATATTATCCTTCAAAGAGATCTTTTAAAGGAAGAAGGATAGTATTTAGGAAAAGGAAAAAACCCTCTAAAAAAGTTGTTTGTTTTATTTGTGGGAAAGAAGGTCACTATGCTAATGCTTGCAGAGAAAAGAAAGACAAGAAACAAATAAAAATTGTGGATATTTTTTCTACTGTCCACAATCCAAAAGATTGGGATCTTATCTCCCACTCAGATGGTGAATATTTTGAAGTCTCTAGTTCTTCTTCAGAATCTGAAGAGAATGAAATTCCTGAAATTGGAAAGTTAGTTTTGGAATCTGAGTCATCTGACTCAGATGAAACATTCATTCCTGATATTAAAATGTTTTATTCTTCAGATAATTTACAGATGAAGATTGCAGCAGTCAAAGCTAAATTAGCACAGCTTGACCCAGTCCAGTTCACAGCAAGAAGAAGGTTGACAGAAAAGCTAGAGAAGTTGGAAATCCAATTGCCATCCAAGAAAAAGGAAGAAAGATTTTATGATGATGAGTTCATAGAACAAGAGTTCAATTCCATGTTCAAACCTCTGCAGATTACTGAATCTCCAGGTATGAGTCAAATTGACACTCTTAAAAAACAGATCACAGATTTAGAATCTTCTATTCATCATGTTAGATCAGAGATGATTCAGTTATCATCCAAACTCTAGTTGCTTATCTCTGATTATGATGAATGCAATTCTAAATTAGTCAGTATGTTGATGAAGAATGTTCCAGAAGATAAAGCTACAAAAACAGATATAGAATTGATCAATGTTATGGGAATAGGAGACAGAGTGATAATTCCCATAGAAATCAAAGTTCCCAAGATCAAGTCTTATACTCTAGATGCACATATTGCTTCTGGATCCATGAGTAGTTGCTGCAAATATGGATCCATTCCATCTTATTATTGGCAGCCTACTAAACTTCAGTTCAGGGCTATTACTAAAGATCTGATGGAAATCAACCACATAGCTCCTGAATTTCCTATTTTGTTGAATGATGTACAGTTTTATGTTACTTTGTATAGTTTTGATACAGGCACTGATGTCCTTTTGGGACAATATTTCTTGAAGAAATATTTGCCAGTCACTTTTGGTAAAGATATTGTCACTTTCACCACAAAAGCTGGTTTAGTCACTGTTCCTGCTTCAAATGATTTTAAAGTTAATGTTTAGCCTCAAGAAGAAGATTTGGTTCAGCACAGTCTGCAAGATCTATCCAAGATCAATAAGATTGTTCGAAATGCTGAATTGCATGGTCCAAAAACCTTGCAGAATATTTCTGACAAACTTAGAAAAGATTGCACTGCTAATAGACCAGATGCATTTTGGACCAGAGAAAAATATTTTGTTGCACTGCCGTACAAAGAAGGATATATCTCTAAGCCACAGAAAGCTAGTGCTAACCATATGAGTCCTAAAGAACAGGAATTGTGTAAAGAAGAGATTGGTCAGCTCCTCCAACAAAAGCTTATTGAACCCTGCAAAAGCCCCTGGGCTTGTCCTGATTTTTATGTCAATAAGCATAGTGAACAAAAAAGAGATAAGAAAAGACTGGTGATTAACTATAAGACCTTGAATGATGCCCTATTACCCATCCGATATCCTCTGCCTAATAAAGAATTGCTGGTTGCTAAAATTGCTAATGCCAATGTTTTTAGCAAGTTCGATCTCAAGAGTGGGTTTTGGCAGATTGGTATTATTCCTGATGACAGGTACAAGACAACATTTACAGTCCCTCATGGTCAATATCAATGTACTGTGATGCCTTTTGGTTTGAAAAATGCTCCCTCTTAGTTTCAAAAACGAATGGAAGACATTTTTGGAGGGGTAGATTATATCATTGTATATATAGATGATTTGCTTGTTTTTAGCAAATATCTAAATAGTCACAAACTACATCTAGAACAGTTTTATCAGCTTGTTTATAAGCATGGGTTAGTTCTTTCAGATTCAGAAGAAAAGTTTCAGATTGGTAAAGTCAGGATAGATTATTTGGGATTGCACCTAGAACAAGGACATGTAGAACTTCAACCTCATGTCTTAACTCATCTGTTAAAGTTTCCTGATTTTATTACTGACATAAGGATGCTTCAAAGATTTCTTGGATGTTTGAATTACATAAGAAATTTTTATGAGAAACAGTCTGAAGACACAAAAATCCTTCTGAATAGATTGAAGAAGAATGTCACTAGCTGGACAGAAGAAATGACACAAGCAGTCAAAAGTATTAAAAGTAAGATTACTGATCTACCAAAGCTCAAACTTCCAGATACTAATCTTCCCTTTATTCTTGAAACAGATGCTTCTGATCACACTTGGGCTGCAGTATTGTTGCAGAAGCATGGAAGAAAGAACTTGTGTGTGCCTACTCTTCAGGTACTTTTGATGATACAGAAAAGAAGTATCCTTCTTCACATAAGGAGATACTTGCAGTGAAAGAGGCATCAAAAGGTTTCGCCTATTTTTGAAAAGTGTCAGATTCATTGTCAGGACTGATCTGAAGCATATGAAAAGCATTTTGGCAAATAAAAAGTTATTGGAACAAAGCAATACCAGAGTTCTGAGATGGGCACTATGGCTTGAAGGTTTTGATTTTGATATAGTCTACAAGTCAGGTGCTGAGAATTATCTTGCAAACATGCTTACAAGAGAAGGTGCTCAAGAGATCAAAGAGATAAAAATGTTCAGGCCGCTTCATCAGGGGGAAGCTTCTTCATCAAGTTCTGCTAGGTCTAATCGAGTCAGGTCTATTACAGTCTATAGTAATTGTCATTATGGGTTTTGTTTAGAATGTCTTGCAAAGCAATTTTTAGTTCTACCATTGTGTCTTAGACAAGTCATATTGCAGAAATGGTTTGATTCTGAAGAATCTAGATGGTCATATACCAAAGAGTTACCCTATAGGATTAGACCATGGCGTGTATATTATGCATTGTCCAGAGAGCCAGATCCTGTTTATTTTGGGTGTATTCAGAATACTGACTGGACATGGCAAGATTACTTCTCTATACACCAGAGAGCTAGGATACATGGTTCAATTAAAGTCATATTTTATGTTGTTGCTATAGACCCTGGTAATAATTGGTGGAGTCCCTGGTTTAGGTTGTTCATATTTAAGTATATGCCTAGAGCACATCATATTTTTTATAGGAGTTTTCATGAGTTTGTCAGAATACTACATTGGGAAATGCATGTAGTTGGGACATCAGTGCCTGTATCAAAACTATACAAAGTAACATAAAACTGTACATCATTCAACAAAATAGGAAATTCATGAGCTATGTGGTTGATTTCCATCAGATCTTTAGTAATAGCCCTGAACTGAAGTTTAGTAGGCTGCCAATAATAAGATGGAATGGCTCCATATTTGCAGCAACTACTCATGGCTCCAGAATCAATCTGTGCATCTAGAGTATAAGACTTTATATATATATATATATATAAAGTAATGTTTTAGATGTATATAAAGTAATGTCTTAGTAATGTTTTAGATGTATATTTTGTGGAAGGAATTTTAAACCTAGGGAGAGAATTCATGAAAAATGATACTTAGGTGCAGGTAGTTCAGGAATATATGGATTTAGATGTAAGTATGGGGATACAATTTTCACTTGTGATCCATCCATCATCTTTATTGAGGTTATTTGGATGTTTATTGATTTCAATGGCCTCTCTAATTTTTTTTGTGGAAGTTGTGATCAATTTTGGCATGGACGTGGGTATTCTCAATGCAAATATGATGATTGGTCTTGTTCAAATGTTCTGCAAGTGCAGGGTTTTTTTATCGATTGTGTTTTATGTCAGCGGAATGTTCCAAGATACGAGTATTGATGGATCGGCCAGTCTCCCCAACATATGGAATTCCACAAGAACATGGAATCCAATAAACACCTTTTCAGAATTTAGGGTCAGTTGGATCTTTAATAGAATTCAGGCAGCTGCGGATGGTATTCAAAGGCTTAAAGGTTATCATGATTCTATGTTCTTTCAATATAAGGGAAATTTTTTTAGTGGTCCAAAGAATCTACAGAAGGTTAACTTCTCTAATGTAGTTATCAAAAAAAATAAAATTGTGTGATAAGTTTATTTTCTAGCTTTATTCATAGCCTTGATTGCTTGATGTTGCTTGTATCCATTTTTCAAGTATACATTAAGGAGATGGGATTTCTCTTCACATGTGTGTTTTTTATCAGAGATTCACACAACTCTCATTGTAGGAGTGTTTAGAATCCCTAATTTCTGGTTGGGGTGATGATGAGAGGTGGCATGAATATATTGCTCAGTATGGGTCTTTTTCAAGTAGACCTGGCGAGATATGGAACCATCAGAGTTTCGGGTGATGAGGATGTCAAGAAAAGGAAGGAAATCCTTAAGTTCTACTTTCATAGTAAATTTTATAGATGAACAAAAGGTTGTTTAAATGTTGCTTAAAAGTTTCTAAAGTATCACGTCCATGAGCTCATATGGCAAAGGTGTCATCCACAAACCTTTTCCATAAATTGGGTTTTAAGGGACCACTTTTTAGGGCTTTGGTTTCAAAATATTCCATGAATAAATTGGCTATAATGGGGAATATAGGAGAGCCCATTGCTACTCTGCAAGTTTGCTCATATATCGCCCCCATGAAACTGAAGAAGGTAGGTTTGAGGAAAATTTCAATAAGTGTTTCAATGTCAGGATCAATTATTTTTTGGACAACTTCCATGGCTCCATCAATGGCGATGTTGGTGTACAGTGAAGTGGCATCAAAACTCACTAAAATGTCATTTTTATCAACCTTAACATTCTTGATTTCAATGATAAACATCTCAAAAAATCTTAAATCTGAAATATATCCATTAGTGTCGGTTCTCCTCGAGTTTGGTTAATTAGAGTCTCTTTTTATACAAATTATATCATTCCCCTTTGCAAATCCTTGAGGACACTATTCATAAACAAATTAAACATCAATTGAAGAGGGGAATCAAGGGAACAATGTTGTGGGATCTCGCCTTGATGGATTAGATTATCTAGTGAACTCCCTTTGTTAATAATTAAACTTTATCTTCCCCACTTTATTATGTAATGCGAAAGGACCCGTGATCTTTCCATTGACACTATCATTTGATGTCGTTCCCCTCCTGTTCATGTAATTGATAATGATTATCCCTATACTTTGACATATGCTAGAGTCCACCTTTGATCGAAGCAAACCCGTGTTCTCCAATATCTTTCATTTACCATATTCTTTCAAGACTGATTTGCCATCAATGCTTGGATGAGTTATTTTATCTCAATTTTTCTCATTACTAGTGTGGTTTGTACTTATACTTCCTTCTCCCAATGGGATTCTTTGTCATGGGGTTCCTTATGGTTGTCTTTGAACTTGATACTTCTAATCCAAGTATCTTCCATGTGGTCATCAACTTTAAACTTTATTACTAATAGCAAAATAATTTGGCCACATGCTAGTGAATTTTACTATTCTTTACATATAGGTTGGGCTTGGGCCATAATAATTCCATTTAGCCCTAAGCTTGCAAACATGTTTAATCTAGTACGGGTTCCAATGGACATAAAAATGCACTAACAAAGCATCCATAAAAGCCCATAGTTGTATAGTTCAAAGAACATACAAATGTAATTAACAAAATAATAAAATGATGTAAAATCAATTAAATATATTTGGATTTCACTATGTTCTTATGTAGAGGTTTTAATTTTTTGAGTGGACCTTCCACTCGTTGTTATGGGAAGAAAAACAATTGAAGAAGATTTATACAACATATTGTGTGACATGGGAACATATAAAAAATCCAATAAGAAAAATGAATGTTGGGAGTAATATTATTTAAGGTGATAAAATAAATAGTTTAATCAAGATGAGTCAAAATAACAAAAATAACCATTAGAAAGAAAAAAATGCAAACACAATAATTAAATAATTTTTAACATTCACAATAACCAATGAAATTATTTAATAAAGAAACTTGAAGTAAATGAAATAGCTAGTAAAGCGAGCGTATAAAAGTACAATAAATAATGGATGATCAAACTAAAAAATGAATAATTACGCCTAAAGGAAAACATATAGGTTCAATTTATTAATCTAATCAATAGAACCAAATAATATATTAATTGGTAGATTATTCATATTGAAATATGTAGCTAGGTTTGGTTTTCATAATGAAAAATGTAATCATAATTTTATATATTTTATGTGAAGAGAAAATTAAATTTATTATTGTCATTCTTGAGGCATGGGTTTCATGCTCAAGGGAAATTTATTTTATAGGTTAAGCACCCATTGAGTGCTTCTAGGGTTTGTCTTTGAGTCAAAAAGTCATAAGAGTCATTGTCATGTATGGAAGACCCTTTTGGGCAAGTTACATACTATAGAGAAAATTTTATTTGAGTCAAAGACCCTCCAAGACCTTGTCATGTTGCCTCAAGCAAGTCGACCTACATGAAATATCAAGTCAGCTTCAAGGAAGCAATTCGTACCCCTAGAAAGCCTATAAATAATAAGGAACTCGACCTCATTTGGACACAAAACAAGTAAGTTCGATCTCCTCTATAACAGACCCAGGCTAAAAGTTCGTGTCATAAAAGTTAATAAAGGCAAAAATAAGACCATTGTTAAGGGACACTTGTTCCAAGATCAATGTTGAGCAAAATATCATAGTGGGCATAACTTGATGTGTTTATGGCTAAGGGGGAATTGGAAAATGCAATGGCTAACGCTTTGAAAAGGAAAAACATATTTTTGGCACATTTATTTATGAAAATAGAGCAAATTAGGAGAAAAAGAATGTGAAAGGTCACAAGTTGCATGTGAGGAGGAAAAAGAAGGAAAATAATGGAAAATGAAGAAAATATAGGCCACGTTAATAAAAAGGGTTTTGAGCATCAGTTGGTAATCTTTTGTCAGTTATTGTTAGTTCATTTTCAGAATGTCTCAGAGAGGATAAGAGCACCAATATGAGAAAAAGACCAAGCAAGGAAAGGTTGGAACAAGAAAGCTTGAACAAGAATAATTGCAAGTAATAGATTGCATGTATGATTTCCTAGCTGGTTTTGACATGCATGGTATGTGCATGTTGGTATTTGGTTCTTTTGTTGTCGGTGGCATGGTTTTGTCAGGTTTTGACAGTGGTTTTCAACCTTACTAACCATCGTGTGATGGGATTGTTCTTGGTTTTGACCTTTGGAATTGCCGGAAGGCTTTAGAATCCAGGGCCGAGGTGGTCCCAGGAACATTCCCAAAGGCACATGAATCCCTTGACCGAGAATGGTGGGATACATGGTAAAGCCTGAGGGTGGAATCTTGGTTAGGACCTAGTGATCTGGAGTGGATTGCGGTAAATCCTAGAGACTTGGAGACATGAAAATTCCTCAAGGATGGTGAAGGAATCCAGAGGCATTCCAAGCTCAGTTTGGTTTTGTGATCTCGAGGCCAGTTTAGGTGAGATCACAGTATGGTGAGGATGGAGGTGATTTAACCTTTGGATTCCCTTGTTTTTTTTTGGATTGGTTTATCCCATGAGATCCCACATTCATGCTTGGAATATGGCACGAGGGTGACTAGTTGAAAGAAATATTTGGTTAAACCATTTATATGGTCGTGTGGTACGTGGAAGTCCGAAACCTGGTTAGATCTTGCCTACTTTTAATGAAAGCTAAGTTATCTTTATTTTTATTGGTAAATTCACTTGTTATTATGTGGCTTTAATGGTTGTTATCTTATGGCTATATGTTGGTTATAAGCATGGATATATGACTGGTTTTAGTCATGGATATTTTCATGTTTTTACTTGTAACTGAAATAATAATGGATGTAAGACCTAATTGATGTTAAGGCAACTAATGGGAGAGGGTGGTAATTTTTCTTGTTAAGTCGCATATGGGTTTTCAGTCCCTTATGCTCAAACTTGCATTCATGATATGTAGGTTGCATATCTACCAAGTGTTTGACGGAATGTCAATCCTGGTTGGGGATGGTTAGGTCTAGTCATCGTTTTTGTTTCTATTTTATAATCATTGTAGTCATTTACCTTATGAGTTCTAAAAGTTATATGGATTTCTAGGCAGAAGCTTAGCCCCAACCCTTAAAAACAACCTTAAATTTCGCAGTCGTCGGCACAACACTGGGCAGAAAAAGCCACAATTGCGCTTATGCAGGCCTATGGGAGCGACTGGGGGTTTCGAGTCCATTGAGAGCTTGCCAAGGGAGCTACTGGGGCTCTGGCTCAGGGAAAAGTTAATTTGGCTTAGGGGATGGACACTTGGAAGGTTTGGGTTACTCCTGGAGGGTCTTGAGGCACTGACAAAATTCAGTAATGTCTGTTTTGTCGACTCAATTTCCTTAAGGTCACATAGGAGGTTGAGTCTTGTCATAACCTCCCCTCATCTCATGTTTACCTAGTATAAGCCAGTGAAAGTGGGTAGATGAGATGGGAGAGGTTTGTTACAGGTGGTATCAGAGCATGGTTTCACTCTCCTTGGGTAATATTTGACACCACAAGTGATATCATAGCATGGTTTCACTCTCCTTGGGTAATATATGATACCACAAGTGGTATCATAGCATGGTTCAATACTTGGACTGAATGGGTTGAATGCATGTTGTTATGCATGCATTGTCATGGTTAAGGTTGTTGTGCATGAGGTAATTTCATGTAATTCTATGTAATTATGATTCTATTACTATGTTATGATGTTGATTCGTTGGCCGAGATAGAGCACGAGATGCAGATTGTTAGGTGAGGTTGCAGCACTAGAGTTTCGGGTAGGAGCATATCGTCATACATGTATTTTATGTTTGTCTTGCAAGTATGTTGGTTAATTATTGTTATAATCATTGGATTTGTGTACATGTATTTCAGTCTATGGTTGTTGTGGTTACATGTATGATAGATGTTAGTTAATCAATGTGATCATGTGTACCTATGCCGATTAGTCATGAAGGATAACTACTTGTTGTTATATGCATTGTGGTCGTATGCATGATGGTTATGGTCATTGTACTTAGGATCTTGATGTTATGTGTATCTTGCTAATTTAGATTGGTCTATGTGGATGGTTAGGGTTATGACATTTAGGTATGAGTCGATATGCTTGTATATTGTGTCATAATAATCTAGATTGACTATGCATATGTGATTGTTATGCATGAATACAATTGTTTATGATTTTATGATGTGAACATGTTAGCTAGTTATTTTTATGGATATCATGACCTTAATTATGTTTGGGTTGATATGTTGTGAAGTTATATCGTGCTAATCCAGATTTATTGTGCAGAAAATATAGCCTCCCTTGAGATACATTGAGGTATGAGTTTGATTATGTCGTCTATTTGGTATGATTTTGCTTATGTCATCTATTTGGTGCTTGAATGTTTGATTAAGTGTATGATATGAATTTGTATCTATAAGATTGCATGAAATAATGATCTTGTTTGAGATGGTTTCACTAACGCATATGTGTTGAGAACAACTGATATGTACTTGAGTGTAAGTAGGTGACAATTGTAGCATTATGTATTATGGTTGATGAATGTGAGTTTATTGTTGATTATGACATGGTTGTTGGACTTGGTAAAGAGAGATTTCAAATTAATAGATATGATGTCTTAATATTTGGAACATGTGGCTGACATGTGTGTTCAGTTACAAGGCAGTGTGCTTGGCACAACAGGGTAAGATAACTGGTATATTGTTATATTTATTTATACATTGATAGTTATGTGTTTATGGTAGTATGATAAAGGGAATTGCATGGCAAAGATACTTCCATGAAATATTGGAGAAGGCTCGGGTTGAGCTTTCCTTTGGAAGTACTTGGAACCATGGGGATTGAGCCATGGTATTTGTTGCTAGTATTGTGCTTTTGGTATTTTGTAATTGGTTGCGCTTGATTTGCAGCTTTGTTTATATCTAGTTTATGGCCATACCACTTTGTTTGTGGTGTCATATTGTTATTGGTTTTCATGCTCTTCTTCTTGTTTATTTCTTGTCCTTGCCTTTATTTTTTGAGGTTTTTGGGAATTGGTTTGTGAAAGAGGAAAGTTGATGGAGCTCAAGAATAGCTTAATGAAACCTAACAAGTAATGTAAGACTCAGATTAAGCTCGGTGCATGTATAAGGGTAGTTGAATTCAAGAGTATGACAACTGATTGGATTGGTTGGGTCTGTTGGTGTAAATGGATGGTGGTAGGAAAGTCATGAGAAAGGTAACATGAAAGGTAAAGAAAATGGATTTGAGATATCAGATGCCTTGGCTACATTGGGAACAATTGTTCTCGATGTTGTGCATGTTGGACACAGATAAAGGGAGTTATCTTAACCTAAACCTTATGATATCTAGTAATTATGATGTGATCATGATCATGATGATATCTATATATGTATGTACGTATGTTATTGTCTAACATGGTTGCCAGGGATCATGATTTCTTTATGCTAATAATTATGTATATATATGTATGTATGCTATTGTTTTAAGGGGTCGTCAGGGATCATGATTGTTTTATGTTGATATATGTATGTATGTAGTTGTTTGACACGATCGTTAAGGATCATTCTTGTGAAGGAATGATTTCATATGTAGGTAAATGGCATGGAGAGGTTCCTGGTTTATGAGGAATCAAGTGGGAAGAGTAGCCCTGACAGAACTGTGAGGTTAGTATAACGAGGGTGTGAATTGATATTATGTGATTATACCATGCCTATGTTTATGTTATGGACAAGCAATTCTACGGGATACATCAGCAGAATGAAAGAAATATGATCTGTGACATGTTGGGACAAGCGTAGATAAGACACTAGAAGCAAGGTTGCTTGGTAAGGACAATGTGGTCTTAGCATATGAAATATTGTGCACATATGATGTAATGTGCATGTTTAATATATGATGTTGTGTGCATGTTGCATATATAATGTTGTGTGCATGATTGGACATGTGGTGTTGGGTACTAATGGTGCTAAGTACATGTCGTATATGCAATGTTATGTACATATGGTGTTATGTGTATGTTGTGAATGTGGTACTATGTACATTTGGTGCAGTGTAGATGTTGTATATGCGATGTTATGTACATATGGTGCAATGTACAGGTTGTATATGCGATGTTGTGTACATATGGTGTGGTATGCACGATTGTACATGTGGTGTCATGTGCATGTCGTGTTATGTACACGTGGTACATGTGGTGTTGTGTACATGTTGTGAAAATGGTGATGTGTAAATGTGGTGTTATGTACACATCGTATAATTGATGTTGTGTACACGTGGTGTTGTGTACATGTTGTGAAGGTTGTGTGGTGTACATGTGGTGTTGTGCACACATTGTGCAGGTGGTGCTGTGTACACATTGTGCAGGTGGCGCTGTGTACAGATGGTATTGTGTACATGTTGTACATGTGGTATTGTTGTACATGGGGTATTATGTATACATTATACATGGTGTGTTGTATATATTTGGTATGGTGTTATAGGTATCACAACATGTCTATTGTGGTATGGTACGATGTGTACGTATATTGTTGTCTTGTACACCGAGTGCAGGTGTATGTGTGGTGTTGTACACTAGGTGTAGGTGTATTTGTTGCGTTGTACACCAGGTGTAGGTGTATGTGTTGCGTTGTATATTATGTATGTGTATATGTTGTACAATGTGATGGGACATGCAACTATGGGATTATCTGGGCACTTGTTGCTTTTATTGAGGGTTGAGGCGATTTAGTCTCTAGTTGCCCTTGTTTTTTATATTGGGGGTTGAAGCGGTTTAGTCTTGGGATACCCTTGTTGCTGATATTGAGGGAGGACACAGTTTAGTCTCCAAAATCCCTTGTTTCTTAAAGAGAAGACACTGGGTGCTTTCCAGATCTAGAAACTGATTCATTATGTGTACAAAAAGGACAAAGAACAAAGGCAGAAGAAAAGAATCATGAAAAGATCCCTTTCCTGTTGAGAGGGAGTATTGAGATTCAACAAGAAAATTTTTTGGCACCCATGATCCTAGTGAAAATTAAGCACCTACACTAGGGTGGGGCCCACAAGCTATTTTTAGGTGCATGTATATTTTTATTATCCCTTAATTTATATGGACATTAAACTATAATCTATTCTCAATTAGAACTTGAAAATAGTTAACTAAAGTGGAAAATCAGTTAGCTAAGTGAATTTCTAGTTAAAAGGTTGGTTGGTGGGACATGCAAGTTGAATTTAGTTGTAAATGAGTGATTCTAGTTGTAACAAAGTTGTAAGTGCAGTGGTGCATGAGTTGTGTAAGTTCTAAATAGTTTAACTCAATTAAGTGAGTTAAACTCAGTTGTGCTAGTTGTAACGGAAGATACACTAGTGAGAGATCAAGTGAATTAATTATTAATTAATTCACATGTAGTGATCTCACATGCAACTGAAGATTTACTATTATTAGCTCCATGCATGTCAGATCCAGTGGAGGCCTAGTTGAGTTCTAGGTGAAAGGGAAGTAAGCTATCACTTGTGACATTATCTGCTTGCACATATACAAGCACACACACATTGTTTGTGCCCATGATACTTGCACACTCGAGGCAAGCAGGATTGCATCAATTCAAGGATCGCATTCAGCAGGGATTGCGCAGTGAAGGCAGGTTGTTTGGAGATAGCAAATTGGCTAAGGGATTTGCCAATTTTTGTATGAAAGTGTCAAACAATTAGCTAATGTACTGAGAGCTCTTGTGATTAGAGTTTTGTATGTAATTTTTTCATGATCCATGATTAGAGTTTTGTATGTAATTTTTTCATGATCCATGATATAATATATAATAGAAGATAGTGGGGTTTTTAGTTGTAAGCTTTCCCCAGGAAATTATTTGTGTTGTGTGTGATTAATATTTCTTCGTGCTTATGTAATTGGCGATTGTGTTTTTAATTCCGCAGATATTTGTAGAAGCAATTCAGTATTTAACTTTAGCATATTGTTAGATCAGGTGAATCTAAGACATACATGGATATTGTATAATTACTAGATGGTATCAAAGCACAGGAAATTGCAGAAGTGAAGCAGGAGTTGAGTTTGTGGTTGGATAGAATTTGAATTTGCATAAAGACTTTCTTGGTGCTACAACTGATTCAAGATCGAAATGGCTTTCAATGGCTCGAGGTTAAAGTATGCACTCGAGAGCAGATTGAACTACATTGTTTGGAAGGAAAGGATGGAGGTGGTACTCGAAGACAATGGCTTGAAGGAATTCATTGAAAAATATGTTCCTAAGCCATATGTTACCAATCTTGATGCATGGGAAAAGAAAGTGGCAAAGGCGAGGAGGATCTTGTTGGAGGGAGTACGATACCACATTATCTCAAGCCTCCATGGGAAATCCACACCATATGCTATGTGGAAGGCTTTGACGGATCTATTCCAAAGCAGCAGCGACCATAGGAAATTGGCGCTCGAAGATAAACTCAGGAAGATCAAGATGGAAAAGGGTGACACCATTCCAAAGTATTTCACAAAGTTTGTCCAATGTCATGATGAACTGGGGAGTGTGGGAATAAGAGTCGTTGATGATTATTTGGTGATTTTGGCACTCCTAGGACTTCCTAAGAGTTGGCACAGTTATGAAGACTCTGTCAACAAATGGGAAAAAATGTCGGATTGGGAACGGCTGTGGTCGGATCTGGTGCAGGAGGAGTTTAGGCGGAACACCAAAGATGGATCTTCATCAAAAAATGATGATGAAGAGGATTGTGCTTTGGCTGCCAAGGCAAAGAAGGGGAGGGGGAATAAATTCCATTCTAAATCCAAGTCTAAAGGCAAGAAGCAGGACATGTCCACAAAAGAAGAAGAACAAGAAGGTTGTTAGATCTGCAGCTGGTGAGGCCCTTGCCTCACAATTTGAGCTTGAATCCTCCTTGATCACATGGATGGTGTCAAGTGCATTGGGATCGGTGTGGTATTCGAATAGTGGCGCTTCCTTTCACATGACAGGAGATAAGGAAATTTTTAGTGACTTGGAGGAGAAACATCTCCAGATGCATATTGAGATGGGCGACGACGGACGATACAGTGTTTCCAGGATTGGTGCCATTACCCTTCAAATGGAGTCGAGTAAACCATTTCAAATAAAAGATGTGATGCATGTTCCATGTTTGAAGAAAAATTTGGTCTCAGTCACAATGTTGGAGGACAGAGGATATGATGTTGTTTTTAGTGATGGAAAATCTTTCTTGCAACATAAAACAATGGGTCAAGCCAAGAGGATAGGATTCGAGTTAAGAATATCTACAAGCTGGAGGTAGATGGCTGCCCTGCCGTGATGGGAAAGGTAGAAAAAGTGGTGAGCCGGGATGAGGGCGAATTATGGCATAGGCGATTGGGCCATCTTCATCATGGAGCATTGAAAGTCATGCATCAAATATATGTTGGACTTCCAATGGGAACACTTGCTCAGTTAGATCAGTGCAAGGATTGCACCATGGGGAAGTATGTAAAGTCCACCTTTCATGACAAGGAGAACCGTGCTTCGGGGATCGAGTTCACAGAGACATGTGTGGGCCATTCTCGGTTGCTTCAATAGAAAAACATAAGTAATATGTAATATTTGTTGATGACTTTTCTTGTAAATGCTAGATATTCTTCATGCAGAAGAAAGATCAAACATTCTCTAAGTTCTGTGAGTTTTAAGGCATTGGCGGAGAAAGAGTCGTGGAAGCAAGTGAAGGCTCTTAGGAGAGATAATGGTGGAGAATACATATCTAATGAATTCAAGAATTTCTGCAAAAAATAAGGAATTCGAAGAGAACTCATAACACCTCCTAACCCAGCAGAATGGGGTTGCGGAGAGGAAGAACAGAATGATTGTGGGTGCAACACTAGCGATGTTGCATGATCAGGGCCTACCAATGCATTTATGGGCAGAAGCATGCAACACTGCGGTTTATGTGCAGAACCGTTGTCCTCATAAAGTACTTGGCATGAGTACACCTAAAGAAGCTTTCACTAGTAAGAAACCAAATGTTTCACACTTTAATATTTTTGGCTCATATGTTTATGTGCATGTGACCAAGGACGCCAGGAAGAAGCTGGAGTCGACTACTGAAGTTGGAATTTTTGTGGGGTACATAGAAACACCCCATAATTATCGTGTGTATTTTCCAAACAACAGAATGACTGTTGTGCGACGGGATATAAAATTTGATGAGGAGAAATCCATGCGATTGTCGCTTGAGAGGGAGCTAGACTTGCATGTGAAGGAGGAACTACTAGTTCCCAAATATGAGTCTCTAGATATGGATAAGCCACCAGAGGAGGTTCATGGAGTGGAGGAAGCCATCCATCAGAAATGGCAAAAGGCACACCACGGAAACTGATAGGCTGAGACTTAATGCTGCACAGAATGTAGGATCCTCTACTTCACAGCGCAGACAGAGACAGTCTCCTGACCGATTTAATGGATACATGGCTCTCATGAGAAAATGTATTGTGACTAAACCATCTTCCTTTTAGGAAGCAGTGCAGCAGCCTACTTGGGTTGATGTAATGGTGGAGGAGTATGACTCCATTTTCAAAAACAGTGCATGGGAAATTTTCCCAAGACTGGTTGACAAATTTGTGGTAGGTTCGAGATGGATCTACAAAGTAAAGAAAGTTGTTGATGGGAGTGTGGAGAAATACAAGGCCAGATTTGTGGCTCAGGGCTTCTCACAGATCGAGGGGATAGATTATGATGAGACCTTTGCACCTGTCATAAGGTACTCTTCCATAAGGACCATCCTTGCACTCTCAGCGTAGATGGGTAGGCGCATTCATCAGATGGATGTGAAAACTATGTTTCTCAATGGACTCATTGAGGAGGAGGTGTACATAGAGGAGCCTGAAGGTTTTGAGATCTTCAAAAGTGAGTTGCATGTGCCGACTCAAAAGAGCGTTGTATGGGCTAAAGCAAGCACCCCGTGCTTGGTACACTCGGATAGACAGTTATTTCACTGGACTGGGATTCACCAAAAGTGAAGCAAATGCAAACTTGTACCAAATTGTGATGGAGGGTAAGCTTTTAATCATTTTTCCTTTATGTTGATGATTTAATATTGGCTGGTGATGAGCAATTGATACACTCAAGGGAGTTTGAAATGAAGGATACGGGCCTCCTTCATTATTTCCTTGGATTGGAAATATGGCAGCGAAATGGTGAAATTTTTCTGTCTCAAGGCAAGTATGCAAAGGAGATATTGGGTAAGTTTAACATGGAGAGCTGCAAACCCATGGATACGCCTCTTCCAAGAAAATTGAGGAAAGAGGATGCTACCTTTGGATAGGTAGTGCATGTTGTTGTCTATCGATAATTAGTGGGTTCGCTAATATATCTAGTGAACACGAGACCAGACATTTTCTATGTGATTAACCAGATGAGTCAAGCTATGGTTAAGCCTACCAAACTCTTTTGGGAGGCCAGAAAGCATGTCCTAAGATACCTGAGGGGCATATCAGAGTATGGTCTATGGTACAGATAGACGGATGGAGTGAAGTTGCATGACTTCACGGATGCAGATTAGGCTGGAAGTCCATCAGACAGAAAGAGCACATCACGGGGATCTTTAACATTGGATCTACAATTGTTTCTTGGTACAACAGGAAGCATTGATCCGTGGCACTCAGTTCAGCGGAAGCGAAATACATGGTAGCGAGTCAAGTTGCATGTGAGGCTATCTGGATGAGAAAGATCTTGGTTGGTTTTTTTGGTTCTTAGATGGATTCGACAATGATTCATTATGATAATCAGAGTTACATTAAACTCTCGATTAATCCTATATTTCATGATAGGTCCAAGCATATAGATATCCGGTGCCATCATCTCAGAGATTTTATGCAGAGGAGAATCATGTTTCTTCAGTACATTCCCACAGAAGATCAGAATGCAGATATTCTAACGAAGGCACTCACCAGGACCAAATTTGAATACCATAGAGACAAGATCGGGGTGAAGGATAATCCATTTCTTGTTGAGAGGGAGTGTTGAGATTCAACAAGAAATTTTTTCGGCATCCATGATCCTAGTGAAAATTAAGCACCTACACTAGGGTGGGGCCCAGAGGCTATTTTTAGGTGCATGTCTATTTTTATTATCCCTTAATTTATATGGACATTAAACTGTAATCTATTCTTAACGAGAACTTGAAAATAGTTAACTGAAATGGAAAATCAGTTAGCTAAGTGAATTTTGAGTTAAGAGGTTGGTTGGTGGGACATGCAGGTTGACTTTAGTTGTAACTGAGTGATTCTAGTTGTAACAGAGTTGGAAGTGCACTAGTGCATGAGTTATGCAAGTTGTAAATAGTTTAACTCGGTTGCGCTAGTTGTAACTGAAGATACACTAGTGAGAGATCAAGTGAATTAATTATTAATTAATTCACATGTAGTGATCTCACATGCAACTGAAGATTTACTATTATTAGCTGCATGCATGTTAGATCCAGTGGAGACCCAGTTGAGTTCTAGGTGAAAGGGAAGTAAACTATGAGTTGTGACATTATCTGCTTGCACACATGCAAGCACACACACATTGGATGTGCCCATGATACTTGCCCAGTCGAGGCAGGCGGGATTGCATTCAACAAGGATTGCACAGTGAAGGCAAGTTGTCTGAAGACATTAAATTAGCTAAGGGATTTGCCAATTTTTATGTGACAATGTGAGACAATTAGCTGATGTACTAAGGGCTCTTGTGATTAGAGTTTTGTATGTAATTGTTTCATGATCCAAGATATAATATACAATAGAAGATAGTGGGGTTTTTAGCTGTAAGCTTTCCCCGAGAAATTATTTTTGTTGTGTGTGATTGATCTTTCTTCATGCTTATGTAATCGTCAATTGTGTTTTTAATTTCGCAAATATTTGTAGAAGCGGTTTAGTATTTAACTTTAGCATATTGTTAGATCGAGTGATTCCAAGATATACATGCATATTGTATAATTTCTACAATTAGAGAAAATGTGCATATGTGTATATGCGTATATGTGTATATCATTATAAATATAATATCGAGCTGAATTATAAAGCTCCATGAACAATATGGTTATTTGTTGGTTGAAGCAAATGTGCATAAGTATATTTGGTTGTTATTGTAAATACCGTAATGAGCTAATTTATAAAGCTACAGTGCACGGTACTATTTTCATGCTTTCAGCAGGTTGTTCATTATAAATACTGCAACGAGCTGGGTTATAAAGATCCAAGAGAATTATGTTTGCTTTTTAGTAGTTTTTCTGAGGTATAAGTGTGGTTTCACACTGAGGTTGGTGTTCCCCAAGGGGGAGGGTTTTGTAACAAACCCGAGCTAACATTTCATGTAATAAAAGTTAATTAAGGCAAAAATAAGACCATAGTTAAGGAACACTTATTCCAAGCTGAATGTTGGGGAAAATATCCTAGTGGGAATCACTTGATGTGTTTATGGCTAAGGGGAAATTGGAAAAGGCAATGGCTAAGGCAAAAAAAAGGCAAAAAAAAAATTTGGAACAATTATTTCTGAAAAGAAAGAAAATTAGGAGAAAAGGAAGGTGAAAAGTCACACATTGCATGTGAGGAGGAAAATGAAGGAAAAGTAATGGAAATGAAAAAAATTAAGGCCACATTAATAAAAAGGCTTATGAGCATCATTTGGTAATATTTTGTCAGTTTAATTTCAAAATTAGTCTCAGAGAGGAGAAGAGCACCAAGAGGAGAAAAATATAAATCAAGGAAAGGTTGGAACAAGCAAGCTTTGGTAGGAATACTTGCTGGTAACAAATTGCGTGTATGATTTCCTAGTTGGTTTTGACATGCATGGTATGTGCATGTTGGTATTTGGTTATTTTGTTGTCGGTGGCATGGTTTTATTGGGTTTTGACAGTGGTTTTTAGCCTTGCCTTGCCATTTCCGGATAAACATGGTGTAATGGGATTTTTTTGAGTTTCGAGTTTTGGAATTGCTGGAAGGTTTCAGAATCCAGCGCGAAGGTGGTCTCGAGAACATTCCCAAAGGCCTAGGGATCCCTTGAACAGTAATGGCAGGATACATGGTAAATCCCGAGGGTGGAGTCTCAATTAATGCCTAGTGATCCAGTGTGGATTGTTGTAAAGCCTAGAGACTTGGAGACAAGAAAATTACTCAAGGATGGTGAAGGAATCCAGAGACATTCCAAGCTCAGTTTGGTTTTGTGATCTCAGGGACAGTTTAGGTGAGATCATAGTCTAGTGAGGGTGGAGGTGGTTTAACCTCTAGATTTTGTTGATTTTGTAGCATTGGAAAGTGTTCCAAGTCTCATATTTTGGGAGGAGGCTTGGACATCAATTTTCCAGAGAACCCATAAACCGTTTGTGGAAATTGCACTTGGTTCATGTTTTATTAAAATAATTAATTATTTTAATGTGATCCCTAAGTCTAAATTTAGGGAAATTAAATAATTAAATGGTATTAATAAAATAAAGTGTGAATCTTCTAGAAAATGAAATTCAGGTCATTTTTTAATCTTAGCCATTTATTAGAGATCTAATCTGGGCCATTGATTCATTAACGAGAAGATTATAAGAGAAGGCTTGAGTGTCATTTGGAAAGCAAGCCGGGCACACTCTCAGTACTCGAAGGAAATTGATTCTGAAGGAATAGAATTCAATTTCAGAGGGAGAGGTTATAGAGGCATAATTACAAAGGCAGAAGAAGGAAGGGGAAGTGAGCAGAGGTGGAGAAAGGCAGGAGGTGGATGCAGAGGGGACGACGTTGAGGAGCAGCACTGGGTCTCCACGCATAGTGACGTAGTCCAACGTAGGGACTGCGTAGAAGACCACGCAGAGTGACGCAGAGGAAGCTAGGGTGTCTCCCGTGTGTTAAAAATTATTTTGAAGGATTCAGAAAAATTATCTCGGGTGTATTCTAGACATAGGCCCATCAAATTCCTGTAAATGATTTCCATTGTTGAAGAATAATACAAACCCTCATATGTTGCACCGGTTTTCCCGCATTGGTTTTTTCTGAAGACAATTTTCCAAAAATAGATGTGTTCATGTGATTGTTTCTATTGCATTATACGCATTCTATTCTATATTTTGCTTATGATTAAATGAATACTACAGTTATGTTTATTTCATAATTTACTGGAAGAATCTGTAAATAACTTATCATAAATAAGTAGGCGAAATAAACCAATCACTGCAGTAGTATTTCAGCTTGAAAATCTCACATGGTATCAGAGCAAAAGGCAAGAAACATAAGAGGAGGCTATGCAATGGAATGAAGGTCTAACAATGATGTAGCAACAGCTCGGAAGGGTTCACACAGTCCTCCAGAACGCATGGAGGAACAGAGGGATCATGAAGTTTCAGTTCTGACATTCAAACTGGAAAAGGATTTTGCTTGTGTGTCAAGCTTGGCCTCTCCAGAGTTCTGATATATTGACAGTGGAGCATCCACTCACATGGCGGGAGTTTAGGAATGATTCTCGAGCTACCAGGAGGAGCAAATGAATTTTCAAATCAAAATGGGAAGCAAGGCCAAATGTACCCCCCTATTAGAAGAGGGACTATAATATTTCAAACAGAAGTTTGCAACAAGTTTCGGGCCACCAATGTAATGCATGTACTAGGATCGGGGATGAACTTGCTCTCGGTGTCTCAACTTTAAAACAAGGGTTTCGATGTATACTTTATTGGCAACAAAGTCTATGTAAAACACCCTAGGTTGAAAAAGAAGACACAAATTAGAGTAAGGAGCCATAAATTGTACAAGTTACAACTCAAGTCCCCAATGGAACTGATAGGTAGTACCTATGAAAGAGATTTGAATGAATTATGGCATAAAATAATGGGGCATCTATATCATGGAGCCTTGAGGATTCTCAAGAAGACTGTCACGGGGGCTCCGGAACTTAGCACCAAGAGAGGCTATGTCTACAATGGGTGCGCATTAGGGAGGTATGCCAAGGAAACATATCTGAGAAGTAACAATAGGGCCAAGAGTGTGTTGGGATTTATACACTTAGAAATCTGCGGACCAATGTCCATGAATTATCTCAGTGGTGTAAAGTATTTTGTCAGCTTTATCGATGATCATTCCCGAAAGGCATGGATCTACTTTATGAAGACCAAAGATGAGGTCTTTGAGTGATTCAAAGAATTCAAAGCTTTGGTGGAAAATATTACAAGAAAGAGGATCAAGAAATTGCGATCAGACAATGGTGGAGAGTACATTGACAAGGAATTCACAAGATTTTGCGCAAAGGAAGGCATCAAGAGAGAATGGACAACTCCATATATTCCGGAGCAGAATGGGGTCGCAGAAAGGAAGAAGAGGACCATTGTGGAAGCTGCAAGGGCAATGCTCTATGATCAAGACATGCCCAAATTTATGTGGGTTGAAGCTTGCAATACAACTGTGTATGTGCAGAATAGGGTGCCTCATAGAGCATTGGGTAAGGTTACTCATAAGAGTGTGTTCACTGGCATTAAGTTTGAGGTGTGACACTTCAGGATATTTGATCCACCTGGATCATTTGGCAGTAGAGCGTATTTCCGTGTACACGATGAGAAGAGGAAGAAGTTAGATCATACTACAAAGAAACGATACCTTGTGGGATATAGCGAGAATACGAAGGCATATTGCATTTATATTCCCGAGAGTAGGAAGATTGTAATAAGACGAGACGTGAAATTCATGGAGCAGAGAACCTTCAGGAGATCTCGAGAGATGTCTACATCTATGCAGTGTGAGGAGGATCCGCTAGTCCAGCAACAACAACCTACAGAAGATGGCTTTAGTGCCTCTCCACAACACAAGGATCCTAAGGAAAGATTTTCCAAGGAAGTGCAAGAAGGAGAGTAGGTGAATCCACCCACCACCAGTGGAAGGACGAGAAGATAACTTCAATAAACTCTGAGGGATGCAGAGGAGTTTATTGGAGCCCCTATAAATGAGAAGAGGGAACACAGACAGCCGAACAGGTACCAGGCATTGGTAGCACAGGTTGGATAACCCTCTAGTTTTCAAGAGGCAGCTCAGCATCAGGTGTGGGTAGACGCTAGGGTGGAGGAGTACAACTCCATCATGATAAATGATGTCTGGGAAGTAGTTCCTAGACCTTAGAATAGAACGGTTATAGCTTCAAGGTAGATATACAAGATAAAATATGTTGCATATGACATCATAAAAAAATTCAAAGCCAGGTTTGTGGCTAAGGGGTATGCACTGAAGGAAGGGATTGATAATGAAGAAACCTTCACCCCTGTAGCTCGGTACACTTCAATCAGATCTGTCATCTCTCTTTCAGCGCAGATGGGATGGGAAATTCACCAGATAGATGTCAAGACAACGTTCTTGAATGGGGTGATAAAAGAGGATGTGTACATAGAACAACCAGAGGGATTTGAGACACATGAGCATAAAAATCATGTGTGCAGGCTTGAGAAATCCTTGTACGGATTGAAGCAAGCGCCTGGAGCATGGTATGGGCGAATTGATAGCTACTAGCAGAAGATGGGATTTGTCAAGAGTGACTCAGATCCCAACCTATACTATCTGAGAGTAGGGGATGAGCCTCTAATACTGGTATTATACATAGATGATCTGTTTTTGACTGGATCATCTAAGCTCATCAAAGACTACAAGGAAAATCTAGCTACAGAATTCGACATGAAGGATATAGGGTAGATGCATTATTTTATGGGTTTGGAGGTTTGGTAGTAGGAGGGAGAAATCTTCCTTAGGCAAGGAAGATATAATATAGAGATTCTAAAAAGGTTTCAGATGGAGGAATGTAGACCCATGTCTACACCAATGATCACAAATTAGAAGAAAATCACCACATGCGAGGATGATGAGGCCGACCCTATGTTTTATAGGCGGCTCATAGGATCATTGATGTATTTGGTCAACACGAGACCATAGGTTTGTTATGCCGTGAATACCCTCAGTCAGTTCATGGTAGAACCAAGGAGGGCTCACTGTGCAACAGTCAAACATGTTCTCAGATACTTGAAGGGGGAAATTGAGTTTGGATTGAAGTACACCAAGGGAAATTGAATCCAGTTGAGTGGGTTCACTAATGCATACTGAGCTAGAAGTTCAGTAGATCAGAAAAGTACCAGTGGGTATTGTTTCAGTTTTGGATCAGGAATGACTTCCTGGTGTAGTAGGAAACATAAATCTGTGGCACTGCGCTCAGCCAAGGCTGAATATATGGTAGCTAGCACAAATTCATGTGAGGCCATATGGAGTCACATGTTGTTCATGGACTTACTCAAGAAAATGATGGAACCGACCAAAATTTTGTGTGATAATCAGAGTTGCATCGAGATCTCTAAGAATCTTGTGTTTCATGACCGGTCGAAGCACATTGACATTAGGTGCTACTTCATCAAAGACTATGTCCAACGGGGAGCTATACAATTGAGGTGCATTCCCACAGGGGAACATGTGGCATCTATCCTCACGAAAGCTCTGGGTAAGATTAAGTTTACTTACTTCAGAGAAAATATGGGGATGGTCAAGATTTCATTCCAGTAGAGGAATGGTTTGAGATTCACAAGGACCTGCAGTACTGAAAAGGCAGTGACCAAGATGGTGTCACATGCAACAGTATAGAGGGCAGCAGCGCAACAGATGAGGGGCAGCAGCCGAGACATCAGCAACGCAATAGATGCTTCAGGTCAGAGCAAATGCAGTTGGTATTTTTCTTAAACACTTTCCTCGCTAAGAGGAAGTGTTGATTTTGTAGCATTGGAAAGTGTTCCAAGTCTCATATTTTGGGAGGAGCCTTAGACATCAGTATTCCAGAAAACCCATAAACCATTTGTGGAAATTTCACTCAGTTCATATTTTATTACCATAATTAATTATTTTAATGTGATCCCTAAGTCTAAACTTAGGGAAAATAAATAATTAAATGATATTAAAACAGACTGTGAATCTTCTAGAAAACGAAGATCAAGTCATGTTTTAATATTAGCCATTGATTAGAGATCTAATCTAGGTCGTTGATTCATCAATGAGAAGATTATAAGAGAAGTCTTGAGGGTCATTTGGAAAGCAGGCTGGGCACACTCTTAGTACTCGAAGGAAATCGATTCCGAAGGAATAAAATTCGATTTTAGAGGGAGAGGTTGTAGAGGCAGAATTGCAGAGGCAGAAGAAGGAAGGGGAAGTCGGGAGAGGCAGAGAAAGGCAGGAGGAAGTAGAGGGGACAACGTTGAGCAGCAACATTGGGTCTCCACGCAAAGTGACGCAGTCTAGCACAAGGACTGTGCAGAAGACCACACAGAGTGATGCAGAGGGAGCTAGGGTGTCTCACGGGTGTCAGTAATTCTTTTGAAGGATTCAAAAAATTTATCTCAGGTGTATTCTAGACATCTACTCATCAAATTCTTGCAAATGATTTCCATTGTTGAAGAATAATACAAACCCTCATTTGTTGCACCGATTTTCCTGCATTGGGTTTTTCCGGGGATAATTGTCCAAAAGTAACTGTGTTCATGTGATTGTTTCTATTGAGTTATATGCGTTATATTCTATTTTTTGCTTATGATTACGTGAATACTATAGTTGTTTTTATTTCATAATTTACTGGAGGAATATGTAAATAAGTTATTATAAATAAGTAGGTGAAATAAATCAATTATTGTAGTAGTATTTCAGCTTTAAAATTTCACATATTCCCTTGGTTGTTTTGGATTGGTTTATCCCATGAGATCCCACATTAATGCTCGGAATATGGCACGCGGGTAACTGGCTGAAAGAAATATTTGGTTAATCCATGTCTATGGTTGGGTGGTACGTTTAAGTCCCTAACATGATTGGATCTTGCCTATGTTTAATGAAAGGTAATCTCTCTTGCTTTTGATTGGTAAACATAATTATTATTATGTGGTTTTAATGGATGTTAGCTTATGGTTATTTATATGGTTATATGCTAGCTATAAGCATGGATATATGATTGGCTTTAGTCATGGCTCTTTTCATGTTAACTGGAAGAATAATGGATGTAAGAACTAATTTATGTTAAGACAACTAATGGGAGAGGGTGGTGATCCTTCTTGTTAAGTCTCATATGAGTTTTTAGTCCCTTGTGCTCATACTTTCATTCATGACCTATAGGTTGCATATCTACCAATTGTTTGACAGAATGTGAGTCCTGGTTGGGGATGGTCGGTCTAGTCCTGGTTTCAGTTTTTAGTTTATAATCATTGTAGTTATGTATTTTATGAGTTCTGAAAGTTATATGGATTTATCAACAGAGGTTTAGCCCCAACCGTGAAAAACAACCTTAAATTCCGCAGTCACTGGCACAACATTGGGTAGAAAAGGCCACAGTCACACTTATGCAGGCCTATGAGAGCGACTGTGGGTTTCGAGTCACATGGAGGGCTTGGAAAGGGAGCGACTGGGGCTTTAGCTTAGGGAAAATCCAATTTGGCTAAGGGGATGGACACCTAGAGGGGTTGGGTTACTCTTAGAGGGTCATGGGGAACCTAAGGGAAGCCGGAAAGGTCTATTTTGTCGACTCCATTTCCTTAAGGTCATCTTGGAGGTTGATTCTTGTCATAACAACCCCTTATCTCATGTTTATCCTGGGTAAGCCGACAAAAGTGGGTAGATGTGAGGGGAGAGGTTTGTTACATCATCAAGGAAGAAGTTGGAAAATGATGAAAAGGAAGAAGAAGAGCACGATCAAAATTTTGGGCCTCTCTCTTCTTCTGTGGTTTCAAAAGTTTTTGGTGTTGAAGTTTGCAACAAGAAACAGTGAAATTGGCATCTGGAAACAACATCCTTGATCCTAGTGAAAATTAAGCACCTACACTAGGCGGGGCCCACACAGGCTATTTTTAGGTGGATGTCTCTTTATAGATGCATGAGAAAATTCTATTTATAGATGAGGTCTATTTATAGATGTACATGCAAGTTCTATTTATAGATTGCATGTCTAGTTATAGATGCATATCGACTATTATTATCCCTTAATATTAGTTGGTCAATAAACAATAATCTATTCTCAATGTGGACTTGAAGTGGAAAATCATTTAGCTAAGTGAATTTAGAGTTAGGAGGTTGGTTGGTGGGACATGCAGGTTGACTTGAGTTACAACAAAGTGATTCTAGTTGTAACAGAGTTGGAAGTGTAGTGGTGCATTAGTTAATGCAAGTTGTAAATCAGTTTAACTTAGTTAAGTGAGTTAAATTCAACTGTGCTAGTTGTATCTGAAGATACACTAGTGAAATATCAAGTGAATTAATTATTAATTAATTCACAATCAACGATCTCACATGCAACTCTTGTTTTTATTATTATTAGTTGCATGCATGTCAGATCCAGTGGAGACCCAGTTGAGTTCTAGGTGAAAGGTCAGATAACTATCAGTTGTGACATTATCCGGTTGCACACATGCAACCACACACACATTGGATGTACCTATGAGGATTGCGCAGTCAAGGCAGGTAAGAATCATTCATTCAGGGGTTATTTACCATCAAGGATTGCGTAGTGGAGGCAGGTTGTCTGGAGACAAAAAATTGGCTAAGGAACTTGCCACTTTTTGTATGACAGCGTGAGACAGTTAGATATTGTACTGAGGGCTCTTGGATTGGAGCTTTGTATGTAATTGTTTCATGATCCATGATATAATACATAATATAATATAGTGGGGTTTTTAACTTTATGCTTTCCTGGTAAATTATCTGTGTTATATGTGATTGATATTTCTTCATGATATTGCTATTGGCGATTGTGTTTTAAATTCCGCAAAGATTTTGTAGAAGCGATTATGTATTTAATAGTGGCATATAATTGTTATATCATGGGAATCCAAGATATACATGCATGTTGTATAATTTATACATTTGGCCAAGTTGAGTTTTTGGGCAATTCGAAGTGTTGGAAAGTTGCTAGGAAAGTGGAAGTGTTGGATAGTTGTCGGGGTCGAAGTTGCAAAAGAAACTGTTGGGTCAAAGTTGAAGAAGAAACTACTAGGTCGTAGTTGCACAAGAAATTATTGGGTTGAAGTTGTAGAAGAAACTGTTGGGTTGAAGTTGCAAAAGGTATTGCTGGGTTGAAGTTGCAGAATAAATTGTTGGATTAAAGTTACAAAAGTTCTTGGGGTCGAAATTGCAGGAAAGAAAGCTCATCAAGGAGAATGGTTGACTTGGTCTTGGAGGGGTCTTTGTCAAGGGTCTCAGGTCTTGGAATTCACCATTTGACAATTCTATAAGAAGAGAATAATTCTTGTGGGTTTTCCTCTCAAGTGGAGAGGTTTTGGCCTTGGCTAATCACCTATATCTTGTATCCTCTTGTCTCATTGTTCTTTATTGTTTGGTAGTTGTTTGATGATAAGAGAATTAATTGCAATCAAGTGAAAGAAGAAGCTAATCAAGTTAAGTAAAAATAGATCACAAGTAGTTATCAATGTAAGACAAATCACCTAATTTAGCTGCCATAGATTTCTCAACAAGTTGAAAGATAGAAAAATAAATAAAAGGAAAGAAAAGGAAGAATAAAGAAAGAAGGGAAGGAAATTAGAGAGGAACAATTTGCTTGAAGATGAAAGATATTGAAAGATAGAAAAAAATATTAAAAATAGAAGAAGAAAGAAAGAAAAGAAGGTGGGAAATTAGAGATTAACAATTTACTTGAAGATGGAGGACAAGAGATTCAATGAAGTCGATTAATAATGGGTTTTCAAGATCAATTGAATTTTAAAAAATATTATTGTTAATGTTATTTTGTTTCTTTTTTATTTCGATAACTTTTTCAATGAATTTATAAAATTATTATCATGTTTTTGCTAGAGTTTTGGTTTGATCAAAATGAATGTAATACTTAGCACCAAATAAATGCTTGACAATCACATCTTCTATGGTGTTATTACGGAGGATACCAATAACATACTCTTTTAGATTAGCTCCGATGAAGTGGCATGTTTGATTAATGTAACATCTTCCATAAACTACAAGAAATTCATAAAAACCCTAGAGAAGGAGGGGGTTAGATTTACCTTTGACACTATTAAACATAGTTTCAAGTGTTTGATGAAGTTTGGAGATTGATTTAATCATTTTCCTCGTAAACATGTTGACAATTGACCATCAACAATTTAATATAAAGAAGAAATATTTGATTATGGTAAGTTGGATTCTAGAAAAATTTAATATCTTAAGATAAATAACATTTACAACTTTTTTTTAAACACAATGCCATTTAAATAAATTATACTCATAACATGTTGTAATTGCCTTTATCAAATGAAGATAAACCAATTATTCATATGTATAATTAAAAATAATTTTTATACCAAAATTAATATCTAAGGCAACTACATTAACAAGTGTGTGTGTGTGTGTGTGTTTTTTTTGTATGGTTGGAGGAGCTATATCATATTATTGCATAAAAAACTAGATTACATCATAGATGGACTTTTCAGGTTTTCCACAAGGGAGACCACACCAGTAATATAGAAGCAAAATTTTCAGATTACCCTCATTGTTTATGATATGTGAGTCTTAGAGATTAATATAGAGTGAGAAAGAGGGCTTAACATGGACAAGAATACATATAAGAAAAGGCAAAATACATTCTTTAACACGTTGTAAAGCAAAACCGTAACTGAGTGAGTTGTCATGTTGTTGGGTTTTGTTCTTGAGTTGGAGAGGGAGAGTCCTTGCTTGTGTTTGACGGTGGCTTAGTGGTATCTAAAATTTACTTGAAAAGTTGATTGAGTTTGTCATTCATAATGTCCAACTTGTCCTCCATGTTGTCCATCATCTCCATGATTTCTAACATGCAAATGAGGATCTCTTGTTGTGTGTCATCCTTGTCGATAAGGACCCAACCCATGAGTGTTTGGACATGTCGATACATGTTGATTGTCTGCATGTGGTCATAATTCCTTGCTCGAGTGGAATTCCATATGTTGGGAATCTAGTCTTGAGTGTCTCTCTCTACATGATGATTTGGAAAAAATATTATTTCCTGTTGAACCTTCCCTTTAATGTCATCAATACTCATTGCACAACTTCTGGAATAATTTGATGATTTCATTCTATCATAACTCTGGTGTGCAATGAGGAGGGCGTGGGAGCATGACTAGGCTTGCCCCGATAGTTACTAGCGGGAGGATTGAAAGTACGATGACGAACCATGGCTAAGAAGGAGGTAAAGGAGGCTTGTTACATGAGAGGGGCACTGAGTGAGTGGTAATGTATGAGAGGAAGGAACAAAGGGCTAGTAGAGAGAAACCAAGGAATGGAAGACCACATAGACTGATAGGAGGGGGAGAGAGTCAAAATTTTAAATAGGGCAATGTAAGGAATCCTGCAACAAAAATAGAGTTGATAAAGGGAACAGAGAAGTAAGATCCAAAATTCCATACTGGGGAAAGTAGTAAGAGCATGAAGAGATGCCAATATTGAAATGAATTGTAGGGGATGTGAAATATAAGACTGAACTTGAGTGGCATAGCTCTTGGTAGGGGAGAGATGCATATAATTATCGAGAGCCAAGAGCCTAAAGGGATGATTGCAAGTGTGAAAGCCATGTATAACATAGCGCATGCAGGCTAGATTTTTTGGCTTTACATTATTGGGCCAAGGGATAACTCTCCATGATTTAAAGACACCGAGAACTTGCAGGAACTTTCTCTGAGTTACACAATGAGTTATCCCCTCTGCTTGAAAATGGTAATGACGTCCTCAACCATGCAAAGCCATTCTGGTTTGCTAGATTCATGTGGTGTGAGATCTATGGATCTAGAGGATACTCATCTCCCTTAACATGATTACACCTGCGATCATAAATGTCATACCTTGCTTAGATATATGATGGTGGCGATAGGGTGGGCATGCAGGCTGCCAGGTGTGGGAAACCCACCACCCTTTCTTAAGATGTTTGAACATCATTGTTAGTTAGATGATCTATGGGTGTGCACCCTCCGTGGGGGGTACATTAACAAATGCGGTTGATATATGTTGATCACCAATACACGTTTGACATAAAAGGGGTCTTTGAAATTTCTTAAACCAATGTGTTTTCCCTCGGAGCATAATGCATCATTTTCCTTTTGTTTTATAAATCTAAGTATCCACAAGATGTCATTTGTTATATGATATTTTGAAATTGTATGTACTAGGTAAATGTAAAAAGACAAACGTGGATTTAGAGATGCAAGGTAGTTAGTATTTGAAATTCCATTGGTTGATGTAAAAGAGAAGATAAGAATATACGAACACCTTTAATTTATGACTATAAGATAAAATTTTGAATTAAAAAACTATTAATTTGCCGACATTTAATAGGGGAACACCTATGAAAATTAATAATTTAATTAGAGTGATAGGTGTGTCTATTTTGGAATAGGGCTTCTAGATTTTTTATTTAATTATCAATTAAATGGTTGATAAATGGCGATACACATCAAAACACTTACCTCATGGTACTTCTCGCATTTCCAAGATTAAAAAAAATCACAAAAGTAACTAAATTATTAGTTTTTTGTAAATTATTATTATTATTAATTCCAAAATATTTAATATATAATTTAAACATATATACATCTAAAACCAGCCTAGATCCATATTAACCCTGAATCCATCAAGGTCGAGAGGGATCAAATATCTTGAGATACAAACCTCTTTTAAAGTGAAAAGAGATTTGATCCCTCTAGACGCTTGATAGATCCGGGGTTAAGATGGATCTAGGTTGGTTTTTTAGATACACACATACCATATCTACCTCTCCATCTCCCTCTCCTCTCTCTCTCTCTTTATCTCTCTCTTCCCTCCTAATCTACTCTCTCTCCATCTCTCCCTTATCACCCTTTCTCTCTCCACCTTTTTGGATTTATGTATTTCTTCTTCCCTCTCTCCCTCTCCCCCTACAACTCCATCTCTCCTCTCTCTCAAGTCCTCCCCTCTCTTTTCCTTCCTCTCTCTCCCCTCCCTGTCACTCTCTCTCCCACCTCCCTCCGACTCTATCACTATCTCCTTCTCCCCTTCTCTCCTCCCTCCATCTATTTGTCTCCCTTTCTCTCTCCTATCCTTCTCTCTCTTCCCTCCTCTCCTCTCCCATTGACTCTCTCCCCATCTCTCCCTTGTCACTCCCTCTCTCTCTCCACCTATATCTTTTTATGTCTATGCCCCCCCATCTATCTCTCCCCCTTCAACTCCATTTCTCTCTCCCTCCCCCTCTCCTTCTCTCCCCCAAGTCCTCTCTCTCTTCCTTCCTCTCTCTCCCTTTCTCTCCCACCTCTCTCTATCTCTACCCTCAAACTCTATCAATATCTCCCTCCCTTTTTCTTTCTCTCTCTCCCCCTTCCATCTCTATGTATCCCTCCATCTCTCTCCTCTCCTTCTCTCTATCTTCCCTCCTATCCTCACTCCCTTGTCAATACCTCTCTCTCCACCTCTATCTCTCTGTGTCTTTGTTCTTCACTCCCTCTCTCCACCTCTATCTCTATGTGTCTTTGTTCTTCCCTCCCTCTCTCCCCCTTCCAACTACATCTCTCCCTCCCTCCCTCCTCTCTCTCCCTCTCTCTTACACCTTCCTTTGTCTCTCTCATCCCCATCACTCTCTCTTTATCCATCCTTTAGCTGTGGCACTATTCCTTTCCCTCTCTCCTTCTCTCACCCCCCCTCTCTCCATCCATGTGATGGAGACTTTCCACTCTATGTAATCAATGCTATATGAAATGTCTAAAATATTTCACTTGACATGTAATGTTTTTTACCTTGTGGTATTAATAATCCATGGTATTAAGAAAATATGTAGTCTAACTACGAAATTGCCTTTTTGACGACATTTTTCTGGTTAATTTTAGTCAAAATCCAAGAGATATTTTTAAAATTTTGAGTTTAAATTCTTTAATCTGCATAATTTGAGTGTCGTTTTTTCAGGTGATGAATCCATTTATGCATTCAAAAATGCATTTAAACACCAAAAAATCTTGAAATTGTATTTATTCAAAATCCAAGGGAGATTTTAAAAAATTTGAGTTTAAATTGTTTAATCTACATAATTTGAGTGTTGTTTTTTCAGGTGATGAATCCATTTATGCATTCAAAAATGCATTTTAAACAACAAAAAATCTTGAAATGGTATTTTCGGATTAGAGGCTATTTCGTCTATAAGTTAGACTACCCCTTAATAAAATGTGAAAAATATACTTACAAGAGTTACTTTCCACCATTATTTATTTTTTCCTAGCACTTGTGTAGGAGTAAAATTGTAATTGTGTAGAATTACTAGTGGTTACTACTACCAAAATTTATGCAAGTTCTTTCCCTTGAGCAAACAATTCACTTATCCACTTCACATCACAATTTATTAGTTAAGCTGTCGTGCAAAACATAATTACAATATAACAAATTGAATTTTGTTATTTTATTATTTTTGACTTTTTATTATTTATTGAGTTAAGATTTAAATGTTTACACTACAACATTTCCACCATACCGGGCTCCATATTCTTTTACCCTATAATTATTTTTTAATTTAACCCATATATAAATTCCACTTCTGTAAAACCAATGTCGAATTTATATTTTGCTTATATATAATAATTATATTGGGTTGTAATTAGGGCCAACATTGACATTAGGTCAATTTTGTTAAATGTTAAATGTTAAACATTTAAGCTTGACATCTACCCCATACTGGGTTATGGGTTATAGAACGCCTCTCAACCTAATTAATCACAGAGATGCATCCCCACTTTCTCATGGAGATTCTTAACTTGTGAATAGACTTTGTTACAATGCCAAGACTTATTAATACCTCATGCCCAAAAAATCAAAGTCATGTTCATATAACATTCTTCTTAATTAATCAATTTAATTAAAAGCGCATAAAACACATATATATTATTAAAGTAAACCTCAACTTTTGATTTGTAAATAGTATTAAGAATATTCTAGAATATTCAAAGGGGGTTAAATTATCATTATCCACCCAATAATTATTAATAATCAAATTAAAATTCAAGAAACCTTATTCTAAAATATACACACCTATTGCCATAATAATAATTAGGTGGAAGACTTCCACAAAATTATCTAGAATCGTTTTAGTAAAAATCATAAATTAAAAATTAAGATTTATTTCAAAAGAAGTTGTGCCCTCTCTACTTTTTTAATTAATTTTAATCAATTAGAATATAATATAAACACAAGTAAAGTGTTTATGAATGAATGAATGATATTTTAATGTCCACAAGACTAAAAATAGTCTATGGGACCACCGGCTTCCTTGTTTTTTGCCTATTGTAATTCAATCATTTTCTTACTCAAATTGATAATGAGCTGACCCAACCTTCTAACAGTTCCATCACTGAAAAGACAATCCACAGAATTGATGCTAACATACTGCGGTAACCATCCCTGATGTCTCTGAAAGCGTCACATTCCAAAATGAAATGTTTTTTTGATTCCACTGCCCCAGAGGTGCAAAAAGTACACACCCTTTCTTCCAAAACTTCTTTAGGTCTCTTCCACCGTCCCGTTTCACACTGAATTTGATGTTAGTTAGTTCTTAATTGGGCAATAAGAACCTTTTCTCTCCATGGAATGCTAGCTCCAATGTATTCTTTTTGTTGGAGATCACAATTGGGGTTGAATTCCTGAACACAATTCTTCTTCTTTCTACCCAATTCTTTTCCCCATATACCCTTACAGAACTTCTCCAACACAAAATTCTTCAACTCCTTGCTATTTGTGGGACATGCATTCAACTAAATATTATATTTTTGCATCCATTTGTTGTTTTGTCTCACCCATGGTTTCTTTCTTTCACTCATACGTTCATTGAATATAACTTTTGACCATATACCTCCTCCCATTTGCTCAATTCTTTTTAGATATCTTATAAGATGCACCATGGCAATTGCTTCGATGGGAGCTGTCCCTATTTCACTCAACATTATTTCAAAGGGAACCAAACTTTTTATTTTGAACTTGCTCATGATCAAGCGTTTTTTAATTTTTTCCATTTGTTTCCATTTTGAAATAGGGATGCTGCTAGCCCACAATTCACACCCATATAATATCATTGGACAAACTAGGAGTCCAAAAAGTACTTTGATCGTGTTCCAATACCATAACTCTGCCTCTCTACATCAATTTTGAAGTGCATATAATGCTTTCCACCCTCCTAAAATTCTTTTCTTTTTGAAATCCTCCCAATTAAGCTTGTTGTTGAAATCGATCCCGAGGTACTTGTATTCATTTACTTCTTTTAGAATGTTGCCTTCAAAGAAGAACGTACGCTGGCTTTACTTCCTTTTATTAGATAAAATCATTATTTTGGTCTTACTAGTATTGACTTGCATTCCCACCGCTTTACAAAAATTCTCAAGGGCATATAGGTGCATCTGCAATCCATGGGTCGATTTAGCAACCAGCACAAGATCATCGGCATATAGAAGAAGCTTTATCACAAACTCCACCAATCAAACACCATCCCCACCTTACAAATTTAGCCATTGTTCTAGTTTGTCAATATATAAACCAAAAAGGGTAGGGGATAAAGGGAAACCTTGCTTGACTCCGATGTCACTTCTAAAACTTTCTGAAATTCCTACTTAAGTTCTAATTTTGACTTTCACCTCTTCATAAAGCCTATGGACGACAACTCTATATTGTAAATAAATTTCAAGTTCTTCCATTCTACGCCACAACTTATCTCTAGGGACTGTGTCAAATGTGTTTTTGAAGTCAACAAAGCAGTAAATTACTTCTTCTTTTCTCCCCCAAACCTTTCAACACTGTGTCTCAGTGTGATCCCATGATCTACTGTAGAATGCTTCGGCCTAAAACATGCTTGTCCTTTTTCCCTCTTTTCTTTTACTTCTACCCACTTACTGATTTTATTTTCTACCATGCCACTGAAAAGCTTTGCAAACAAAGGATTGATCATAATGGTTCTATAGTTGGAAGGATTATTAATGTCTCCGCTTTTAAAGACGGAAATTGCTAGACTAGTTGTCCAATCCCTTGGGAATCCTTGCTGAATGACGTTGTTGAATATTTCCATGACGTGGGGTGCCAAAATGTTCATTCCCCACTTTAGATATTCTGCTTGAAGTTCAACCAAGTCCTTTTCCTTCCCTGCTTTCAACTTTTTAATTCCTGCCTCCACCTCCCGTACTGTGAAATGCTTTGTAGATGTGTTGATTCTGGGAGGAGGTTCAACCTCTAATTCTTTTTCATAGAGTTGCTTTGCATAGTCAAACCACTGATTGGCTGTAATATTATTTTCAAATTGCTTTTTCCTTGGTTGAAGTGGCTGCCAAAAACATTTTGGGTTATTCTTGCCTAGATATATCAACTCTTCCCACCTTGTTTGCATGAACTCATATTTTTTCCTTTTTTCAAAATCTGCTCATATAACTTTACATTCATCTTACCCTCTCTCTTTTTCAAGGTTCTCCTTGCCATTTTGAATTCCTCATCGAACCACGCATTCACGGGAAAACAATTCGATTCTGATTTCCTATTTTTTTCTCTTTTGCACTTCTAAGTGCACCCTGGATTATATTTGTTAACTCATGGTTGTTGAGGCTTTGGGAACCAATTTTCTCCTTCTAAATTAATCTTCTCAACATTGTTTTGAAGATAGTGCAATTTTCTTGTGTTTGAAGAATTTTGCCCCTTGATGCCGATTGTTAAGAACATTGGGTTTTCCTCCTATTGTGTCTTTCTTCTAACCAAGATAACTTTATATAAATTGGGTTATGATCTTATTTTAAGTCCCAAATATGCTCTCCAATCTTAACTTCATCTATTCTTTCTACTAGGCTTTGTGAACCAATAACATAGTCAACTACACTTGCCCCATTGTATGTGTTGCAAGTGAAGTTCCCAGACTTTTTCCATCTCTCTAGATCATTGCAGATAATTAAGTTGAAAGCACCACACAACGTAAGCAACTCCTCTCCAAAATGATTACTAACTTTGTCATCTTCTGAAAATCTCACCCATTGAGAATTCTCCCCTTCAATGAGCCAGATAAGATTGTGATCCTCTTTGCAACAAAGAATACTAGCTTGTTGATTTGTTGTTCTAGCATTGAAATCTCCCACTAAAATAACTTCTCCAAGTTGAGAATATGTGGCAATATCTTGGTTTAAAGCTGCATACAGATCTTTGTTGTCCAATCCTTTATTTTTGTAAATTTTTGATACTTGAGGAGCAAAATAACATGCTGCGATTCTTATGTCGTTCTCATTCTCTGTTATGTTGAACCATAAATATTGCTTATTTGTATCTTCTTTCACGAACTGAATGTGACGACCTTCTTTTTCTTTCACTAAAACCAGTATTCCTCCATAGCCTTTGCCATTTTTGCTGCCTCATTCCAAACTGCTAACTTCAAATAACTGTCAAACATAGGAGTTTTGCAACCATCATGTTCATGAATTTTTGTGAGACAAATTATGTCTCTACCTTCTGCTATAGGCCCTATCCCAGGTCCCCTCCTCCAAGGGTAACCTCTACAGTTCCAAAAAACTAGACTTAGGTAGTGTTGAGATTCAACAAGATGATGAGCTTAGTGAAAAGAGTTGCCTTCACTAAGTGGGCCCATAGGCTATTTTTGGCGCAAGTCTATTTTTTCTATGAGTTGCAGGATACTATTTGTGGATGGTTGGTCAAGTTGGAAAAATAGATGGACTTATATTTTTAGACATATTGGGCGGAATCTATTTTTAGATTACCAGTCTAAAAATAGATATGTCGAATATTATTAGCTCTTAATAATATTTGGACTCTAAACATTATCTTATTGTCTTGGAGCACTTCAGTGAAGTGCGTACGTGGCACAGAGCTGGATGCCAGAACTACGTTATTCCGTAGGTGTTGTTCAGCCTATCGTATGAGTTAGAACCCCAAGATGCTCATGGGAGTTGTAGAAGTAGTTGGTGGAGTTGTGTTCGCCGAACTCAAATAGACAACATTAGTTAAATGGTCTGAATCGATTGATACACTAGTGAGAGTAAAGAATTAATTAATAATTAATTCACTAAATATTAACTCATTAATCAAGTGAAGAATACATCAGTTAACTACAGTGCATGGATAGTTCAGTGGAGACCAGTGGAGAGATAGGTGAAAGAGCAAGTGTGACTATCAGTTGTGACTATAGTGTTGCATTGTTTGCACCACACATTTATTGGAGATGCCAATGAGGATTGCGCAGTGCAAGCCAGGTGGATTCGAGTTCATTCAGAGCCATTCTTCAGCAGGGATTGCGCAGTAGAGGCAGGCTAGCAGGTGGCAAAGATCGGTGCATGGATTTGCTAGATCGGGCCTGATTAGTGTGTAGCGATTGTATTGTACTGAGAGCTTGACATGATCAGCTTTGTATGAGGATTGTTACATGATCTCTATGACATATATTATATACAGATAGTTGGGGTTTTCAGCTTCAGGCTTTCCCGTAAAACAAATGTGTTAATGTGTGTGAATTTTTATGGTTTCGGGTGTGCATTGTAATTGATTTAATTTCCGCATGTGATGATCAATGGTGGAATAGATTCTGTATTGTGCATGAAGTTAAAATAGTGTGTGATCAGGAGAATATTGGATATATAACATATTAGGTATATAATTTCTACATGGTATCAGAGCAATATTGATCAGAGCAGATTGCAATTATTGAAACAATTGATTTTTGTGCTGGTGGAATTCGAATTTGTTGCAGTGTTTTCTTGGTGTCGAAGTTGAGCATTCATTGAAATGTCTTTCAACAGATTGCGATTGGAGTATGCCCTTGAGGGCAGCTTGAATTATATTGCATGGAAGGACAGGATGGAGGCGGTGCTGGATGATAATGGGTTGAAGGAGTTCATAGATGTAGAAATTCCAAAACCTGCTTCTAGCGATGCTGCCGCACTTGACGCATGGCAAAAGAAGAAAGCAAAGTGTTGAAGAATTATGTTGGAAGGTGTGAAGGATCACATAGTGTCCAGCCTTCATGGTAAAGCTTCTCCATTCTTGATGTGGAAAGCTTTGACAAACTTGTTCCAAAGCAGAAGCGACCAGAGGAAGTTGGCGCTTAAAGACAAACTCAGGAAAATAAAAAATGGAGAAAGGGGACAGTATACCCAAGTACCTCACGAAGTTTGTCCAGTGCAGGGATGAGCTGGGAAGTGTGGGGGTTACTGTTGATGAAGAAGACTTGGTGAGCTCGCCTCTCCTTGGGCTTCTAAAGAGTTGGCACAGTTACGAAGACTCTGTCAATGGTCGGGAGAAACTACCTGGATGGGAGCGACTTTGGTCGGATCTTGTGCAGGAAGAGATAAGGCGGGGTACCAGGGATGGATCTTCATCGAAGAATGAAGATGAATAAAATTGTGCTTTGGCTGCCAAAGCAAGGAAAGGGAAGGGCAAGAAAAATCCTTCTCAATCCGGTGCGAAAGGCAAGAAGCAGGACATGTCCAAGGTGAAGTGCTTTCACTGTCACCAACACGAACATTACACCACTAATTGTCCACAGAAGAAGAAAAATAAGCAGGCTGCTGGATCTGCAACTAGAGAGGCCTTAGCCTCGCAGTTTGAGCTGGACTTTTCGCTAATCGTATGCTTGGTTTCAAGTGTGATGGGATCAGTGTGGTTTCTTGACAGTGGCGCGTCTTTCCATATGACTGGAGATAAAGATTTGTTTACTGATCTGGATGAGAAGGATCTTGGAGTGCACATCGAGATGGGCGATGATGGTAGATATAGTGCGACTGATATCGGGACCATTTCCTTTGAGAGGGAATCTGGTAAACCTTTCATCTTGAAGGATTTCATGCATGTTCCAAGATTGAAGAAGAATCTGATCTCTGTGGCGATGTTGGAAGACAAGGGATATGATGTTGTTTTTAGCGAGGGAAAGGCTTTCCTGCGCAGTAAAACAACTGGTGAAACCTGGAGGATAAGGGTTCAAGTTAAGAACCTTTATCAATTGCAGGTAGATAGCTGCGCAGCAATGGCAGGCAAAGCAGAAGGAGTGGTGAGCCGGGATGAGGGCGAATTGTGGCACAGGAGATCAGGCCATCTTCACCATGGCACTTTGAAAATTTTGCAGCAGATTTCTATCGGGCTTCCTAAAGGTACACTTGCACAGTCATATCAGTACAAGGGTTGTACTTTGGGAAAATTTGTGAAGACCACTTTTCATGAGAAGGATAGTCGCGCCACGACGTTCCTTGAGAGAATTCACACAGACGTGTGTCGACCTTTCTCAGTAGCTTCGACAGCAAAGCACAGGTATTATGTGATCTTTGTTGATGACTTTTCTTGTAAGTGTTGGATCTTCTTCATGCATAAGAAGAGCGAGACATACTCAAAGTTACGTGAGTTCAAGGCACTGGTTGAGAAAGAGTCAGGGAAGTAGGTGAAAGCTCTTAGGAGCGATAATGGTGGTGAATTCATTTCTGGCGAATTCAAAGACTTTTGCATCACAGAAGGAATTCGAAGAGAGCTCATAACGCCTCATAACCCACAACAGAATGGGGTCGCGGAGAGAAAGAACAGAATGAGCGCGGGTGCTGCACGGGCGATGTTGCATGATCAGGGCCTTCCCATACACTTGTGGGCTGAAGCATGCAACACTGCGGTTTATGTGCAAAATCGTTGTCCTCGTATAGTACTTGGCATGAGTACACCCGAAGAGGCGTTTTCTGGTAAGAAGCCTGATATTTCTCATTTGAAGATTTTTGGCTCACCTGTTTACATTCATGTGACGAAGGATGCCAGGAAGAAGCTGGAGCCGACCACAGAGGTTGGGATATTTGTGGGGTACACAGAAACACCCCACAATTAACGTGTGTATTTTCCAGACAATCGGAAGACTGTTGTGCGATGGGATATCAAATTTCATGAAGAGAAAGCCATGAAGTTGTCGCTTGAGAGGGAGCTACACTTGCATGCAGATGAGGAGCTACTAGTTCTTAAAGATGAGCCTCAGGATGTGGATCGGCCATAAGAGGAGGTTCATGGAGTGGAAGAAACCACTCATGCAGCGCCAAACATCAGAGGGCAGAAGCGCACTACAGAAGCTGAGCGACTGAATCTTGATGCAGCGCAAAATGTAGGAGCACCTACATCACAGCGCAGACAGAGACAGTCACCTGACTGATATATTGGATACATGGCTTTGATGAGAAAATGTATCGTGATAGAACCATCTTCTTTCGAGGAAGCTGTGGAGGACTCTGCATGGGTAGATGCCATGGTGGAAGAGTATGATTCGATTGTCAGAAACAGTGCATGGGAGATTGTCCCAAGGCCGGAAGGGAAATCAATGGTAGGTTCGAGATGGATCCAAAAAGTGAAGCAAGCTGCTGACAGGAGCGTCGAGAAGTACAAGGCAAGATTTTTTTCCCGGGGCTTCTCACAGATCGAGGGGATCGACTACGAAGAAACCTTTGCACCTGTCGCAAGGTATTCTTCCATACAGACCATCATTTCTCTCTCAACGCAGATGGGTTGGCACATTCATCATATGAATGAGAAGACTCTGTTCCTCAATGGAGTCATTGAGGAGGAGGTGTACATAGAGCAGCCTGAAGGATTCGAAATCTTCAGCAGCGAGTTGCATGTGTGCAGGCTCAAAAGAGCGTTGTATGGGCTGAAACAAGCACCTCGTGCTTGGTACACATGGATAGACAGTTATTTCACCAGACTTGGATTCACCAAGAGTGAGGCGGATCCGAACCTATACCAGATTGTGGTGGAGGGTAAGTTGTTGATCATTGTACTTTATGTAGATGATTTGATACTAAAAGGTGATGAACTGTTGATACACTCATGCAAGGTAGATCTTGCAAAGGAGTTTGAGATGAAGGACTTGGGCCTCCTTCATTATTTCTTGGGATTGGAAATTTGGCAGCGGAAGGATGGACTGTTTGTGTCTCAAGGCAAGTATGCCTGGGAGATACTGGAGAAGTTCAACATGCAAGGCTACAAGCCTATCGACACTCCTCTTCTTAGTGTTTGGAGGAAAGAGGATGCTACATCGGCAGAGGTAGTGGAAGCCACTGTTTATCGACAGTTGGTTGGTTCGCTCATGTATCTAGTCAATACACAACCAGACATATGCTATGTTGTTAACCTGCTTTCACAAGCTATGGTTAAGCCTACCAAGCTCTTTTGGAAGGCAGGCAAGCATGTATTGAGATATCTCAGAGGCACACCCGGATATGGATTATGGTACAAACAGTCGGATGAGGTGAAGCTGCATGGCTTCACGGATGCAGATTGGGTAGGGAGCCCAACGGACAGAAAGAGCACATCTGGAGGGATTTTTAGAATCGGGTCTACAGCAGTTTCTTGGTACAATAGGAAACAGAGATCCGTGGCATTCAGTTCAGTGGAGGCCGAGTACATGGCAGCAAGTTTGGCTGCATGCGAGGCTATATGGATGAGGAAGATCTTGGTCAGGTTGTTCGGTTCACATTTAGATCCTACTGTGATATATTGTGATAATCAGAGTTGCATTAAACTCTCGGTTAATCCAGTATTTCATGATAGATCTAAAAACATTGACATCTGGTACCATCATATCATAGATTGTGTGCAGCGGAAGATCATGTTGCTTTCTTACATTCCTATGGAGGATCAGGATGTTGATATTCTGACGAAGGCACTCACCAGGAGCAAATTTGAATACCATAGACACAATATCGGGGTGGCAGATAATCCCTATCTTGCTGAGAGGGAGTGTTGAGATTCAACAAGATGATGAGCTTAGTGAAAAGAGTCGCCTTCACTAAGTGGGCCCGCAGGCTATTTTTGGCGCAAGTCTATTTTTATACATGTCGATCATATTCTATGAGTTGCATGATGCTATTTGTGGATGGTTGGTCAAGTTGGAAAAATAGATGGACTTCCATTTTTAGACATATTGGGCAGAATCTATTTTTAGATTGCTAGTCTAAAAATAGATATGTCGAATATTATTAGCTCTTAATAATATTTGGACTTTAAACATTATCTTATTCTCTTGGAGCGCTTCAGTTAAGTGCACAGATGTGGCACAGGAGCTGACAGAAGGAATTACGCTATTCTGGAGGGTTTACTGGAGCTATTGCATGAAGGACTTCAGTTAGAATTCATGTGACAGAGTTTGGTGGAGTTGTAGAAGTAGTTGGTGGAGTTGTGTTAAGTTTAACTCAGTTAGACACAATTGAGCTAGTTATATCTAGTCCAACTGATTAATACACTAGTGAGAGTGGTGTGAATTAATTAATAATTAATTCACTAAATATTAACTCATTAATCAACTGAAGAATACATCAATTAACTACAGTGCATGGACAGTTCAGTGGAGACCAGTGGAGAGATAGGTGAAAGAGCAAGTGTGACTATAGTGTTGCATTGTTTGCACCACACATTGATTAGAGATGCCAATGAGGATTGTGCAGTGTAAGACAGGTGGATTCGAGTTTATTCAAAGCCATTCTTCAGCAGGGATTGCGCAGTAGAGGCAGGCTAGCAGGTGGCAAAGATCGGTGCATGGATTTGCTAGATCGGGCCTGATTAGTGTGTAGCGATTGTATTGTACTGAGAGCTTGACATGATCAACTTTGTATGAGAATTGTTACATGATCTCTATGACATATATTATATACAGATAGTTGGGGTTTTCAGCTTCAGGCTTTCCCGTAAAACAACTGTGTTAATGTGTGTGAATTTTTATGGTTTCATGTGTACATTGCAATTGATTTAATTTCCGCATGTGATGATCAATGGTGGAATAGATTCTGTATTGTGCATGAAGTTAAAATAATGTGTGATCAGGAGAATCTTGGATATATAACATATTAGTTATATAATTTCTACAGGTAGATCTGGGTAGGATTTGGTTGCTACGCGGTTTGGCACACAAGACTTTAATTTGAGTCTTCAGCCCTTTTTATCCATGTTGATCCTGTTGTTTTTCTCCCTATTATAGAATTACCTGTTTTTTTCTTCATTGTCAACTTGCTGCCCTATTTTTCCATGAGACTCAAACACTGCAATAACTGCTTTACCATTGTACAACCATGCTCTTTTCCTTTTGTTTCTTGCTACTCTAACTTTCTCCACTTCCTCTCTTCTCTCTTCTTGTTGCTTGCTAGTTAAATCTTCATCTAGGAAGAAGTGCGAGCCTTTAAAGGGTTTCTTTTTGCTTAATAGATGATGTTTCTCTTGCACATTTTCCATAATGACTTTTATAAGTCGAGGTATTTCCTTACATATCTTTCCCACCTTCCTTGCTTGACAAACTTGCCCTCTCTAATGTAATTTCTCTCTCAAAAAGTCCCTCGTCAAATTGAAAGTGCTTTCATTATTTCCATAGTCTCTTATTCCCCTGATAATGCAATTTGTTTCTCTCTCTTTTTCTTTCTTTATATTCTCTTTCTTGTGCTCTACGAGAACTTACATCTTCTTTTTCCTCTATCCTGTGACCATTAGTGTCCTCAACCCTAGTTTTGATTTCTTTTGGAATGTATGTCTTCTTGTTCTCTTCTGACCTCTTTTCAGAAATGACTATTTGCTGACCATTTGTGTATCTACCTGAGTTGTTTAAGAGATTATCACATCTTTGTTTGCTGCCATTGCGTCATTCCTGCTTTGCCATGCTGCCTTCATGTTTTCCAATTCTCGTTTTCCTGCCTCTACAACATCTTGTAACATTGTTACCTATTCTTTCAAAATTCTATTACATTCCATTAAACATTGATTTGCAAGTGTGATCTCCGAATGTTTGCGGTCTCTTTCCTGTTCGTTGGCTTCTAAAATTTCCAGCCTTGCCCTAGCTTTCATCAGTTTTTGGACATAGAGATTTGATGACCAAGTAAGAGGTGTAGTTGTGGGACCGTACATGATTGACTCTTTTATTTACCCAAACCCATTTTGACTTGGCCCAAATGAATTTGAAACCTTTAAAATTCAGTGAAGAGTTTGTGAACGTTTATTGTAAGATTCCACAAGAAAAAGAGAGAAACAATTTGTCTCATAAATTATTTTTAACCTAACATTAAAAATACTTTATTTCTTTCTAAATCTACATGATATTCAGTATATTCAATAAGATTTAGGTTCATTACATTAACTCGTAACACATACAATGGGGCAAGTGTAGTTGACTATGTTATTGGTTCGCAAAGTCTAGAAAAAATAATAGATGAAGTTAAGATTGGAGAGAATATTTGGGACTTAAAATCGGATCATAACCCAATTTATATAAAGTTATCTTGGTTAGAAGAAAGATAGAATAGGAGGAAAACCAAATGTTCTCAACAATCGGCATCAAGGAGCAAAATTTTTCTAATACAAGAAAATTGCACTATCTTCAAAACAATGTTGAGAAGATCAATTCAGAAGGAGAAATTTGGTCCCCAAAGCCTCAACAACCATGAGTTAACAAATATAATCCAGGGTGCACTTGAGAAGTGCAAAAAAGCAAAAAATAGGAAATCAGAATCAAATTATTTTCCTGTGAATGCGTGGTTCAATGAGGAATGCAAAATGGCAAGGAGAACCTTGAAAAAGGGAGAGGGGAAGATAAATGTAAAGTTATATAAGCAGATTTAAAAAAAGAAAAAATATGAGTTCATGCAAATAAGGTGGGAAGAGTTGATATATCTAGGCAAAAATAACCCAAATTTTTTTTGGCAGGCACTTCAACCAAGGAAGAAGCAATTTGAAAATAATATTACAACCAATCAGTGGTTTGACTATGCAAGGCAACTCTATGAAAAAGAATTAGGGGTTGAGCCTCCTCCCAGAATCAACACATCTACAAAGCTTTTCACAGTACAGGAAGTGGAGGCAGGAATTAAAAAGTTGAAAGCAGGGAAGGCAAAGGACTTGGCTGAACTTCAAGCATAATATCTAAAGTGGGGAATGAACATTTTGGCACCCCACATCATGGAAATATTCAACAATGTCATTCAACAAGGATTCCCAAGGGATTGGACAACTAGTCTAACAATTCCCCTTTTTAAAAGTGGAGACATTAATAATCCTTCCAACTATAGAACCATTATGATCAATCATTTGTTTGAAAAGCTTTTCAGTGGCATGGTAGAAAATAGAATCAGTAAGTGGGCAGAAGTAAAAGAAAAGAGGGCAAAAGGGCAAGTAGGTTTTAGGCCGAAACATTCTACAGTGATCATGGGATCACACTGAGACACATTGTTGAAAAGGTTTGGGGGAGCGGAGAAGAAGTATTTTGCTGCTTTGTTGACTTCATAAAGGCATTTGACATTGTTCCTAGAGATAATTTGTGGCGTAAAATGAAGAACTTGAAATTCCTTTACAATATAGAGCTGTCGTCCATAGGCTTTATGAAGAGGTGAAAGTCAAAATTAGAACTTTAGTAGGCATTTCAGAAAGTTTTGGAAGCGACATCGGAGTCAAGCAAGGTTGCCCTTTATCCCCTACCCTTTTTGGTTTATATATTGATAAACTGGAAGAGTGGCTAAATTTGCAAGGTGGGGATGGTGTTCAATTGGGGGAGTTTGTGATAAAGCTTCTTCTATATGTCAATGATCTTGTGTTGGTTGCTAAATCAACCCATGGATTGCAGATGCACCTATATGCCCTTGAGCATTTTTGTAAAGCGATGGGGATGCAAGTCAATAACAGTAAGACCAAAATAACGATTTTTCTCTAATAAAAGGAAGCAAAGCCATCATACGTTCTTCTTTGAAGGCAACATTCTTGAAGAAGTAAATGAATACAAGTACATCGGGATCGATTTCAACAACAAGATTAAATGGGAGGATTGCAGAAAGAAAAGAATATTAGGAGGGTGGAAAACATTATATGCACTTCAAAATAGATTTAGAGAGGTAGAGTTATGGGATTGAAACACGGTCAAAGTATTTTTTGGACTCTTAGTTTGTCCAGTGATATTATATGGGTGTGAATTGTGGGCTAGCAACATCCATGTTTCAAAATGGAAACAAATTGAAAAATTAAAAAACGCTCGATCATGAGCAAGTTCAAAATAAAAAGTTCGGTTCCCTATGAGATAATGTTGATGAAATAGGGGCAGCTCCCATCGAAGCAATTGCCATGGTGCGCCTTATAAGGTATCTAAAAAGAATTGAGCAAATGGGATGAGGTAGATGGACGAAAGTTATCTTCAATGAAGGTACGAGTGAAAGAAAGAAATCATGGATGAGACAAAACAACAAATGGATGCAAAAATGGAATATTTACCTGAATGCATGTCCCATAAATAGCAAGGAGTTAAAGAATTTTGTGCTGGAGAAGTTTTGTAAGGGTATACGGGGAAAAGAGATGGGTAGAAAGAAGAAGTATTATGTTCAGGAATTCAACCCCACTTGTGATCTCCAACAAAAAGAATACATTGGAGCTAACATTCCGTGGAGAGCAAAGGTTCTTATTGCTCAATTAAGAACTAACTCACATCAATTTCGGTGTGAAACAGGACGGTGGAAGAAAGGTATGTACTTTTTGCACTTCTGGGGCAGTGGAATCAGAAAAACATTTCATTTTGGAATGTGACGCTTTCAGAGACATCATGGACAGTTACCACAATATGTTAGCATCAATTCCGTAGCATTGTCTTTTTAGTAATGGAACTGTTAAAAGGTTGGGTCAGCGCATCATCAATTTGAATAAGAAAATGATTGAATTACCAAAAAAAAAAAAAAAACCATAAACTATTTTTAGTCTCGTAAAAATTAAAATATCATTCATGAATATCTATCATTCATTCATTGAGCCGAAAGGCTCATTCTACAATCCAATATGAGGGAGATGTTAAGTATGTCACGTCCTCAGAAAATAATAAAAATAATTTAAACAATTAAAAATCTATTAACCCAAAAATTAAGTGTTGATATTATAATTGAGCCAAAAGGCTCATTCTAGAGTCCAGTACAAGGGAGATGTGTAAGTATGTCACGTCCTCAAAAAATAATAAAAATAATTTAAACAATTAAAAATCTATTAACACAACAATTATGGGTTGATATTATAATTTTATACAACTTTATAGAAATAAAATATATATATAGAACTTAAAGAAAGTGTTTGAATATCCATATTAACTAATATATTTCAGCATGGATTTTCTCTCTTTACAGAAAGTGTGTATATATATATGTGTGTGTATGTTAACCTTAGCTTGAAAGGAAAACTTAATTGAAGGTAATGTAGAGTAGTTACTTTTTAATAAGAGGAAAATGTGTGACTAATTCAATTTTTAATATAAAATATTAATAATGATAAAATATAAAATTATGCAATTTAAACAATGAAAAATTACCACATAAAACTATATTAATCACAAATTTACGAAGTAGTAAAATGTATTAATTGACATGTAATTTTAAAAAAAAGTTTGATATTGGATCTCTCAAGGCCCTTGGTAGATATGTGGCCTTGGTAGATATGTGGTTAAACTGCATCTATATTGTTTCTACATCCTAGTGTGAGGGCTACATTAAGTATGTTCATTCCTCATAAAATAAAAATAAAATATTCTATAAATAGAAAAACAATGTCGCCTATAATAATAAAATATATATATATATATATATGCTATGCATTTTTAATTAGTTGTCCATATTACCTATTATCATGTAAAGTAATTAGAAGTAAAAAAAATATGTGAGTAAAATGTTTAAACCTTACGTTTTTAAAAAATATTTTAATAAGTGATATCAACTTTATATAAATTTATATATAGAAAAAAATGTTAAAAGAAAATATTTTAATGTATGATAGAATCAAATATCTAATGTGAGTTATGAATAAAATAATTTAATATGAATTAATATAAAATGTTTCAATACACATGTTATGTAATCTCTATAACAATCAAAAGTGAAATTTAAACAATAAAAATATTTTGTATTCTAAAATAAGTTTGCAACAAAAGGAATTTGATCCCTTTCGGCTCATGTTAGAGTCATGTTTTAGATGGATCTATGCTGGTTAACCAACATGTGCATATTGCCATCACAACTAATACAACCGCCCTCAGCGCCGCTGCACTCTTCCTTACATCCATAACTGATACAACCGCCTTCGCGCCTTTTCTCCCCTATTTCCCTGCCGCGAAACGATACATATAAAAGAGAACCAAGAGAAGGGCAAATTTAACGTGTGACGTGCATCGATAGCATTTGTAGTTTTGAAAGTGTGCAGTGAGAGCGTAGCATTTGTAGCTTCGAGAAGGTGAGAGAAAGTGAGCGGTGAAAGCGATGGCCTGTCTGCACAATCACAGCTGCGAAGAGCACGACTGCAGCTCCGAATGGTCTCTTTACAAGCACATTGACACGCCCCATGTACGATTATTCACTCTCTCCTCTATTTAGATTTAATTAATATAATATATGTGCGTAACATGCCTAAATCCATCCATGCTCTCTAATTTTTTTGTTAGCGAAGGGGTTATTTACCAGAAGCGCGAAGACAGACACATAATTTATGGATATCCCTGCTATGATTAGTTCATAATCTACACATATTTTATCATGGAATAATCTGTTAATTAATGGTTACATTGCCATGGCAAGTTTCCCACCGACACAGATTTGGAGGAAGTGGGTTTTTTCTTGCCCTAAAGAAAAATTGATTACTTGATCAGAATTGATTGCTGGCTCCCCTTTCTTACGTTGGACATTATATATCAATGGCAAAGTGAAAGTCCCCGATAGATTAGCCTTTCGAAAATAAGGTTCTGAAAGGCTTTATTTGGTCATGAAATGAGGGTTGGTCTTAAATGTGAAAGTCCTGTCCGGTAAGGTCGTGCTTAACCCCTATTAAAGGGTTGGATTTGGTCCTCCCATGCTCAACTCGCTAAGGTTTCGATCAATCCTTTAAAAATAACTTCTAAGGGTCAGTCCTGCATCTGCAGTCAGATCTTATTTCCCTGCCTTAAAAATTGAGAATCGAGGTTATAAATTTAAGTAGGTTAATCAGGTAGCTATCTTGCGAGCTGCTGAGGTAAGCATCAATGTAGGGTGTGGCTATATTTAATTTAATTCCATATTGTTAGCCAATCTTCATTCTGCTAGTTCGTTAATGGCATTCGCAACATATGTTGCATGCAGGTACATTTTTCAGAATTCCCTCGTCTTCTTTGGAATGTTGTTGCTAGGCTATATTTCTATTGTGGGAGTTTACATAAAAATGAACTTGCCTTTAGCTAGTTTAGAGATTTTGTTTATGGCAAGGTGGTTACATGTTGATCTTGATCTTAGGTGGATAGATAATGATAACATCTATGGCTAATAATATGTTGTTGTGAATGATAATTAACAAGTTATTTTAGAACGTTGTTTTTTTGGGTTGGAGCATTGTTTTCTAGAAATACTATTGTCATAGTTTCTTTTCACGATATTGCCCAAAATTATCACAGTTCGTGGATAAGAATAGCGGAAGTGTTAATGGATATGACTTCCAAAGATCAGATAGACGTTCCAATACTGTTCTACTGCTGTTGTTTTTTGTCATCCCTAGTATATGGCTTATAAAATTTTCTATCAATAGGGCACAATATCTACAACATTTCCACACATAAAGTGGGGATGTTACAACGGGCTACACAGTAACTGTGAAGACGGTGGAATGAAAATCCAAAATCAAAGTGCCACCGTACAGAAAAGTGGGATGCTATATGTTAACTATTTGGATGGTAACATGAAAGTCCAGAAAACAAAGTGCCACCATATAAAAATTTAGGATTTTGATGGTGGCATGAAAGTCCAAAAGCCAAAGTGCTACCATATAAAAAGTTGGTATGCTATGAGGGGCCAACAAAGTGCCCTTATACATTAAATTGGGATGTTACGATGACATTAACTATGTATATGGTGGCAGGAAAGTCCAGAAACTAAAGCAAGTGGCAGATGGCATGAAAGTCCAAAAACCAAAGTGCCACATGCAACCCTCAAAACTACAGAGTGCCACAATACAAAAAGGTGGGATGCCATGACTACATTAACAATTTATATGGTTGCATGAAAGCCCAAAAAACCAGTGGTAGGTGGCATGAAAGTCCAAAAATCAAATTGCCACCATACAAAACAGTGGGATGCTATAGGTTAACTATTTGTATGGTGGCATGAAAGTCCAAAAAATAAAGTGCCACCATACAAAAGAGTACAATGTTACAATGACTTTAACTACTTATATGGTGGCATCAATAGGTATACCTAAGATTTCCTCACAAAACCATAATCTCCAAGTCTCCAATGGATGAAACCCCAACCCTAGTATTTAAGATGCCCCAAAAGCTTCAAGAAAGCTTAGCACCTCCAGGACAAGGAAATAAAGTACAAATGTATATGAACAGGAAAGAGGAAGATTAGTGCACTTCTCTTGTCATGTCTCTAACACAATATATGAACAAGAATACGATGATAAGTTTAGATCACAATATCCAACATTTTCTTCACAAGAGTAAACTATAGTATTTTACAAGAATCTTTCTGTTACCTCCTAGGTTCTCACCAAGTGCAAATGTCCTAATCACGAGGATGAAACCCAAGGGCAACTATAGGTAAGCCACCATTGTCACCTAAGTGGATTTTCCTTTCTCACTTTAGATTAATGACGGTTCCTAGTCAAGGAGAGGGGGGCTTCCCTAAGGTCAATTAAGTTCAATGTGTTATATTGTGTAGTGGAAGCAAAAGAGAGAGCTTAGTGATGTTTTTATTATTTGATTTAATGATTACGATAACTGTTCTTTAACTCACAACTTCAAACTAGATTTCCAACTAGCCTTAAAGATTAACCAATGCGAAACAATGCTAAGTAAAAGCAAGTTGTAATGTTGTGAAACTCAAGACACTTGCTTATGAAAGATAAGAGATCACTTATAAGTTTGTTTTAAAGATAACCAATGCAAAAATTCCATATTTAAGGGGATATAGGGACAACCTACTTAATGAAGATATTACAAGTGTCAAACTAGGCTAGTATAGCAAATTGACTTAACAATTTTACCAAATGAATTTACTTTTTCTAGTTAAACTCATAAGTCAATCCAAATATGGTTGAAGATATTATTTCTAAGTGAATTTCTAGATTTTGAATCCAACTTATCAAATTCCCTCAATACAAATGAAACAAGCATGAAACTAGGGCACAATTGTAGAAGATGTTTCGAGTTTAGGGCCTAAATTCTTGGGCTTCAAGGTTAAATTTTTGTAAATGATATTGGAAAGAGTAAATTCCAGGTTTATAACTAATTTTTAGTAATGTTTTTTCACAAGAAACAAGACAATGCCAAACTAGTTCAAATAGAGCAAGATGTCTAGGTCCTTCACGCCTAGAACTTGTAGTTCCAAAAATCTGTATGTGAGATATTTTAAGGTGCCAAAATCAGATTTAAAACGAGAATTTTATGTCTTTTTAATTGATTTTCAACCAAAACTAAGATAGAAAATAAGGGACATGTAGGGTTTTAAATGAGAAAAGTAAGATGTTTTGCCTTTAAGCCATCTAGAACAAGTTCAAGAATATTTGTATGATTTTTAGCTTGAGGGAAAGAGAACCAAGCCTAAGATGGAATTTTTGCTTCACCCTATGAGCATAAAATATTTGAAGATCAATGAAAAACTTGGGTTTCGTTCTTCCAGTGAAGTCACCAGATGAGCAATTCTAAGCTTGCTTTTGGGGTAATCTCATCAAATGAAATTGAAGTGTAGACTCAAATTACGAGGAGGACTCAACTCCTCCCTGACAACGATGCAAAAAATGTTACCGCAAAATATAGTACTCTAATACAAAGGCTCACTAGGCACTATAGGTTAAGGGCAATAATGAGATCATCCACCACTGTCACCTTAGTGGTTGTTCCCCTGCTATGTTTTGGATGGACATTATCTCCACAAGGGAGGCTTCCCAGGCTAAATACCTTCTCATGACTCTGTTGATTAGACACCCTAAAATAATAATCAGTAAAGCGGGGTTCTAGGTGAAAGGAGGTTGCGAGTTCAAAGAACCTATAACTAAGTTTGGAGGGTTGAGATAAGTTATGGAGTTGCTGAAATAGATTCCAAACGCTTGCTACTTTAATTAAATGATTGCTGTTATAAATTAGCCTTTATAGCAAAGCGAATTTACAACATGCCAAATTTATGATACCAATGATGAAAACAACCCACAATTATTGATAATAAATAAATAATCAAAGGATATTCAATAAGGAAACAAGGGGAAACATTACAAATAACTTTTTAATTGCTGAAAATGCACGAAATAACTACTAAACCCTAGACATCAGAGTTAGAACTATTGCTGAAAAATGCATAAAATTGACATTTTTCCTTTTTAATTTAAGAGATGCAAAGCCTAACACTAGGACTATGATGTTTGAGGTATTTTATGCTATTAAATGTAGATTCTGTTGTGAAATTTTCAACTATTGCAACAACTGGAAATTATTCTTCAAACTGTAAAATTTAAATTAATTAGCAATTTATTTGCTACGACAAACAACGAATAATTCACAACTGCAATTTCCAACAAAATAAAATACCGTGGAAGATAAACTAGAAACTGAGAAAACACTGGCACACACGCACAAAAATATAACACCGTTATTCTTGGACAAAAGTCCTCGGAAAAACCCAATATGGAAAAACCGGTGCAACAACTGAGGGTTTTTAATTACTAAGCAACAATTAGAAATTTTGAGTGCAATTGGATGTCGAAATTTGGCAATCTTACAGAGAAAAATACTGCCAAAAATATTATGAGGAATTTTCCTCACCCCACAAGCAATCCAGGCTTTGACTACCAGCTCCAAATGAGCCGTCCAAACTGGTCTGCGTAGACCCTGCATCACCTCTACGCAGCTTGCCAAACGTACTTCGTGGAATAATTGCTACTCAAGCCGTCCTGTCTGCTGCTGACTGAAAAATTCTCTCTCCGATACTCTGGAAAAACTTTTCGGTCTTTGGAACTGAAAACAAGCTTCTCTCCAACAAGACTGAATCAACCTCTAGAGGCTACTGTGTAGCCCTTGCGTCAACCTCTCTATGGATATCTCTGCTTCTCTGCAAGCTACTCCGGAAATGGAAGACTTCCTCTGGACTCACTGTCTCTGCCCTTCTTTGGCTTGTTCTCTTCCAGCAGAATGTTGCAACTCTCTGGAAAGTCGAACTGCCCAAGGAAATCTAACTCAAGTGTATTCCTCCATCTACCCAATGACTTCTTCTTATAACCTCTAGTTGGGACTCCAATGACCAAGATTAAAACTCAATCAATGACTGAGATCATTTCCTAGTTGATCTGTGTGAGTTTATAGAGAAACCTCACCTTCCTCATTTAATTGCTGTTAATTAATCATTTTCCCTACGTTAGACTTAGGAAAAATTTAATTCATGCTTAATTAACTTAATTAAGGCATTTCTAGGTGGATTTTCTTGAAACCTTTTATGGGTTTTGGGGTCCTAGTGTTTCTTAGCCTCTCTGACAATTGTCGAGACTAGAAAACCATCCGATGCTACAAAAAATAACACTCCTTCCTGGCGAGGAAGGTGTTCTAGTGCTGAACTGCTACAACACCTTGTCTCTGCATCATCCTCCATACACGTTGTTGATGTCTGGCCATTGTGATTGCCTGCCACTACCCACCAACCATTGCGCAACTCTGATGCTACATCTATGCTATTGCTGACGTTGCTATATGCCATCTCTGCATCTGTACTGCAACTCCCTCTCAACTGTTGCTGCTTATCTTGCAACTACTGTAGCTGAGAAGCATAAAAAATATTGAATCAATTGTGTCTTTGTGTTGCAATTGTCTCTTGAATCTTTGACTGCTACTAGCCTCTGCATTGCCCACTAAGTGAATCCGCACTGTTGCTGACTCTGCTACTGAGCCTCCTGTTCTGTTGTCAGTACTATGCTGCGCTCCTTAGCACCTGACTGCAATTAGTCTGCAACTATCACTTTGGAATCTAAATGCATTAACTAACACTAATTCCTCCTACTACTAAATACTGTGGGCCCTTGTAGCAAGGTGATGATCCATGAGAAAACACCAACCGATGCTCACCTCAATGGACCCTGCCCAAATCTTTGTGCAACTCTGGGACTATAACTCCATATTGCCCCACCTCGCTCCTGTAGGTATAGCTGCAAACACGGTGAAGTATTCCTCCAGCCTGGAGGACAACTTGTCTATCTTTGCGGATGTTGTCTCCTGGTCCTGCTTCTCTTACTTGCCCTTCTTCCTTTGAGGACACTGAGTACTGTAGTGGCCAAAATCGCCACACCTAAAGCACTTGACCTTAGATAGGTCCTTCTTTTTCTTCTTCTCCCCCTGTGAACCTTGTCCCTGATTGGGATCCTTTGATGCAAGGGCCACATTATATTCCTCCTCACCTTTCGATCCCTTACTGTTGCTTTCGCTGATGGAGGTTGATATCACTCAGAGAAAACCCTGGCTGTGAGGGAAAAACTCTAAGGTAACCTCTAACCGCTTTGCGATTGAGAAGCCGACCCTTCAATCCGAAGGGGGGTCTCTCCTCAAACTCAACTACCCTAGGTCACAACGGTAGAAGGTCTATTAAACTATGGCTAGATTAATGTAAAGTTGTCGATGTTGGTTGGAATCTGGAGAAAAAGACATACCATTGGGCGATTGAATCTAATTTGGCTTAATTGTAAGATCACATTAAGACATCCAACAAAGGCAAGGTAGCTGAGCAAATCTGAATCATTGATTTGTTGTAATGAAAGGCAAAATATGAGAGAAACGATCCACGTGAAGGAGCATCAACAAATGAATTCTAACACCAACTTTAGAAAGAAGAGTGCAAACAATTAAATCTATGAACAAAGCTTCACAATGAATGAATTCTGTTTATATTCTTTCATTCAATCATTAGAAGATGATAAATCACGGCAAGAAGAAACACATCAAACTGGAGAAAACACATTAAGAACACTCAACACATGAATCTTTGTTGTAGATTTAAGCTTTCTTCATTAAAAATATCCCAAAATATACAAAGCACAACATTTTTTTCAACGAAAATTGAACCCATCTTCATTCTAAAGACTTTGTCTTTATAGAAAAATTTATAAACTAAAAGCAGGTTCCTAGTATGTGGCTAACTTCAAGCTTCTAAAAATAAAAGTGCATATATAATACACGAATACAATACATAATCTCAAAAAGATCTGTATCTAAAGATAAAATAGTCTGCTGGAATCTTGATTAAAAACTAGGATCAAAATTGTTAACTGATATCTTGCCTGGCTTTGCTGGAACTTGTGCCTTGTCATTATGCTAAATATGGCATTTGTTATGTAGCTCCTCCTTTCGGGGCTATCTGATTTGCTAGCGTTGACCAATCCACTGATATTCTTTCAATTCGGGATAAGGACTAGGATCTCTGATGGATTGGTTGTCATCGCTTTATAAAAATCGATACAAAATTGCGTCGATATTGAAACTGTCAACGCTCATCAAAATTTAACAGTGCAAATTGCTGACATGCTAGTTATCAACCTTCAGTGAAAACTACATCTGAACATTTGGTAATCAAAACTGTGTTGTCAAAATAACTAGCTGAGTGTGTTAGCTGCTTCCAGTAAGATGTCAATATTAGTTCTCCTCTGTTTCTTAGTCCTTTGGGCCGATGTGGTAATTTTTTTCCTTGAGCCTTTGGTCTTCTTGGGTTTCTTTGAGCTTGTGGACTCCTCCCTGTTTATAATTAAATCTTTTTGAGGGGTTCTGTCTACATCAATGACCTCCTTTGCAAACTCAGGGTTTTGCTTTAGCTTAATGTTCAATCTTAATTTATTCTAGGGTCTTGTATGTGGCCTTCCCCCCCCGCCCCCAAGAACATTTTTGCTAAGCTGGGTTCTTTATCAGTTTGTGTCTACTCTGTCTCAGGCTTAATCATTTTGCCCTTGACCTTCTCAGTTTGTTTAATGACTTTTGTTTTTGTAGGTAGAAGTACACTTGGACAAGGGGCATCTTTTATTTTTCTCAACCTCTCACTCTTCCTTGTATAAACCTTTGGTAACTCGGGAACTAAAGGAGGAACCGGTTCTACTTTTTGCGGACTCCTGGTTTGCACGGATGAGATCCCTTGTTCTATGCTTTGGGGTTTAATTTTTTTTTTTGCTTTCTTTCTTTTTGCCCCTTTTTGGTTTTATAGTTTCTTCAAACCCTCCCCAAAACAGAAAATGCTCCCAAGTCCTACCTACCTTTCTGAAGTGGCTTTCAATCAATTGCTTAATTAAACCTTTATGATATATGAAATGAGATGAAACATTGGATCTTTCCCTAACCCTTGCAGACATGTGCTTCAGACTCATTAACATAAAATAAGGAGTGTTCATCCTGACTTGACCTGCGATGTGGGCAAGAAGTTGGAAATGGTAAAAATTCACCTAGTTGAAGCATCCCTCGCATGTGAAGTAAGACTGTGTGATACGTAGGAGACAATGCCACTCATCCTTCAACCGAGACCTCTAGATTTCTGAACGCCAACACCTATCCTTATACTCATCCTTCAAGAAAAATGGCACATCGATTCCGGCCAAAACATGACTCTTGAAATTTCTTTCTCCATCTGCAGGGAGGTCTGTGACTTCTGCGATTACCTCTTCGGTAACAGGAAAAGAGATTTCCCCACAATTGACTTCCTGACCATCAAAACCTTCCGCGAAAGCCCTGAAAACTCCATCGTGATAACCTGTACATCGGAAGAAGAATTTTTCCCACCCTGCCTCTCAAAAACGTTGAT
>CM076581.1:41633678-41896867 GCA_034641835.2 Pinus albicaulis | reverse complement strand
TGAACTTCCGGGTATTCCTCGAGTAGGTCAGGTCCTTTGGGCTCTCCTTTGTGTAGTTTTTCACTTCTTCCCATAGCTTTCACTGTCAAACACTAGCATCAAAAGCGAGAGTCAGATTCGATCAAGGGTTTTTGGGATAACTAACACCTTGTCCTCTCTTGGCGTAAAACATACGACAGGTTAACCATGCGTTATATGGGTTTTACCATTTGAAACAAATGATTTCACAGCGTGGCAGTTGGTAAATCGTATAATAAACTTGACTGGTGATTGCATAAAACTTTTTCGTGCAATCACGACTTTTTAACTGAAAATTACCTCTTAGTGGCAGAACTCGGAAACTGATCACGTCATATCACCATCTGATCAATCAGTTTTCGCTGATAGATTATCGTTCATTCACTAATGTGTGCTCCATTAACTCATTCCTTTGGACATAAAAAATTTGAATTTTGCATTTGGCGCTGATACTCCAACTGTCAGCGTATTTTTATTTTACAAACTTACAATAATGTTGATATTCTATCTGTCAGCACTTTCACACTATTTTTACACATTGGTGTTGACAACAACCAGTGCCTCAAAACTATTAACTAAAATTGTGATAACAAAGGTCTTCACTAGTGCACGCCTTATCTCCTCCTGCTGCAGGTCTGACCACATCTTGTCCCACCTAGGTAGGGTATCTTGTCCCAAGATGCCTTGGACAAAGATTTCCCTATCCTCCGAGACATTGTTTAGGGCCAAACGCACTAGCTTTGTATCTTGAGGTGCTTCTCCTACGACAGTAAGCTAATCTCGGATTCTTGAATTCTGGTGAGAAAGGGATCAATGCCTTCACCTTGATACATCTTGATGTTCCTCAGCTTCTCTTTCAAGAACATCTTCTATTGCTCGGAAGGATTCTTGTATAGTTGCGCGAGAGCATCCTACATCTCCTTGGCCGATATATGCAAGGCTATATGGTCCTGTTCCCGAGACTCCATCCACGATCATCTGCTTCGTCTTGGCCATCTCCTCCTTGAATTCCTTTAGCTGATCTGCATCAATAGGTTTTGCTGCAACATTCTGTGCATAGATCTTCAGGCCAAATTCATCTAGCAGGAATGACATCCTAGACTTCTAGATAACGCTGTTGGGGGGTCCCTCCAACCTTATCCTGATCTCTAAGCTCAACTGTGGCCATCTTAGCAAAAATTTGAAAAACTGGAATCTCACCCTGTTTCCTTGCTCAACTGCCTGTTCTAAAACTCGCACTCCCTTCTAGAACACGCAAAACTGTTTTTTTTACCTTGCTCTGCTTTCAACTGCTTCCTAGAACTATTTGCTTATTAATTTTGATTAATTTTGCCTTATATAGTTAAAATATAAATAAAGTGGGAGAGTGACTCACTTAGGATAAAGCGCAGTCCTTAAAGTCCCCTAGGAAATATAACGTTATGCTCAAGGTGGGCCAAGGGGGGCCATGTGACAACGTAGGGAGGAGGACACACTTAGACAGTGTGGGCCCAGCTAGTGCTGATGAGTTGGCAGCTTGGGCCAAAAAGGGACAGCGTTAGCATGGTGGGGCCAAGGAGAGAGGGAGGCTCACCCAAGATAAAAAGAGGAGAGGCTATGATAAAGGTTCCTACTGATGCCCGAGCTCCTACTATTAACCCACAAATTCTACTCTCTCTTTCATATAAATATTCATTTCAGATTGATTCCCAAATATAACTCAAATCAGAGTAATCATAAGTCCATGCCAACTGCGCATATTCAAATATTATATGGGCGTTATGTCAATATATATGAATTACGCATTGAAACTCAACAACATCGGAGGTGCCTCTATTAACTTGCAACCTTAATTTAATAGTCCCGATCAATACATCTTTGATTTGGGGGCCCACACATACTACGCGTTTGCAAGCATGGAGTCAACACACAACCCAATTCATACATGGCTTATCTCCCTTGTAACTTGCGACGTGACCACCCTTTGATCGATCAATCTCCGGATCGGACGATCCACAACGATATCACGGTGATTTCATCGTCGCTAGTTAACATGTAACAACATGCGCGGCCCCAGCACTAACGACCTTCTCCATCCGACGGCAGACAACACGTCGCCCTGCTCCATACGATCCAACGGATATCGCTTGGCCTAGATGCACGAACGATAATGCGCGATGGCGCACAATGAAAGTGGTTTTTTTGGTCCCGCCTTATGCCACGTGTCAGTTGATCTATGGAATCGCTCCCAATTTTTAAATACCACTTACCACTTCAAAGGCGGTGTGATCAACTGCCGGTTTCACTCCAACCCGTCGTTACTGTTCACTTCGGTCATGGTTCCGCTTCTTACCTTCCAGGTTCCGTTCTCGTCTGCGCCTTTCATCTATCGACCCAACGCAGAGTTCCATTTATATTGCTTCATGGGGGAACAACCAACGCATACTCCTTCCTCCCTACTTTGTTGTCAAACGCCGATCAGCTCTTTATGAGCGGCATAAAACCTCCATGCGTGGCTCAAAGCCATATCTCTGTTCATGGCATATACTCACGATTATATCACTCCACTGTCAACCAGTTTGAGGTACACTTTCGACAGCATTAACGTCGGTTGCTAAAACTATATACAGAACACAATTAATCCCAAATTTCAAAGTACATATATACACATTCTTATACAATTGGTTTTGAGATACGAAAGTTATTCACACAGCAATTAACGCAACAATGCCCTTCCCACAGAATTCAGACATGATTTATTTTATACATATCCAAAGGTACTCATTGAAATTCGAAGACATTCAAACAGGATTTAACCCCATCCAGACATACTTAATTCATAGACAGTTCTTCCATAAACAGATATATATATACATACAGGTGATCAATCTCAAAAGCAATCACTTACAAATTCATGGTTGGCCAGATATTCAATGCAAAGGCCAATACCCTCCTACTCTGTTGCTGAATAAGTTCTCTAACTCTCTCCCTATCTAAACTCTTCAGGATTACATTTATACCACAAGGATGACCTAAATCGATTCAGGTCTTCAAACAACTCAACAACTCTTAACAGTCCAAATTCCTGAATTTAGACTCTATAGCTGAACGGACCCTAAATTGACTCATACCTCTGGCTGTCTATTCATATTCCTAACATAATAAATTCTCTCATGTTCTCAATGACTCGATAACAGTTACAATTTCTTACAAATTTTATTCAAAATACTTAATAATTACATGAGGGAGTAAAAACATGAGACCCCCTAAGTCTACTTATGTACAAGGTATTCGATTGTGCCTAATGCCCCTGCATCAGACTCCCAAGGTTCAATTTTTTCATGATCTCCTGGTCATGTGTCTTTGATCTCTGCCTCCTGGGTCCCAAACTCTATTTTGTAGCTGTCCATCAGTTGCATCATCCTTCAATTGCATTTCTCCTGGTTTCCAGACTTTGACTTGTAAATCACCTCCAGTTATACTTTCACAATCCGCTTTTGTCTTTCTTTTGCTGAAACTCTCCTGCTTTGCTGCTGTTGTCTGCTGCGCCTAAGTCACTCTCATCATCAGTCTTCTGATGTACTCAATCTCCATGTCCAGCATATCCTCTAGATGGAAATTATCTTGCCCTTTGTTGTTGCTTTCAATCTTTGTCGCTGCCAATATCGCTACTCTTGCTATCTCACATGCTATTAACATGTTTACTACTCCTGCAGGTGTCATCCCCCATGTTGCGTCTGCTGCCACCATGGGTGTTGTTGCTGCCAATGTTGCCTCCGCCCTAACATCCTGAATATCCTTTAGGATATCTCCCTCTGCAACATTCTTCTTTTGTTCACCATCTGCAAATTCATTCTCAGGAAACAATTCACTATTTAAATTCCTACCAGCAGTGACATACTCCTCCAGTATACTAGTAAACAGAATTTGATTATGCAAGCTAGTATCTACTCCTCTCTTCTTCACAGTTTCAGGCATCCTTGCTCCAGGGTCTACAATCCCTTTCTCTTCTTCAAATTCTCCCAGCAAACAACTCAGCCAATTCTCCTATGTTTGTTTTACATCTTCAATATGCTATAATTTAAACTTAGCCTTTTCTTCTTCTTTGTGGGAAATCTTCAGCAATTGCCTCTCATCTCCTTGATTGACTTCAGCAATCAAATCAAGTTCTCTAGCCACTGTATCTTCATCTTCTGTCAGCATGGAATGCTGATTCTTCCTCACTTCAGCAGCTTTTAAAATCCGCTCTCCAGTCTGCTCTTGGCCCATCAGTCTAGCCAAGTCTTCTCTGACAGTGAAAAATCCATGCATATGAGACATGGTTGTCTCATCCTCCTTCAGCAACAGTTTTTCTTCTCTCAAGAAAATTTCAAAGGATAAATTGTCTTCTGCATCACCTGTACACATAAACAAACTGCCAGTTTTAAAACCATGAGACCCAATGATCTCAATTGATGACCTAGTCACCAATTCTTCTCCCGAAAATTCTAAGTCTGGTTCAAGGCTCAGAAATTCTTCATCATCTTTCTCTTCAGCTGTCAGAGCCATCTCTACCGCTCCAATCACCATGCCCAAATGATGATCCCTCACTATGTTTTCAGCCAACACAGTTTCCTTCTTATTCGTCTCTCTGACAACTTCTGACTGTTATTCTTCCTCTTTCTCTGCATGATTAACACATGGATCATCAGCAGTAAAGTTCCAATGCTTCAATGCCTCCTTTTCCTCTGACAACACATCAGTATGTTGTCCGAAACTTCCTTCAAAATCTTTTGTCAACACCCCAGCATGCTGATCTGCATCCTTCATGAGACTGTCAGCTAGTCTCACTTTTCTTCCATCATCTGCTTCATGAACTCCATCCATGAAGATCTTCCTGCCTTGCTTTCCCAACAACTTATCCATTGCATAGGTCCTCTGCTCCTCCAATTCTCTTCCTTGAAAATCTAACCTCCTATACAATTCAACAACTTCAATAGGAGTAGATTTCGGGAACTTTACATAACCCTTTATGCTTCTGCTTGTCCTTGACCAATCCTCTGTTGGCCCTTCTTTCTCAGCTTCAACATTCTGCTAGATATCTTCATTTGACTCTTCTTTCTTTATCTCTTCCTGAGATCTCACTATCTCAGCATTGATCTGAACATATTTCAGATTCAATGTCTTTTCTCATCAACAAACTCTGAAGCTTGTTCATCTCCCAGTGGTGTACCTGCAAACATACACAACTTTTTAGTTTTCAAATCACAAGACCTTTCAGTCTTGGCTGCTTCCTCAAGCACTTCTTCTTGAACAGGTCTGCACATGGAATCTTCAATTTCCCTCTTTACTTCAAGAACTTTGGGTTCTTCTTCCTCTGTGGAGTCTGTCATCACTTCACATTTGTCAAACTCAAGAACACAAGCCCTCACATCATCTGGACTTGTCCAATAACTCAGGAATTCCTCAATGATTTCCTCCTTAGCAAGACAAGATTCTTGCTGCCTCGAGTCTTCACTATGTCTCACAAGATCTCTTGCAGGTCTCCACTCTTCATCTGTGCTCTGTTCTGCTTCACAAGTAGAAATTTCTTCTTTCAACTCAGCTGCTCTGAGTTCTTCCCTTAATAGGGACTCTTCTTTTGCCTCAACATCAACTATAATGGTTGCCATTTCACATTCTTCCTCATGAGCCAACCAACTCTCTGGCTTTCTTCTATCCCCGTATTCAATTTGTTAACTTTACTCGATCTCGCAAATTCCCTACCAACATTTTCATCTATCGTCATTCTTCTCATAGCCTCTCGAACCTCTCGTAATCTCCGCTAGCCTCTGCTATGGCTCTCAGTAGCCATTTTCTTCTCTAGGATTTCTTCACTCGCAAGTTGCACTAAGCCTCTGCAATAGCAAGCTCTCTTGCTGCAACTCACCCCACCAATCCTTCCCTCTGGATCCAGCTTTTGGCAAGTACTGGTCCCCTCTCTGCAGGAGCCTTCAGAGCACTCTCTCTTGCTCACTAGCCTTCACTCTTCAACTTTCTCAAGAAAACCTCTTTTCTTTTGTCATCCAACCTCTGTTGGGAATCTTCCAGGTTCTGCCACACTTTTCTTCTTTACTCAGAATCCCTTGTTTGACTCTTCTACCACTGCTCTCAAAGTTGTGATCTACTTCTGCTGAGATGTCTTCAATTGTCTGCACTCTGACTTCTGTAAAAAATCCTTCAACCAGAGTTAAACACTGCTCACCTTCTCTTGAGAACACTGCAATTGTCCTCTTTATCTAGCCTCCAGTTGAATATCAAGCTCACTACCTTCACTATCAAACTATGTCTGTACTTTCAGCAACCACACTTCTGCAAACATAGAATACACATTAGGTTTAAATTAATTACCTACAAGATCATGATCCTGTCCTCCACTCACTCTACAAATCCTGTTCACTGTGATTTTGTGTATCCTTGTTGCCTGATCTCCCTTCTTCAAATCTGCAGTCTTCAAAACTCTTTTCCTCCAATTGGACTTTGCAATTCTGCAATCACCTTCACTGTATCTCTGTAGGCTGCAATCTTATCAGTTTCCACAAGTCTGGTTTCCTTGCATTCACCAAACTTGGAATTTTCAAAAAGAGCTACTCCTAAAGCTCTGATACCACTTGATAACGAGGCTACCCACGGTCCCGGTTTTTCAGATTATTTCAATCTCAATTCGTATGTAAAATGCCTCCAAAGTTTCATTTCCCAACCAGTTCCACCAATTTGCAACTCACACTGTTCATGTTACTTGAACTGGCAAGTTCAATAAATCTGCCTGGGTTATTTTAATATCTCAATTTAGGGAATTGAGATATTAATTCAACATTCCTCTATAGCTATAACCCGACAGTCCATCTTCCCATAACTCTGTGTAACTAACACTAGGCGTATATGTGTTAAGTTACCCTTCCGTTGGTTATTAAATCCAATGTATTAACCGGCCCGATTCTATGATTTAAACATCCGCACAGTACGTGTAACCCTCAACCATAGGTTTATGGCCTTACCCGACTTTTAACAAAATCCTGGGCGCAATCACACATACGATTTATCTTTGCCAATATAAACACTTTGCACATACCTCGTTAAGCCCGCAAACCTTAGCTAAGCAGCAACAACCAATATGTGTATACGCATGGGCCCCAACGCAAATAGTCGTCTCCATCCAACGGTGGACAACACGTCGCCCTGCTCGATACGATCCGATGGATATCGCTTGGCCTAGATGCACGAACAATAATGCGCGATGGAAGCGGTTTTCTAAATTCGCTCAGGGACATGTGTCGCCCAACGTATGGAATCGCTCCGATTTTCTAATTACCACTTGCCCCACGAAAGCGGTGCGATCAAACCCGGAAACCCGCCTTCACTGTTCACTCCTGCAAGGTTCCATCTTCTTCGACGCACCCGGTTCCGCTCTTCTCCTTTACGCTCAGGTTCCGCCCGGCTTTCGTTTAAGGTTCCATCGAGCACCATTCTATTACTACGATCCGACTTCGCCCAGTCCAATTCGATCAATAGTTCGATTGCAGCGTGATCACGTTTGGCTACATGGCAACCATCCACCATTCCTTGATGCTAACCCACTCGTGGTACCATTTTATACACACACGGTTCTCTGAAACCTTCCAACTGTAGTTTCAAGTCCGAGACTCTAACATCTCCGCAGAGCCTATTCGTGATGGTTCTTATACCTCGGGTCGGTTCAATTACGCAGAACTCAGTTCAATCAAGGTACATACAATCTCAAATTGCAGAGTACATATTTACACATTCTTATACAATTGGTTTTGAGATACGGAAGTTATTCACTCAGAAAATAACGCAACAATGCCCTTCCCACAGAATTCAGACACAATTTCTTTTCTACATATCCAAAGGTACTCATTGAAATTCGAAGACACTCAAACAGGGTTTAACCCCATCCAGACACACTTAATTCAAAGACAGTTCTTCCATAAATAGATATATATATACAGGTGATCAATCTCAAAGTAATCGCTTACAATTTCATGACAGACCAAGTACTCAGTTCAGTGGCCATTATCCTCCTACTCTGTTGCTGAAGAAGTTCTCTAACTCTCTCCTATCTAAACTCTTCAGGATTACATTTATACCACAAGGATGACCTGAATCGATTCAGGTCTCCAAACAGCTCAACAACTCTTAACATTCCAAATTCCTAAATTTAGACTCAATAACTGAACGAACCCTAAATTGAGTCATACCTCTGGTTGTCTATTCATATTCCTAACATAATCAATTCTCTCATGTTCTCAATGACTCGAGAATAGTTACAATTTCTTACAAAGTTTATTCAAAATACTTAATAATTACATGAGGGAGTAAAAACATGAGACCCCCTAAGTCTACTTATGTACAAGGTATTTGATTGTGCCTAATGCCCCTGCATCGTGCTACTATTTCGGTTGTTGTGGATCATGCATTTTGGAGATTGTCTCTAGACATTGAGCACGCTTGTCGTTTAGCTTTAACCGCACGCACGTTCGCACAATCGGTGTCTTCAAGTGAGATCACAACCTCAAATTTCTGAGACTTCGAGTGCTTGCTTGGGTGAGAAGTCCTACAGTATTTTGCAGGGGGAGATTAGAGCTTCAATCATTGAGGAGCATTCCTTGAGAGGGACATTGCAGTCTTGCAGAGGGAGGACGCAATTCTAGTTGGGGAGAGTTTCGGATTGAGGTGATTTGGGTGGACTCAGAGCGGAGGATTAGGGAAGGGATCAGCCCTTACCTATTGGAGACATTTTACAGAGGGAGAGGCCATATTTTACAGTGTTGCCTTCAGGGTCAGTGTTTTCCCTTGAGGGATAGCGTAATGCCTGAAAGGAGGTATTTTCCGGGGTTAGCCATTCTCGAAAAGCTCTCTGGGCTTTTCTGGGTTTTGGGAGAGGAGGCCATTCCCAGAGTTTCAACATTTTCTGAGTTGGGGAATAGCCCCAAAGACTCATTCCATTCTAGTAGTTGCAGCAGCATGGCAACATTTTCCAGCAGCTTGGAGATTACGCAGTTGATAGAGGGAGCAACCATTCCATACATTGTTTTGAGAGTATTTCTACACTTGCCCTGAGCAAGTCGAGGTGCTATCATTCTGATCGCCTTTGTACTTTCCTTATTTCTCAGTATTAATAAAATGGCTCAGCGTTCTCCATATTGTGTATTTTGTCTCGTGATTTATCTTTAGTGCTGTGTACCTTGTTTGTGTGCTTTATATTACTGTTTATTTCCCTTCGGGATATTACAGTGGTATCAAAGCCTCATCCTTGGCTTAGCCGTGGGGATCTTTTCCTATGAACAGAGAGGGTAGGCAGAATCTTACCCACCAAACGCAGTAGAGGTGGAAAATATGGGGTTTCACAATAGTGTGACCATCATTTGCCAACCTTCAGTAGGCCAACCAGGATCACGATGCCTACATTCTTACCTCCAGTACCGAGTGAGAAAGGTAGGCGGCATGATTATATACCCTTTGGAGATTATTTCCGCGAATGGCAGTCCATGGGGGAAAACTTCAGAGCGGCTTTTCCCTTCAGAGATTACTGTCAGCTCAGGCAGGAGGAAGGAGGAAGGAATAGTGGGGGGTCTAGCATGCAGAGTTCAGAGTTGCAGCGGACCATTGGGAGGACACCTTTTCCCACGTTTGATGGATCTACTGATTGCATGGTTCGGGATCAGGTGGAAAAGCTGGGTACCTCTTTCCAACTTGATCGAATAACGGAGGGGGAAGCCATCAAAATGGCTACCTCACACTTGGGGGATGAGGGCACACAGGATCATGGGGAGCATGTGGATACACTCAGTATGGCGCAGGGGTCACCTGTGTTGGAGACTTCTTTGACCATATCGGTTGACATCTTAGTAGAGAGAGTAGAGCTTACCCCGAGGTGATGACTGGGGTAGCGTCCGAGTCTTTGGGTGGTAGCAGCGCGCGACAGATGGGTGAGGTGCCAGGAGATGTATCCTCCTTTGATGAGACACTAGGAGATACAGAGGTATTGGGCGATGGTCGCACACAACGGTGTCATCAGCTTCGAGCCAACCTTCTAGTTTTGAAAGGGAAGGCCACATCAGTACGAGAGGCTATTTTGTAACAAAACGAGGAGCTAGAGGGCATGAGAGTGGTTTGTGCCGAGTCAGCAGCCAAGTTGGCCCACATTGGGGAACGACTGGATTCCCTAATGGTACAGCTAGAGGGCACATTGGAGTGTCAGCGCAGCCCCCTTCAGTTATGCATAGATGGGGCTAGCAGCGTTGTTGGGGTACCTCTTTCCATTGGAGAGAGAGAGAGGCAGAGCCACCTAGTCAGATCTCATATGTTGACTTGGTTAGCGGGATGAGACAATCGGAGTTGCATAGGGTGCAGCATCCACATGTTGAGGTTGGATGGCGAGAGCTTTTGAGTTGGTACTCGGTGGAGTGGGTTATGGAGATAGTGGTGGACCGGGGTGTAGTTCGGCAGGAGTTTCCAGGTGCTGGGAATACAGGAACCCCAGACTGGCATTGGGATCTAGGCAGGACTACCTGTCGTTTCCCAGGCAGGTCGGTTGACTATGTCTTGGAGGGTACAGTTGGCCTAGCAGTAGAGCATGTGCATTCGCTAGGGGAGTTTCGGTCAGCTCCAGTGGCCAACCAATTTATGGGCATACTCCCTAGGTTGTCTTGGTATGACACTTATAGGCGGGGTCACAGGGTGATCAACATACCTTGGCAGGAGCTTGTCAGAGGAGGTGGCATTGGCAGGCCACCAGATGGTGCCTTGTATGGAGCCAGGTATTCTTCACCTTTGTGTGGGGCACAGAGACAGTGGAGCTGATCAGTGGTGGTATCACTACTGACACATAGGGAGATTCACTTCTCGGACCCCTCGGGGAGGGTTTGGAGTGATGATCCATTCGTCGGCGGGTATAGCGATGCGACAGTGGAGGTGATGATATCGATTGGGGGTGGACCGATATGTAGAGACACAACTCTAGGTCATCACATCCAAGGATGTGTGGGAGCCTCTAGCATTGAGCAGTGGACTACCGGTGGACATGGAGTTGCATGGTGGTGTACCATAGTGTGTGGGACTGCATTGTGGAGTAGGAGTGTCCTACATCACATTGAGAACACATGAGGAGTGACCGATGCCTTGACACAGACAAGGCACGAGACGGTATAGGGTGGTACAGCAGTAGTAGGGGGTATCCTGCAGTGTACAGGGGTATGCCTCAGTGTGCAGTGGCATGTCGAGGAGTACATGGATGATCGGTGGTATGCGAGGGCATACAGTGCTGCACAGTAGGGTCTTAGAGTATTGCCTCTAGGGAGACTCACAGACAGGGACACTGGGCTTACCTTTGGGGGTAGTTCACCTAGGATCGATGGGGAGACAGATGAGCGATACTTGACGGTATCTGTGGGGACTCACGCACATGACCCTCTTCTACATTAGACACGAGCATAGTCGATTTTGTTGTTGTCCTTTGGCACTTTGGGCATGAGCAGCAGGGTTCGCGAGGCTCACCCAAGATATTTGGATGACACTCAGCACACTAGGGGAGAGACTTCTCAGCAGTGGCACTGGTTTGGCGCGCTAGTTGACAGCCATAGGTTAGGGGATGAGATGATCCTCTGCAGGGGTGGCACATCAGTCATCGCTGAGCCTACGCTTGGGGAGCGGGTCATGAGGGAGACATGCGTCACTCTTTTCTTAGGGCATGTCAAGACCATGCATGAGCAGAGGATACTGGGTACAACAGAGATAGCATCCCAGTATGTGTCTGGGCTCCAGACAATTCATCGACACATTATCATGAGGGTGGATGGCAGACCCAGTGGAGATGGTTTGCAGGTATAGGAGGGATCTAGATACCTCGAGTCAATTGCAAGTATCAGATATCCGTCTAATGATTGCATTCAGGGGGTGGCTATTTGTCACATATGGCTTCCAGCGATCATCGATACTACACAACAGCAGACACAGGGCAGGTTAGCATGCATCATATTTTCCCATGGTATATGGACCCTTTATATTGGTCACGAGCAGGGACTAGAGGCACGGAGGGATTCCCACAGTTGTCAGAGCTATGGTGTTGCAGGTTCGACTATGGGATGTAGAGATTCAGTTGATTGATAGCCCATTATGTCTCATGATGGTCGGAGTCGGGACAAAGAGTGATCTAGTTCACTGTTGGGTTGGCACATGGGGGTACACGGAGGACTTCATCGGATGGCAAGGCAGACTTTCTCTATTGCTGCATAGATTTAGACCTGCATACAGAGGGGTAGGTATGGGCATCATGGCGATGCCTGGGTCGGATGAGATTATCTCTCATAGATCTCCTGCCACTAGGTCTCAGGAGAGGGGGATACATTCTGCGCATGATGGGGAGTATCTCATGATCAGAGTAGTGCAGCATTAGCATGGTGGTACCTCTTCGAGATTAGCAGGGGACTTGAGCATTACAACTCTACACAGCTGGATAACCTCCATGGGTGAGCTGTATACTACATGGGGAGATCATGTATATCTTCCATCGGGCTTTAGCGAGTCATTGATGAAGTGGTGGACTTCATTAGCATGGCAGGATGGTGAGTGGAGCAGGTGGAGCTTCATGTTGGACAAGATGGCTGGGGATCTCGACATTGAGAGATCCCTCCATATTAGGGTGATACAGAGGGCAGGGAAGATTCAGTGGTGCATCTGGGACCCAGGCACATTTTACAGTGATGGTGGGGAGCATCAGCGAGAGAGGATGCTTGTTCAGGCATTGCTTGAGGACAAGCAATTTTTGGCGGGGAGGACTGTAATATTAATTTTGATTAATTTTGCCTTATATAGTTAAAATATAAATAAAGTGGGAGAGTGACTCACTTAGGATAAAGCACACTCCTTAAAGTCCCCTAGGAAATATAACGTTATGGTCAAGGTGGGCCAAGGGGGGCCATGTGACAACGTAGGGAGGGGGACACACTTAGACAGCGTGGGCCCAGCCAGCGCTGATGAGTTGGTAGCGTGGGCCAAAAAGGGACAACGTTAGCATGGTGGGGCCAAGGAGAGATGGAGGCTCACCCAAGATAAAAAGAGGAGAGGCTACCTCATTTCTCTGGTTGTTGTGGATTATGCATTTTGGAGATTGTCTCTAGACATTTTGCACGTTTGCTGTTTAGCTAGTCTGCACGTACTGTTCAGTACACCGGGTGTCTTCGTGCGGAGATCCCAACCTCAGCCCCAGGAGACTACGAGTGCTTGCTCGGGTGAGGAGTCCTACCGTATTTTGTAGGGGGAGATCAGAGCTTCAGTCATTGAGGAGCATTCCTTGAGAGGGACAGCGCAGTCTTGCAGAGGGAGGACGCAGTTCTAGTTGGGGAGAGATCCAGATTGAGGTGATTTGGGTGGACTCAGACCGGAGGATTAGGGAAGGGATCAACCCTTACCTATTGGAGACATTTTATAGAGGGAGAGGCCATATTTTACAGTGTTGCCTTCAGGGTCAGCGTTTTCCCTTGAGGGATAATGTAGTGCCTCAAAGGAGGTATTTTCCGGGGTCAGCCATTCTCGAAAAGCTCTCCGGGCTTTTATGGGTTTTGGGAGAGGAGGCCATTCCCAGAGTTTCAACATTTTCTGAGTTGGGGAATAGCCCCAAAGACTCATTCCATTCCAGCAGTAGCAGCAGCACGGCAACATTTTCCAGCAGCTTGGAGATTACGCAGTTGATAGAGGGAGCAACCATTCCATACATTGTTCTGAGAGTATTTCTACACTTGCCCTGAGCAAGTCGAGGTGCTATCATTCTGATCGCCTTTGTACTTTCCTTATTTCTCAGTATTAATAAAATGGCTCAGCATTCTCCATATTGTGTATTTTGTCTCGTGATTTATCTTTAGTGTTGTGTACCTTGTTTGTGTGCTTTATATTACTGTTTATTTCCCTTCGGGATATTACACATAGCCTTTTCGAATGTCCTTTTCTGGAAAACTGGCACTCAAACTGTAACCCAACAACTTGAATTGGCTAGTCTGGCAAACTCACACAACCTTTTGCAACTGGAAAAATATGGATCTCCTCCAAAAAACTGGAATTGGAAACCCTGTAGGAAAATCTGGAATTTCTCCCTTTGTGTGTACACTTTCTCTTCCACCTGGCACTAATCATGCTCTAGGAAACTGCTGCAAAGACCCTCTGTGCCCAAACAAGAAAACCTGCTCAGCAAAAATACTGATATGCTTCACCAGAATTACTTCTCGGCTTCACTACTGCCTGCTGGATCTGCTACTGGGCTTTGCAATTTTTTCTTGCCACCTGCACTAGAAAAATCGAACCCTCTGCCCAACAGTTTGAATTGCCTGGCCAACTTCTACGCAAATTTGGAAATCGAATTGCCATACTCCCTATGAATCTAGACAATTTCTTCCTTCGGCTTTTGAGCTTGCTGTCTGATCAACTTTGCTCTGATACCATGTGAAATTTTTAACTCTTGTAGCAACTAGAAATTATTCTTCTAATTGCAAATTATTCAGTAGTTTATTTGCTATGACAAACAATGAAAAATTCACAACTGCAATTTTCACCAAACTAAAATACTGCGGAAGATAAACCGGAAACTGAGAAAATACTTGCACACACACACAAAAATATAACACTTTTAATTTTTGACAAAAGTCCCCGAAAAAACCAAATGTGGGAAAACAGGTGCAACCACTGAGGGTTTTTTAATTATTAAGCAATAGTGAGAAATTTTGAGTACAATCGGATGCCGAAATTTGGCAATCCTATAGAGAAAAATATTGGAAAAAAAATTATGAGCAATTTTCCTCACCCCATAAGCAATCCGGGCTTCGACTACCAACTCCAAGTGAGCCGTCCAAACTGGCCTGCGTAGACCCTACGTCACCTTTGTGCAGCCTGCCAAATGCATGGCCTGGAACAACTGCTACTCAGGCTGTCCTGTCTGCTGTTCACTGAGAAACTCTCTTCGACACTTTGGAAAAACTTTCTGGCCTCTGGAATTGAAAATGAGCTTCTCTCCAGCAAGATCAAATTGCCCTCTTGAGGCTATTGCATAGCCTTTGCGTCATCCTCTCTGTGGATATCTTTGCCTCTCTGCAAGCTACTTCTGGACTCACTGTCTTTGCCCCTCTCTGTCTTTGCGTCCCTTTGCTGGCTCGAACTCTTCCGACAGAATGCTGTTGCTCTCTGAAAAGTCAAACTGCCTAAGGAAATCGATCTCAAGTGTTCCTCCATCTACCCATCCACTTGTTATAACCTCCAGTTGGACTCCAACGAACAAGATTAAAACATTAATCAATGAATGAGATCATTTCCTAGTCCATCCGTGTGAGATTCTGGAGAAATATCACCTTCCTCAATTAATCGTTGTTAATTAATCATTGCAATATCTCCAATTTTGATTTTCTGCATTAGAGATGACTTTTGGAAGAGGAAATAATTTCGACATTGGGACTTAGGTGGAAAAAGGGGAAATGCAACTCTCTTGGAACGTGGGGCCCATAAGAGAGAGAGATTTGGCCAAGGAGGGAACTCACACTCTTGGAGGAAAGAGAGAGAGGAGGGGGTGCGAATTAGGACAGTGAAAGGGTGGGGGCTACCAAGGGAGAAAAGGAGGCCAACAATTATAAATAAGGAGAAGAGGCCTTCATTTGTATCTTTTGTCAACTTATTTCTGAACACAAGTTCTGTTGAGTTGTTTAGCCAAGACAACCTGTGCTGTTTAGCCCAAGGAATTCCTGAGCGGGAATTCAACCTCTACCTTCGGTGAACTTCGAGTGTCACCCGAGGAGAGTAAGAGGGAGTTTGTTCCAGATGTTTGAGGAGCTAATGTGTAGATCATTCATTAGCTTGGGCATGTTTTTCCTAGGGCACAGAAAGGGAATTCGTGGTTTGAGAGGAGCTAGCAGGGAGTGGAGATTGGGTCAGATATTTTGTAGGAATTTATCCATTGGAAGGGCAAGTCTCCTCTTGGTATTTTGTAGGGCTAAGAGTGTTGTATTTTGGAGGGCCGAATTGTCTAAAATATGGGCTTGCGTAGGGGTCACTGGACATCCACTACGTAGCCATAGAGAGCAGGGAAATTTCGTGGGAATTGGTTGAGAGATAAGGAGATTGGAGGAGTGGTTGCAAGGGTTGAATGAGGTTTCCCAAGAATTGATTTGGCTTCCTACAACAAGATTCTTTCTACAAGGCGTTTTTCTAGCCAGATGGTGCCACACGCACTTCTTGGGGGTCACTGGGGCATGTTGGATTCAGCCCAAACCCTTTCTGGGTTTTTGTGGGTTTATTGAGAAGAGTCTCCAACCAATTTTACAATTTTTTTCGGGCAATATTCGGGATTGAAATCCTCATTCTTATAGCAGGGTGAATTGCCAGTTAGTTGGGGAATTTGCATCACTTTTTGGGTTTGATTTTGGCTTGGATATAGGCCAAAACTTTTATGGGTATTTTCAGGTTTGAGGAGAGGAGCTCGATGCTGTAATTTAAGAGCATTCCGGGCATCATTTTGAGCAGAACTTCCAGTTCCATCTGGCAGCTTATAGCAGGGTTTTTGAGCAATGTGCATTATCAGTTTGGAGCCATTTTAGTAGTTGGGTCAACAAGATTTCACTTGGGGTTTGCGTAGCAAGCCCAAGTTCCATTGTTCTTACCCATTATGTACTTAGATTCCCATTAATTAATAAAATGGCTCAGTTATTGTGCTTATTTTTTATGGTGTTCTGATTTGGGTGCTTGGACTTTAATTTTAATTGTTGTTTCTAGTTCATGTTTTTGGTATCTACTGTTATATTCCAATTAGGAATATTACAGTGGTATCAGAACCATGATCTTGGTCAACTGTGGGGTACCGAACTAGATCATGGAAGATTTGGGCATGTATGCACAGTGACGGTTTAAATCATAGATAACCCATGGTTCAAGGGAGATTCAGTATGCAGGAATTCTAGAGTTGAATCTATTGGAATGATGAGAGGTTGAATCTATTGGAATGATGAGAGGTTGACCCAGTTGAGGAGGGTGATAGACTAGATCCATGCTCATCGTTACAACATAGACACTAGAGGTGTGCAGGTCGTGGGGGTGCAACCATCTACACCATGTAGGGAAAGTCGACAAATTTGTTGATTTTTGGGTAGCATCGGATGTGCTTTAGCTCTGAAACTTTGTGGAGGGGCTAAGACACATGAGATCTCCAAGACCTAGAAATCGTTTGGAAAAATCCCGCCTGGAGCTTAAGTTATTCAAATAATTAATTATTTTAATGAGGAACCTAAGTCTAACTCAGGGAAATTAAATAATTAAAGTGAATTAATTTAACATGTGGGTGAGAATGTTCTAAGTGACGAGGATCAAGTCTTTTCTAATCTTAGCCGTCGATTAGAGATTAGATCACGATCGTTGATTCGTGTTAAAATTTGGGTACCAGAGGACAAGTGGTTCCCTAAGGCTTTGATCTTTGGCCTAGGGAAAAGTGTCCAAATGCATTTATCTTTTTCTCCTAAAGTGACTTTATAAGTGGTAAAGTCAAATCTAATTTAAAAGTGACTTTATAAGTGATAAAGTTACTAAGTCTAATTTTAAACTGACTTTATTAAAGTCAATGTGAAATTATAAAGTGAAAAAGTGGCTATGGAAATAAAAGGCTAAGTGGGTCTTTATTTAAGTGGGGTGAATTAAAAAATAGAAAGTGAGATTTAAATGCACATTTAATCTCAGCCCTAGATCTAAACTATCTCAGCCATTGGAATTAGGGATTCCCCAAAAGTCACTTAGGGTTAGATTAAAGGAGGAAAAGTAGATAAGGTCATTCATTCTTTCATGAGCAGATTGAGAGAGGAGAAGAGAAAGAGAGAAAAAGAAATTTTTTCGAGAGTGAGAACTTGAAGGAGGGCAGCTAGCAAACTTTAACAAATCTATACAACAGCTTAGTGGCACAAATCCCAAGGCAAAAATTCGTACTGCAGGAGGTTGGCAGACTTTTTGAGAAAGGAGGCACATATTTCAAGGATTCCGTACAACAGCGTCAACATGCATTCCAAGGCAGATTCTGGGCTCGAAAAATGAGCACTGTTGTTTTTCGGCACAGATTTTGAGAAATCCATACTGCAGTGACATCACAGTTTTTCAAGGCAGTTTTTAGGCACATTTTTAAAGGAGGAAGTACATTTGTATTTTTCGTACAGTCCGTACAGTCGTACTGGTGCATCTTGGGCACGTAAATCAAGGGTGACAATTCAACATTTAATGCTATAATTTTCTTGTTTTGTAAGTTTGTTGTTTGGCACATTTTCCAAGGCAGTGTGCAAGCACGAAAACCAAGATAAGTACATTTTTGTTGTTGCTGGAATTTTACTGTATATTTCAGTTCTCTGTAAAAGCATTTTCCAGAAATAAAGAAGAACCCTTGAACTAGTTTTCCCCAAGAGTCGTAGGGGGTTTTTCCAGGGTCATTGACAAAAAATCAGCGTGTCATTTTCTACGAGTGGTTGAAATATTTTGTGTGTTTTACTTCTGCAATTTCGAGCACTGTGAAATTTCCAGAATTTGTGTTTTCAGAAATATTTATCATTTCTAGAATTTTGAATGTATGTTTATGGGAATGGGCATTTAACTATATGGGAGTGATAAGGAGAAACTGATAACCGGGTTTGGGTCCAAAATTTCTACACGGTATCAGAGCTTGGGTGGCTGAAAAGTGCAGTGTAATATCCTGAAGGGAAAATAGACAGTAATATAAAGCATACAACAAGACATATAGTGCTAGAAGCAAACCATGAAGCAGATACACATGAAATAGAGAATGCTAACCCATTTTATTATACTGAGAAATATAAAGAAGTACAAGAGGTGATCAGAATAATGGCACCTCGACTTGCACTAGGCAAGTGTGGGAATACTCTCAGAGTGTCAAAGGAAATGGCTGCTCTCTGCTCTAACTCCAACTGCTGAAATACTGCCATGCTGCTGCATCTGTTGGAACCAAAATGAGTATTTGGGGCTGCTCCCCTACTCGGAAAATGCTGATACTCTGGAAACGACCTCTACTCACAATACCCAGAAAAGCCTAGAGAGCGTTTCTGAAATGCTCGACCTTCGAAAATGCCTTCCTTGAGGATCTATGCTATCCTCCCAAGGGCCATGCTGGTGCTAAATGACAACCTCTAAAATAGGGATTCCCTCTCTCCCAAATATCTCCAATAGGCAAGAGTTGCCCCCTTGCTCAATTCTTCGGCCCGAATCCTCCAAAATGGCACCAATCCGGAACTCTCCCAAGATGAACTGCGTCCTCCCTCTCAAGACTGCGCAGTCCCTAGATGCTCCCCTCCACAACGAAGGCAACCACAAATCCTCCTGCAAAAATGATGGTAGAATACCTCACCTGAGCAAGCACTCGAAGTCTCCCGGGGCTGAGGGTGGGATCTTCGCATGGAGACACCCGGTGTACTAAATAGTACTGCATACAAGCTAAAGAACCAGCGTGCTCCAAGTCGAAATGACAAGCTCAAGATGCATAAACATGAATGATCAAATGAAGAGGCTCTCCTCCCTTTTATCACGATGGGCCTCTCTCAACCCTAGGCCCCACCATCTCCTACGTGCCCCTTGGCCCATGCTGCCCCTCTCAACTGCGTGAGGTAGGCCCCAAGCTGCCCACGTGGTCTACGTCCTCCTCTCCCTGCGCTGTCCACTTGGTCACTAGGCCCCACTTCCTCAAATACGATGTGGACTTTAGGGAAATATTTTATCCCAAGTGAGTTATTTAATATTTCACTCACTTTATTCATGCTCCAACTATACAAAGGCAAAATTGGTCAAAATTAATATTTCCAATTAGCTATCGTTAATTGGGAATATTATAGTCTCCCCCGGCAAAATGTTGCTTGACCTCAAGCAACTGTAGTGATGGATGCTGCAAAATCTTCTCACTCTCCCACGTGGCATCCTCATCCGGCAACTTCTTCCACCTCACTAAGAATTCTCGGACTGTCCTGCTCTGCAACTATCTCTCCCGGGTATCAATAATGGCCTCCGGTTGTAGCACTAAGTGCCCCTCATCATTCGTAGGCGGAAGCTACCCTGTCACTGTCACCTGCTGTCCTAGTGCCTTCTTCAGGCACGATACGTGAAAGATGTTATGATTCTTGTTGCCCTGGGGTAGCTCCAACTCATAAGCAACCTGCCCAACTTTGTGTATCACCCTGTAAGGCCCCTAAAAACGGGGCTTGAGCTTCTCAGCTCCCTTTTGCTTCATAGTAGACTGTCGGTATGGCTGCAAACGTAGGTAGACCAAGTCCCCTACCTCAAAATGTCTCTCCACTCGACCCTTGTCGGCATACAACTTTTGTTGGTTCTGCGATGTAGCCATGTTATCCTTGAGAGCTCGGAGGATGTCCTGACTCTCTTGGATCCAGTCCTTGGCTCTCGGAGCCTTGCTGGCACCAAACATCACATCAACAAAGGATAAAGCATGATAACCATATAATGCGTAAAACGGAGACATACCGATGGTCATGTGATGTGTGTTGTTGTAGCAGTACTCTCCTAGGTGCAGCTACTTCAACCATGCTCTCTGCTACCCACTGACATAGTTACACAAGTATCCCTCCAGCCACTTGTTAACTATCTCTGTTTGCCCATCTGTCTGTGGGTGGTAGCTAGTGCTCGGTGTCAACTCTGTCCCCACCAACCGAAAAAGCTCCTGCCAAAACCCGCCCATGAAGCGGCTGTCACTGTCACTGACAATGGTCTTGAGAAGACCATGTAACCTGAAGATGTCCCTGAAGAATAGCTCCGCCACTTGTGTTGCTGTATAATGTGCGGATATGGCGAAAAATTGCGCATATTTCGTCAGTCGATCAACGACGACGAATATACAGTCCTTGCCCTGCACCATGGGCAACCCTGTGATGAAATCCATCGAGATACTCTCCCATTTCCCCTCTGGAATGGGAAGAGGCTGCAAAAAGCCTGTCGGATGGTTCATCTCCCCCTTGTTGCACTGACAAATCTCGCACTCCCTGACATGCTGGAGTACGTCCTCCTTGAGGCCCTTCTATGAGAACCTCTCTTTGATGGCCCTGTAGGTTTTTTTAAACCCCTGATGGCCAGACAATGGTGAATCGTGAGAAGCCTGCAATATCTTCTTCTTGAGCTGAGAGCCCTCAGTCAAGAAGATCCTGTCCCTATAGTAGATGATCTCATCCATCACCTTATATCTATCATCTGTCACCTGCCCATCCAAAACCTCACAAGCAAATCTGTCCTTGGAGTACTCCACCAATAGTCGAGCCCTCCAATCTGCGTCCAAACTCATCAGAGACAACGTGACTGGTCTGCGTGAAAGTGCATCAGCCACCACGTTGTTCTTCCCTTTGACATACTCGATGTCAAAGTCGTAGGCTTGGATCTTGCTGACCCACTTCTACTGCCTCTCCTGTAGCTGTTTCTGCTCTAAGAAAAACCTGAGGCTGTTGTGGTCAGTCTTCACCCTAAACCTTTTACCTACCAGGTACTGCCGGAATTTGGCCAATGCATGCATGATGGCCAACATCTCCTTGTCGTATATGGCATACAACCGCTCGTGTGGTAGGAGCTTCCGACTCTCAAAAGCTATAGGGTGGCCTCCCTGCATCAACACTACGCCTATCCCCTCTCCTGATGCATCACACTCCAAAACGAATGGCTGCGTGAAGTCTGGTAATGCTAGCACTAGACAACTGCTCATCACCTCCTTGAGCCTGTCAAACGCTCGCTGCGTTGTGTCTGTCCAACTGAATGCCCCCTTCTTCGTCAGATTTGTAAGGGGTGCAACAAGCTGAGAGAAACCCTTGACAAACTTCCTATAGTAGGTGCAAATACCTACAAACCCCCGAAGTTTCGTAACGTTTCTCGGCTCTGGCCAATCCCTGATGGCCCTGATCTCCTCGTGGACCCTCACTCCGTCCACCCCTATGATGTGTCCCAAGTATAGCATCTTCGTCAACACAAACTCGCACTTGGAGAGCTTAGCATAAAATTGTTGCTCCTCCAAAATACGCAACACTGCCTCTATGTGCTGGAGATGTTCCTCCTATGTCCTGCTATATATCAATATGTCCTCAAAGAAGACCAACACACACTTCCTCAGGTCGCTGCGGAAGATGTGGTTCATACATGACTGGAAGGTGGTCGGTGATTTGGTTAGCCTAAAGGGCATCACCAAGAACTCAAAATGGCCATAGTGGCACCTGAAAGCGGTCTTGGGAATGTCTTGTTCCCTCACGCGAATCTGATGGTACCCGGATCTCAAATCAATCTTTGAGAAGAACTGTGCCCCTCTCAACTCATCCATCAGCTCGTCAATCCGTGGAATAGGGTACCTGTTCTTCATGGACTTTTTGTTCAGGGCCTTGTAATCAATGCACATCCTCAATGTACCGTCCTTCTTCTTCACCAACACTACTGAAGAAGCGAAAGGACTAGTGCTAGGTCGAATGTGTCCAAGAGCTAAGAGCTCGTGGATAGCCCGCTCGATCTCGTCCCGATAGGCCTTAGGGTGCCTATAGGGTGTGGTAATGACGACTTGTATGCCCTGCTCTAGCTCAATTGTATGCTCAAATCCCCGATCTGGTGGCTGTCCTGGTGGTATCTCCCCAAACACCGCGGCATACCTGTCAAGGATGGTCTGTACCTCTGGATGAACTGTTTGCCCGGTAGTCTCTGCCTCTGATGCACGCAGCTCTATTGCCCACTCTATGTCTCCCTTCCGGAAGTCTGCCTCCATCCGGTGAGCTGAAACTGTCTGAGGTGGGTAAGTGTGCATGCCCCGTATCTTCTCGTGCTTCCTGGTCTTCTTGTCATCCCACTCCATCTCCAAGGCCTCCCAATCTGTGGTGACCTTCCCCAGAGTGATCAACCATTGTACTCCTAACACCACATTGGTATCCGGTATGTTAACCACGAAAAAGTGGTCAGTCACTGTGTAAGTGCCCATCGTCACTGCTAGCACTGGGACATAACTGGCACACTGCATAGTCTGATCTCCTGGGACCAACACTGACAACCCATCGAAGCTCTCTGTCTGTATGCCTCTCCGCTCTACCATTTGTGCATCGATGAAGTTGTGGGTTGCCCCACTGTCCACCAGTACTGATACTCGCTGCCCCCGCACTGTACCTCAGACGCGCAGCGTCAGATACTTGGGAACTCCTCGCAATGCTGCAAGGGTCCCTCCGGTAGGTGGAAAGGCTGCACCTCCCGCTCCTGGTGGTGGAGGTGGCAAATGATTCTGCGTTGTATGGTTGCCCCCTGCTCCCACGTCATCATACTCATCTTCTTCCCTGCTGCTCTCGGAGAAGACCTCAATATAATGTGCTTTGCCAGCAGCACACCTGTGTCCTGGTGCCCATGCATCCTGACAGGTGAAACAAAATCTCTTCTTCTTCAACTCCCTCCTGGCATCATCATCCAACTGTCCTCTACCTTGATTCCCCTTTGGAGGCGAAATCCTCACATCCTTCCCCTTAGGCTAGAAAGCTTGTCTCTTGGGGTAAGGCGTCCTGGTCCGGGGTAAGGCATCTTGCAAGTCCCGTGTCCTGCCAACTGAGTCATGGAGTGTGGTCGGTCTAGTGGATCTGACCAATCCCCGAAGCGGCTCTGCTAGCCCATCAATGAACATGTAGATCATCTGTGCCGCAGATAGATCTGGTACCATCACCAAGAGTCCTAGGAAATCTGAGATGTATGTATCTAGACTCGGTCTGCTTGAGCTTCGTCAGTGCAACAAAGTGCTCCTCCGGATCCCTCCGATCAAACCTCTCTATCAACCTCCGGGTGAACTCGGCATAAGCTGTCACTGTCGAGTGCCCGAATGTAACCATCTCGTGGAACCACCAATCTTGGGCCTCGCCATCTAGATGCAGCGCTGGCACCTTGATGGCCTCCGTCTCTGCCATCTGGTTGAGCTAGAAGTATATGTCTAGCTTCTCCACCCAAGCCTTTGCCGCACTGTTTGATGAACCATCAAACATAGGCAAATGGAACCTGCTCATCGTACGCTGAGTGTCTCCGTCGTGATAATGCCGGTGTCCCCTATGATGGTCGCGGGGTCTGCTGTCTCGCTGGAGCTGGACAAAATCACGAAATGAAAGGGCATCCTTGAACTCCTGCCCGTATGCCTGGTACTCAACAAAGTAATCACCCATGTGGCCAAGTTCCTGCTCCTGCTGTGCTTCTGCCCCTGTGTCTGCAGCCAGAAAAGTGGGCATAGTGGAACGTGTGGGTGCATGAGATGCCATGTGCTAAGTGGCATCGTGCTCCTGCAAATGGTGGGATGTGCCTGATCCCTCACCAATTTGGAAACCCCTTGGGGTTTCACGCTGCCTAGCCTCTACAGCAGTGAATCTCTGTCCCATCACCTCAATCTGCCTTGACAGATCCTATACTAACTTGAGGAGCATTTCCCCAAACTTCTTCGCGTCACTATCATCTGCCATCAGTTCCTCCTGCTCTGCATCCACTACTGGAGTGCAGTCACCCTCTCCGTAGGTGATTTGCAACCTACGCTTTCGGTCACGGTACTTCCTACCTCTGTAGCAAATATACGACTTCTCTTCCGGTGTCATAGACAACTCGCTCCACAGGCTGAGCCAGGTCTATGAGCTCTGATACCACTGTAATATCCCGAAGGGGAAATAGACAGTAATACAAAGCATATAACAAGACATATAGTGCTAGAAACAAACCATGAAGCAGATACACATGAAATAGAGAGAATGCTAACCCATTTTATTATACTGAGAAATATAAAGAAGTACAGGAGGTGATCAGAATGATGGCACCTCGACTTGCACCAGGCAAGTGTGGGAATACTCTCAGAGTCTCCAACTGCTGAAATATTTGCTGTGTTGCCAGAATCGCTGGAACCAAATGAGACTAGTCGTTTCCCCATTTCGTGAATTATTGAAACTCTAGAAACGACCTCTACTCACAATACCCAGAAAAGCCTAGAGAGGGTTTTTGAAATGCTCGACCTCCAAAAATGCCTCCCTTGAGGATCTATGCTATCCTCCCAAGGGCCACGCTGGTGCTGAATGACAACCTCCAAAATAGGGACTCCCTCTCTCCCAAATATCTCTGATAAGCAAGGGCTGGCCCCTTGCTCAATTCTCCGGCCCAAATCCTCCAAAATGGCACCAATCCGAAGCTCCCCCAAGATGAATTGCGTCCTCTCTTTCAAGACTGCGCAGTCCCTAGATGCTCTGCTCCACAACGAAGGCAACCACAAATCCTCTTGCAAAAAATGATGGTAGAATACCTCACCCGAGCAAGCACTCGAAGTCTCCTGGGGCTGAGAGTGGGATCTTCGCACGGAGACACCCGGTGTACTAAACAGTACTGCAGACAAGCTAAACAGCCAGCGTGCTCCAAGTCGAAATGACAAGCTCAAGATGCATAAACATGAATGATCAAATGAAGAGACTCTCCTCCCTTTTATCACGATGGGCCTCTCTCAACCCTAGGCCCCACCATCTCCTACGTGCCCCTTGGCCCACGCTGCCCCTCTCAACTGCGTAAGGTAGGCCCCACGCTGCCCACATGGTCTACGTCCTCCTCTCCTTGCGCTGTCCACTTGGTCACTAGCAATGTTATCGAAACCGAACTGGTCATCGAACCAGAAAACCTTGTGGACCGGGAACCGGAAAAAAAACCGGTTTACCAAAAATACATAAAATATTCATATTTTATAGAAAAAACAAATATATTCATGTCCATCCATATGAATCCAAACCATTTATACACAAATATGCAAAAGTTCTCATTTATATAGCAAGTAATAGTGCATACAACCAAAATAGCACTTAGTGCAAAACATCGTTGAACTTAAAATGTTACAAACATCAAGAAGCAGGCTCTAAAAGGCCTTTATAGTCCAAAATAACATCATAGATCATAGTATTATACTACAACCTACAATACTACAAGTTACAAATACAACAAATCAATGATCAAATCATCGATCATCAATCATCATTCTGATCGTCCTCCTTATCCTCATCTAAAGAATGAGTAGCATCCAAGTATACAATGGGATTATGGCTTGATTCCCATGGCCCTTGATTTACCCTCTAAAATTTTGGAGAAAATCAGCTCCAAAATCTTTTGAAATCAACTATGTAGCAACCCCAGCAAAATAAAAAAAATCTTCCACCAGTTGCAAAAACCACTAAAGAAAACCCAAAGATCTTTGGGAAAAAAAAATTCTTTGAAGTATCTTGAAAATCTGCCAAGCCAACAACTCTGTAAGACTCCATTCAGCTCTTCAAATCTGCAAAAAATGTCCTTTAGAACAACCTTACAAAAAACTCTTTGAATTTTCCTCACCGAACTCAGCTCAAGAATTGCAAGAGACTCGAATGAATAATGTGAGTGAAATAGAGGGGGTGGGGGTGTTTAACTAGCTTTAGGGGGGGCCTAGGGTAGCGTTAGTAATTAGGAAAAATAATAATTTAAAAAAATTATTATTATTATTATTATTATTTTTAATTTGTTGGAGTGCCCAAGCTTGTGAACCGGTGGAACTGGTCTCTGAACCGGTCCGAACCGGACCGGTACAAAAACCGACCGATTCAGTGACAGAACCGGCTGGTTCAGTACCGAACCGGTCATTTCCGGTTTGGAGAGCTGGTTCGGACCGGTTTTGCTTCCAAACCGGTCGGACCGGCCGGTTTTTCAGAACCGGTTCGGTTCTGATAACACTGGTCACTAGGCCCCACTTCCTCAAATACGATATGGACTTTAGGGAAATACTTTATCCTAAGTGAGTTATTTAATATTTCACTCACTTTATTCATGCTCCAACTATAATAAGGCAAAATTGGTCAAAATTAATATTTCCAATTAGCTATCGCTAATTGGGAATATTACATGCAGTTTGAGACATCAAGTGAAAAATTACAGCAAGCTGATTTTCACACAGAAAACTGAACCTTTGCCACAGATTTGAAAACTTCAGTTTGTTAGGACAACAAGCATGTCTTTGGGCTTGAGGGTTGAGGATCGGTTGGATGGGCAGAGCAACTATAGTGCATGGAGGCGGAGAATCTAGAGCATCTTTGAGGAGGCAGAAGTCTGGGGCATCATGGTTAACACCACACAACACCTAGTGGCAGTGCCTGCCGAACCTGTTCAGTTGGCTGATTTTAATAAGAAGAATGCCAAGGGAAAAAGGCTGATTCTGGATGGTGTTAAAGACCATGTCATTCCTCATGTGAGAGGAAAGACACATGCACATGAGATGTGGACAACCTTGACCAATCTTTACCAGAGCACCAATGAAAGCAGAAAAATGGTGTTAAGGGAGAAGCTGAAGGCCACTAAAATGGCTAAGACTGATGGTGTTACAACATACCTCACAAATATCACTTCTGTGAGAGATGAGTTGGCTGCTGTTGGAGAGACCATTCCACCCACTGAGTTGGTGCGGATTACATTGAATGGTCTTCCCAAGACTTGGGAGAGTTTTGTGGATGGAATTGTTGCACGGGAGAACCTTCCCAGCTAGGAGAGGTTGTGGGATGATTGCATTCAGTATGAGATCATAAAGAACCATCTTGGGACAGCCAAACAGATTGAGGAGGATGACAATGTAGCATTGTTAGCAAGGGGCAAGAAGTGAAAAGGAAAGAAGCAAGCTTCCACAAGTGGTGGTGGGGGCAAAGGCAAAGGTAAAGGTAAGCAGGCGAACAAGGAGAAGGACTTTTCCAAAGTTAAATTTTGGAATTGTCAGTAGATGGGACACTATGCAGTTGTGTGTTCGAAGAAGAAGAAGATGGGAAAGGACAAGACCATGGCAGCATCAACAGAGATAGAGGACTTTTCGGAGAGGTTTGACCAGGAGTTTGGGTTCATTGCTTTGGAGTCCACTAGTGCAGGATCACCTGCCACACAGGTTGAGAGGGAGTGTGCACTTCCCTCCACTAGCGGAGCATCTTTAGGTATTTGGTATGTTGACAGTGGGACTTCTCGTCATATGACAGGAGTACAGGAGTACTTCTCAGAGCTTTCAGAGAGTGGCACTGATATAGAGGTAGTACTCGAAGACGACAACATTGTTAGAGCAATCGGTGTGGGGACGTTGACATTTGATAGGGAACCCAAACCTCCCTTGAAAGTGTCTGATGTTCTATATGTGCCAGGGATGAAGAAGAACCTTATATCTGTTTCAACTTTGGAGGACAGAGGGTATGAGGTATTGTTCAGGAGAAGGCAGGTGCTTATATATCCTAGGGGCACTCCAACTTCCTCAGCTAGAGTGATTGGTGTGCGCCATGCCAAGGTGTACAAGTTTTCATTCCAGCCCCTTATGGCATTGAGCAGTAGTACCGGCAGCAGAGCTAGCAGTTCAGAGTTGTGCAAGATTTGGCACAGCAGGATGGGGCACATGTATCATGGTGCCTCGAGGACATTGCGGGAGATCACCATAGGTGTGCCAAATTTCAGTTCTGATCACCTTGATACATGCAGACGATGTGCTATGGGGAAGTTTGCCAAATTCCCTTTTCCCAGTAATGACAACAGATTGACAGGGATTCTTGATTTGATTCATACCGATGTGAGCGGTCAGATGTCTCATGTATCCTTGAGTGGATATGAGTATTATGTTTTATTCATTGATGACCACTCCAGGAAGACCAAAATTTATTTCTTGAAGACCAAGAGTGAGGTATTCAAGCGGTTTTAGGAGTTCAGAGCTCTTGTGGAGACTCAGACAGGTCGGAAGATCAAGTTCCTCAAGTTGGACAATGGAGGGGAGTATACCTTTGGTGAGTTTGTTGATTATTGTGTTGAGGCAGGCATCAAGAGAGAGTTCACAGTTCCTTACAACCCCCAACAGAACTGGGTTGCGGAGAGGAAGAACATATCCATAGTTGGGGCTGCCAAAGCCATGCTACATGATCAGGGGTTTCCGTTGTTTTTGTGGGCAGAGGCCTGCAACATTGCTGTGTATTTGCAGAACAGGAATCCACATCGTGCTTTGGGGCATGTGACTCCGGAGGAGGCTTTTTATGGGAAGAAGCATGATGTTGGTCACTTCCGTATCTTTGGGTGCATTACATACTCCTATGTTCCCAAGGAGAAGAGGACCAAGCTAGAGCCCACTGCAGAGAAGGGCATCTTTGTGGGTTATAGTGAGACCGCGAAAGCCTTTCAGATTTATATTCTTGCGAAGAGGAAAGTTGTTGTCAGGCGGGATGTGAAATTTGAGGAGGATATGGCTTTGAGGAGGTCATGGAAGTTAGAGTATCTGGATTCACCAGACGCACAGGAGCAGTTGAGCCAGTCACAGGGATCCAGTGGACAGGGATCAGGAGGTACATCGATTACAATGTCAGGTCTGTCAGTGAGCAGTGGCTCGCAGAGTCAGATGGGTGGTGCTTCGGGGAGCATGCATCCGCAGAGCAATTCACAAGGTAGCCCATTGATGGATAGTTCACACGGTACTTCAGCATCTACAGGCACAGGTTCAGGTAGGAGGTCGGTTTGCAGGCCTTCAGGAGTTCAGACTTCTGATGAGGATGAGGATTCTTTCACTCCGGTGGGAGAAGTGTGCTCAGGGAAGAGGAAGCCCAAGTGGCTTCAGGACACCTTGAGAGAGGCCACATCTGTCGCTGGGCCGAAGAGACAGGTTAGAGAGAGTAGACCACCTGAGCGGTTCTGTAGCTATATGGTATTGGTTGCTAGCATCGTTCACTCCGAGCCTTTTAGCTATGAGGAGGCAGCTAGCCAGTAGGTCTGGAGAGAGGTCACGCAGGAGGAGTAGTCTTCTATCACGAAGAATGATGTTTGGGAGGTGGTGTTGAGGTCTGAAGGGAAATCAATGGTTACTTCCAGAGGGCTATACAAGATAAAGCATGCTACAGATGGCAGCATCGAGAAGTTCAAGGCTAGATTTGTGGCTAGAGGGTTCTTCCAGGTAGAGGGAGTAGACCATGAGGAGACCTTCACTCCCGTGGCTCGATGTACTTCCATTCGCTCCATTAGATCGATAGCAGCAGAGATGGGTTGGAAGATCCACCAGATGGATGTGAAGACCATATTTCTCAATGGCTTCATAAAGGAGGAGGTGTACATTGAGCAGCCGCAGGGCTTTGAGGTGCATGGGAAGGAGTCCCATGTGTGCAGACTGAAGAAGGCACTTTATGGCCTGAAGCAAGCTCCTAGAGCTTGGTACTCCAGGATTGATACGTACTTGCAGGAGTTGGGTTTCACAAAGAGTGATGCAGATCCGAACCTATACTTTATTGTGGTAGGTGAGGAGCCTCTCATTCTGGTGTTGTATGTGGATGACTTGGTCATTACAGGTGTAGAGAGACTCATAGAGGGCTGCAAGAGAGATCTTGAATTACTTTTTGGGATTGGAGGTGTGGCAGGAGGAGGGGCATTTCTTCCTCGGACAAGGGAAGTATATTGTGGACATCCTTAGCAGATTTCACATGGAGGATTGCAAACCCATGTCGACACCTATGATCACTCACTGGAAGAAGCTTCACGCTTCAGATTCCGGGTTGGTGGATCCCACCTTGTATAAACAGCTGATTGGTTCTTTGATGTATTTAGGCAACACTCGACCAGATATATGTTTTCTAGTCAACACGATGAGCTAGTTCATGTGTGAGCCCATGAGAGTGCACTGGGTTGCTGCAAAACACATACTGCTACTTCAAGTGTGACAAAGGGACTGCAGTCTGGGGATTATATTGTGAGATGGAGTGAGATTAAGTGGTGGTACACCGATTCTCGATGCGCAGGTTGTGCTTCTGATAGGAAGAGCACTTCAGGGTGTTGCTTTGGGTTGGGTTCGGCAGTTGTGTCGTGGTTCAGCCGAAAGCAACAGTTAGTTGCATTGAGTTCAGTGGAAGCAGAGTACATGGTAGCCAGTTTGGCTAGTTGTGAGGCCATATGGTTTCGCAAGATGTTGTTTGGCTTATTTGGTCAGGCATTGAGACCTTCAGTGATTTACTGTGATAATCAGAGTTGCATTAAACTCACAGAGAATCCAATATTTCATGACAGGTCAAAGCATATCAGGATCAAATATCACTTCATCAGAGACTATGTTCAGAAGGGAGCCAAGTGAAGTCAGAGAGGCACGTGTCTAAGGCTTTCATCTTTGGCCTAGGAAAAGTGTCCAAATGCATTTATCTTTTTCTCCTAAAGTGACTTTATAAGTGGTTAAGTCAAATCTAATTTAAAAGTGACTTTATAAGTGATAAAGTTATTAAGTCTAATTTTAAAGTGACTTTATTAAAGTCAATGTGAAATTAGAAAGTGAAAAAGTGACTATGGAAATAAAAGGCTAAGTGGGTCTTTCTTAAGTGGGGTGAATTAAAAAATAGAAAGTGAGATTTAAATGCACATTTAATCTCAACCCTAGATCTAAAGCTATCTTATTCATTGGATTTAGGGATTCTCCAAAAGTCACTTAGGGTTAGGTTAAAGGAGGAAAAGAAGAGAAAAGGTCATTCATTCTTTCATGAGCAGATTTAGAGAGGAGAAGAGAAGGAGAGCAAGAGAAATTTTTCCGAGCGTGAGAACTTGAAGGGCGGCAGCTAGCAAATTTCAGCAAATCCATACAATAGCTTAGTTGCACAAATCCCAAGACAAAAATTTGTACAACAGGGGGTAGGCACACTTTTCGAGAAAGGAGGCACATATTTCAAGGATTTCGTACAACAACTTCAACACACATTCCAAGGTAGATTTTGGGCTTGAAAAACGAGGATCATTGTTATTTTTCGACACAAATTTCAAGAAATCCATATAGCAATGACAACACAATTTTCGAGGCAGTTTTTTAGGCACAATTTTCGAGGAGGAAGTACAACTGTACTTTATGTAAAGTTCGTATAGTCGTACAACCATATTTCTGCATTATGGGCACACAAATCAAGGGTGACAGTTCAACATTTAATGCTGTAATAAATACTATTTCTGTTTTGTAAGTTTGTGCCAAACTACCGCTCGCATTATGGGCACACAAATCAAGGGTGACAGTTCAACATTTAATGCTGTAATAAATACTATTTCTGTTTTGTAAGTTTGTTGTTTGGCACATTTTCCAAGGTAGTGTGCAAGCACGAAAATTGAGATAAGTACATTCTTGTGGTTGCTGGAATTTTATTGTATATTTCAGTTCTCTATAAAAGCATTTTCCAGAAGTAAAGAAGAGCTCTCAAACTGGTTTTCCCCAAGAGTCGTAGGGGGTTTTTCTAGGGTCATATTGACCAAAAATCAACGTGCCATTTTCTCTGTGTGGCTGAAATATTTTTTGCGTTTTATTTTTGCAATTTCCAACACTATGAAATTTCCAGAATTTTTGTTTTCAGAAATATTTATCATTTCCAGAATTTTGAATGTGCATGTTTATGGGAATGGGCATTTAACTATATGGGAGTGATAAGAAGAAACTGATAACCAGGGTTGGGTCTAAAATTTCTACAATTCGTCAACTGGAAAAGTATTAAAGGAAGGCTTGGGGTCAGTTGGAGGATACATACAGTGAGTCTAAGAGATCGAATTCTTCTGATGGAGCAGTGCTCGGATGAAGTTCAGATTTGAGTGATTTAGAGAAGCAGTGAGGGGCAGATGCAGTAATTGGTCTGAGGACCAAGAGTGCATTGCAGAGCAAGGGCAACAGAGACGTAGAGGAGGCAGCGCAGCCACAAGGAGAGTTGACGCAGACCCACGCAGGGCTCATGTAGGGGCAGCGCAGAGCCTTCGAGGGACAATCCAAAATCAGCTAGAGATCGAGGTTTCTAAGCTTGATTTCTGGAGAGGCATATCAACGCAGAGGAAGGGTGACGTAGTCCCTCAGCCAGACCCACGCAGACTTACACAGTGGCAACGTAGAGACTACGCATAGGCAGCTGGGGTTTCGCTAGTGTCTGATCCGGACTAGTCGAGACTTGCAGAGTGAGGTAAAAATCACAATTTATCTCTGCTTGCCCAGGTTTTCTCTGTTGGGTGAGCCGGATTATGGCACCCTAGATGTACTCAGAACATTGTTGCTTAATAATATAAACCCTCAAAATTGCTGCACCGGTTTTCTCGCATTGGGTTTTTCTGGGGACATTTGTCCGAAAAATCTATGTCCTTTGTCTGTGTGGTTTACTTATTTTTCAGCACTTGATCTGTATAATTGTGTAGGCTGCAATGTATTTACTTTGATGTTTTCCTAAATTATTCAGAAAATAACTTGTTAATTAAAGAAAACAAGTAGGAGAAGTAAATCAGATTTAATGCAGTAGCGTTTCTGGTTTACATTCAAAATTTTTCACATGGTATCAGAGCGATTGCAGATCAGGTAGAGCTGAAGCCATTAGCGAAGAGACGAAGAGAAGATTTTGCTGCAGGAAGGCAACTGTCCTGAGTGACAACGCAGATCTAGGAAGAGGCAAGGAAGGGCAACGTAGTCGTCGGAGGGGCTCACACAGAGCCTGCGTCAGCCAACTGGGGGGACGCTGTAGCTACAACAGATACAGGGCATTGTTTGCTGGTCCAACATTGAGGGTTGAGCTTCTGTCTTTCCGGTTGTCGTGGCTAGAAGAGCAATTCGTTTTTTCTTCAGGAGTTGCTGGTGGGGCATTGTTTCTGTCGGTGCATAACAGTGCCTAGTGGGGTTGTGACAAAGTAGAGGGAACCAGTTCCTCATAAGACTTCTTGCCAAGAAGTCTAGATCCAGTGCTGATCAACAACAAAGAGTGATTGGAAAGGGTTGATTCAACATTAGTTGGCAGAGGATTTTCGAGAGGAAAATCAATTTTCAGAGGGAGTGTGGTTCCTTACAGGGTTTCTAGCACCAAGAAACTCTATCTGAGTTTTGCTGGGGCAACAACAAAAGAGCGAGACGAGAACTAGTTCGACATCTTTTGTTGAGCAAAGATGGCCACACATGGACTGAGGGATCAGGACAGGTTGAATGGAGCTTCCAACTTTGCCATCTGGAAGGCCAGAATCTTGTCAGTACTGGATGAGCATCGTATCAAGCATCTCGCCAAGAGCGCAGTTGTTGTTCCTATTGATGCTGATTCGCTAAAGAAGTATGAGGAAGCTCAAGCGAAGGATAAGCGTTTAATCATGGACGGAGTCAAGGATCATGTGGTCCCACACATTGCTCAGAAGAACACAACACGAGATGTGGACTTCTTTGACCACATTGTATCAAGGGACTTCTATTCAGAGGAGGATGCTTTTTGAGAATCAGCTTCGATTATTCTAGATGCTGAAGGGAGAAGAGATCAATCCTTTCCTCATTAGATTGAAGGCAATTCGTGATCAACCAAGCTCTAGCCAAGAGCGCAGCTTGTTGTTCCTATTGATGCCGATCCACTAAAGAAGTATGAGGAAGCTCAAGCGAAGGATAAGCGTTTAATCAATGGACGTAAACAAGGATCATGTGGTCCCACACATTGCTGAGAAGAACACAACACATGAGATGTGGACTTCTTTGACCACATTGTATCAGGGGACTTCTGTTCAGAGGAGGATGCTTCTTGAGAATTAGCTTCGATTATTCCAGATGCTGAAGGGAGAAGAGATCGACCCCTTCCTCATTAGATTGAAGGTGTTCCATGATCAATTGGTTGCCATGGGGGCCACACCTGATGAAGGTCTTATGGTGAGGACTGCTCTGAAAGCAGTTTCCGATGAGCGAGCGAACTTTTTCCGAGGCATCTTGGGCAGAGCAATGCTTCCAAGTTGGGAAAACATGTGGGCAACTCTTTGACAAGAAGAGATGAGGAGGATGACCAAGGCGGGCAGGAGCAGCGGAGGGATTAAGATCAAGGAGGAGGAGGAAGATGCGGCTCTCGCATTTAAGGGACAACATGGGCAACAGAGGAAGAAGAAGAAAGACCTTTCAAAGGTCAGATGCTTCAGGTGTGGTGAATTAGGACATTTCGCCACAACATGCCCTATGAAAAAAAGAAGGGTAAAGAAGAGTCTAATTTGAAGGCTATTGTAGCTATGGACGATAGTGGAGATGATGACGATGTGGCCATGAGTTCTCATGTACCTCGGGAGAAGAGGTGGGGCGACATTGATTTGTAGTTATTTCGAACTGCAATGGACGGGAAATATCCTTGAGGTGCCCAAACTCTTGGATCACATACAAGCTATTGGAGCCCTTAATGATAGTAGCAAGATGACTGGAGTCAGTTGGTGCGAGGGATGATGGAGCAACATTGCGTAGCTAGAATGGTCGAAGACTGAGAAGCTGAGAGAAGAGGGCAAAGAATAATGCAGAGGTGTTGATGGACTTCAACAGCCTTAGTAGGCAATGCTTACGCAAAGTGTAGAGCAAAGAATAACGCGTAGGCACCAGCAGGGATAATATAGATTAGCAAGCAGGAAATTTGATCAGGTAATCTGCACGTACTGTATGTCGTGATTTAAGGTTCTTTCACTGCTTATCTTCGAAGAATCGAGTCGTTAGCAACAAATAGCGCAGGCATATGGGCAACATGATGTAGCATTTGAGAGGGAGCTTGTGTGATAGATGAGGCGTTGGTTGGTAGTGACATGGGCAACAAGTGACAAATAGCAACAACACAGTGGATGAAGGGCAGCAGTCGAGCATCAACAGCGCAGAGGACCGATGTCGTGGATCAGGGTGATGCTTCCGGTTGAAGTATTGCTAGAGCACATTCCTCGCTAAGAGGGAGTGTTTATTTTTGGATAGCATCAAATGTGCTCTAGCTCTGAAATTTTTTGGAGGGTTAGGACACATGAGATCTCTAAGACCCAGAAATCGTTTGGAGAAATACCACATGGAGCTTAAGTTATTCAAATAATTAATTATTTTAATGGCGACCCTAAGTCTAACTTTGAGAAATTAAATAATTAAAGTGAATTAATTTAACCTGTGGGTGAGAATGTTCTAAGTGACGAGGATCAAGTATTTTCTAATCTTAGCCGTCGATTAGAGATTAGATCACGACCGTTGATTTGTCAAATAGAAAAGTATTAAAGGAAGGCTAGGGTTAGTTGGAGGATACATACAGTGAGTCTAAGAGATCGAATTCTTCTGACGAAGCAATGCTTGGATGAAGATTAGATCTGAGTGATTCAGAGAAGCAGTGAGGGGCGGATGCAGTAATTGGTCGGAGGACCAAGAGTACATTGCAGAGCAAGGGCAACAGAGATGCTGCACAACCATAAGGAGTGGTGACACAGACTGCAGAGAGGGTGACGTAGGCCCACGCAGGGGCAGCGCAGAGCCTCTGAGGGACAGTCCAGAATCAGCTAGAGATCAGGGTTTCTAAGTCGGCAGGGTTGAAACTCGATTTTTGGAGAGGCATATTAGCGCAGAGGAAGGGTGATGCAGTCCCTCAACCAGATCCACGCAGGTTTACGTAGTGGCAGCGTAGAGACTGTGCAGAGGCAGTGAGGGTTTCACCAGTGTCTGATCCGGATCAGTCGAGACTTGTAGAGTGAGGTAAAACTCACAATTTATCTTTGTTTGCCGAGGTTTTCTCTGTTGGTTGAGTCAGATTAGGGCACCCTAGATGTACTTAGAATACTGCTGCTTAATAATATAAACCCTCAGAATTGCTGCATTGGTTTTCCCGCATTGGGTTTTTCCGGAATATTTGTTCGAAAAATATGTATCCTTTGTCTGTGGCTTTACTTATTTTTCAACACTTGATCTGTGTAATGGTGTAGGTTGTAGTGTATTTACTTTGATGTTTTCTTGAATTATTCAGAAAATAACTTGTTAATTAAAGAAAACAAGTAGGAGAAGTAAATCAGATTTACTATAGTAGGGTTTCTGGTTTAGATTCAAAAATTTTTCACAAGATTCAGGGCACCAGATCTCCTAAAAAGGAGCAGGCAGGACAAGGATAGGTAGAGAGTGAGACCAGAGGCATTTTCGCTGGTGGAGACCTGGCTTTAGATATCAGGAGCTTGAGGAGGAGGTTGAGCATGAGGTTGTGGGCACACAGGAGTATGAGGAGCGTGTTGATGTGTCTAGTGTGACGCAGGAATCACCCTTGTTGGAGATCCCTTTGGTAGCTCCGATTGACACCCTAGTGGAGAGAGTAGAGCATGCACTCGGAGGGCCATCTGTTGATGAGGTGCCACCCATGGATCAAGTGTCGTCTATTGTTGAGGGATCCATTGATGAGGTGTTTAGGGCATGTCCAAGTTTTCAGGTGATACTAGCCCATAGCAGATTGGTGAGGTGCTTGGAGACATGTCCAGCAACGAAGTGCCGACGGGTGCAAAGTTATACATAGTCGACACAGAGTTTCCAAACAATATCTACCTATCACTGATTGTTGAGGATGTTATGCATGATGAGCTATTTGTGGAGGGGCAGCGAGTGGCTCATGTTGAGCCCATGGTGGAGGAGGATGAGCAACCATCCTTGGAGTCAACCATCGATGAGGAGTTAGGTGCATTAGCAGCCAACATAGCTTTCGTACTTTCAGACTACAATCCCCTTCAGGCATACATCAATGGGGCTTGCAACATTGTTGGGCTGCCTCTGCATGTTGGTGAGAGAAAGGTCACGTGACCTAGGAAGATTACATGGATTGGTCAGACTGGGGAGATGAGGCGACACGAGTTGTGCAGGGTGCAACATTTATGGGATGGAGGACTTGTTCCATGTATGGTTGTTCGTGCATTTGATCCCTCTCTCGGGGTTGGATGGCGAGAGATTTGAGTTGGTATCCGGTGGAGCTGACTAGGAGGTTAGATGCATCCATGGCCACAGTTCACATGGTTGTTACATGGCTCTTGACTTGTGACCTTGGGCTTACAATGGTGCTTAAGAATGTTTCAATGAATCTATAGGCACCCTTGTTGAAAGAGGGGTAATAGGTGCAAACTCATAAAATTATTCCAATGAAATGTGAATATTTTGATGGCCGAAAATGATTACTTTTAGTTACAATTTAAAGATATGAATATGCAAAATCATATCTAAAGCTAAAATAAGGTGCGTTTAAGATACTTGAAAATGCACCCCATGTGGTAAGAAATATGTAGAAAATGTTGTGCTACAAGTGTAACTTATTGCAGATTTGTACAAATAACATAACGCAAATGTGAAATATATGTGCAAACTATGCTAAAACATGATGTATTAATTCCTTGGCTTAGATCTAGAAATAATTGTTCTTTTGTTGAAGGATCTACTAGCCATATATGATAAAACTTATGCAACAAGCTAGCTTATAAACAAAAGCGAAAAACTATGGATTTTATAAATGAGGTGGTTGATGGAGTGAGGTTTACCTTGGTCTTTTACTTAACACTTTGCTATGTTGCAATAACAACCTTCTCTTTGTTAACTTTTCCTTGAGCACTAAGATTGAATGATAAGTCGGGTTGAGACTATCCCAATCAAATTAGTCTAGAACACTTGCAAGAAATTCGATCCCACTAGGTTCTTCTCATTCAATATTCCCCAACTTCTATATTAATAGTAACACCTATATTCCACACTCTTGTCAAAGAAACCCCCTAGAAGGTTTGTCCAACGCTATAATATGTCTTCTTGATGCTAGCTAAGGGCAAAGTGAAGGCTTTGGGCCTAGATCCCCTCTTGCATGTGATCTTCTGTCCCTCAACGGATCATTATAGCCACATTATGGTAACCAAATACTACCTGCAAATTATTTTGTGAAGTACAAATTAAAAGCGAAGGATAAGAAGAATAATCAACCCAATAACACAAGTATTTTGCAAAATGGTTTCTTTATTATGGCATAAATGATCTCATAGTTCAACGACCACCTTTTACTAGAGGGAGGATAGCCTTTTATAAAGTTTTTTTTTTTTTTTTTGCGTCTAGATAATGACAAGCTAATTACTAGTTGGACTCCTCCTTTAGAAAATAATATTTACTAGTCATCCCATGTCAGAGACTTGGTAATTTTAATAAAATATTGCAATTACATTCATATTTTTCCCACCAAGGAGTCAGATTGACTCATATATTCCCTTGGAGGTCCATGCCCCCTTTATTTGTAGTCCTAAAGTTGATGTTTAGTTCATAGAAGCTCCAACCTTCCACTAGAATGCTCAATCAATTCTCTAATGGCTATATAGTAGTTTGGCTCACTCCTTGAAGAATTCAATATGCTCGACTTGTGGCTCAATTTGGTTGAAGATGACCTCTCGTAGACTTGCAACGACTATACTTCTTGGTCCAAGATGCCCAAACATTCCTCTTGACTTTTCGATGACTACCTTATCCTCTCTATTGGCTAGTTGACATGATTTTTCCAACTTTTTCCTTTAGCTCCAATGCCTCGGTGACTTGCCAAGTGTTCCACCTATTTAGGCCATTATTTGCTTTTTTGATCTAACCTGTGATGATCCTCGTTGGCTCCCAAAGTCCAATATGTTGCCACATCATCACATTTACTGCCACATCGTCATGCCCAAGTGGAAGATATCTAATGACCTTGAGGTTCTTGAAAAATTGAGACTTAGCTTTTCTTCCTCTCTTTTTGTAGGCCACTTTTGATGTTATCAATGTCAAAAATTGCTCAATGTTGCCTCTGTTTTGTCATCAGGAAACTTGTAGTACTTGTTGACCAAATTTGACTAGCCATAACTTGAGAATACCTTCACTGTTTGCAAAAATTCTAGGTGGCATGTCATCCTCTCATCAAACTGAACAATTGGGGACCAAATTGATTTTTTGACTTTCAGGACCACTTGCATTGGAAAATGTGAAAAAGTTGACTATGTGAAATTGCCATTTTGAGAAACATGAAAATGATATATACCATGGCCAAAAAGATGCATACAAACTTTATGACAAATGACCATGTGGATGGACATAGGTGCACTTGACATGGTCTAGACTAGCCCTTACATAAACATAGATGGTTCCTCAAAAGCATGTGTCCAAGGAAATCATCCTAAGTCCTCCAATCCTATCCAGGATGAAAGAACCTTTGAATGGGATATGAGCAAACTAGGCATGGCTGTTTGATGATTTCATGGAATACCATGATACATAAATCAATGCATGGCCTACAAGGCTTTCTACTTGCATCTTTATGGACTTACAATGGTCTAGCCAAAACGAAATATGTCTATATACCCCTGTTGAAATGGGGCTAATAGGGCACCCACCTATAATAGTAAATTGAGTCTCAACATAAGTTACTAGGCAATGCATAATAAGTAATCACTTATAACAATATCATAACTTAAGTTAATTTTACAAATTGTGTAAAGTTTACCATGGTGGTACAACCTTATTCTTATCACATGTGCCAATTTTTGAGTTTAGAAGCATTTTTTAGGTCACTTGGTTAGAAGTAGGTAAAAAATGATGAAATAACTTATGGAGGGGGCAAATGACTTGTCACTTCATATATTAATCCTCAAAGTCATATATGATGATTTTTAAGGTGGTCTTCTAACTGGTCCAACTAGCTTTCTAGAGCTAGGAATCTTCCTTTTATACATGTAAGCCGTCTTTAGAGGAAGCTTTGCCTAGAGTTACCACCTCCACACTTTATTTTATTCCCCTTTTTGTATATTTTTCTTTGATTTCGTGGCCCCTTGTCTTTAGATATGCATTTTTTAAACAAAGGACTTATTTGGGCCCTTTTAATGAAGCGGCATAGCTCTAGCTTCATTATTTTTTCATTTTTACTTTACATGCTCTTCACCTTTAACCATTTTTTGCTTTCAATTTTGGCTTACATTATTCTTCAATTTGCTTGATCAGACCTTGTTGAATGACAAGTGATAAGTCAAACATGAGCGGATTAATATTTTTTTATAAGATGGGATGGGAGTGAAAGGGGAAAGTGGAAAGTGTTAATTATGGTTAGGATTTGAAGTACGCTAACCCAACTAGATCCTCAATATTATGACTTCATCCAAGTTTCGACGACACTTATCTAATGACAAATATGTCCTCCCAAGGTACACAAGACAAAATAATAAAAGCTTTACTGTTAAGATGTGTTATTAGATCATACTCGGAGTCTGTCATGTCATGACTTAGTGAAGAAACCATTTTCACCATGTCTATGTAAAATACTCACATATGAGAACATAGCATAGGAATTGAAGTAAAGATCATGCACGAAGTATCACTTGCGAGTCCACATAATACTTTACACGTTGACATAGATTTGATGGAGGGACTTGTTGCCGCCTCGCTTACACACTTGTGGGAAAAATCCTCAACCCCATAAGGTGTGGCCTTGGTGGCAAAGCTCGGAGAAGGGGTTGTCACCTAATCCCAACTCTCTCCATTAAAGCTCTTTCCTAGTAAAGCTAAGGGGGGTGGACCCTAAGGATGGATTCTAAAGGAAGGCTTGTTAAGGTAACAGGTTCTAGGAGATAGTACATTAGAACATTCACCATTCAACAGCTTGAAAGATAACTTGAAAGCAAATAAATGATAAGCAAGTTCAAATAACCATGAGCATATAAGTATCAATAATGTAGATGAAACAAATGAATTTAGACAAGATAGATTCTACAAGAAAATCATAGTTACACCAGTGCCAAATATACTTGTGAGAAATCATATGCTCAAAGTGACAACACAATGCTTGCATATAAAGTGTGTTTTTCAAGATATAATAAATTGCTAGAATGGGAAAGCTGCTAAACAAATGTTAGTTCAAGATATGAAATATGAGCAATAAAAATATAACTTGCAAAAGTAAATGGAACTTGCACTTATAAGGGAAATGCTCAAATAGAATGATAAAACATCAAATAACTGTGAGCAAGTAAACTTCAAGATGACAAGTACATAAAATGGTATTGTAAGTGAAATGGAAAATGCTCATAAATCAACTTGATTAGATGATGCTAAAAACTAGACTATGTGAGATGCAATTATCTTGGTTAATTTCAATTCTAAATGCCTAGTCTAAGTTGAGAAATTTTCCTTTCAAATTCTTGCCACAAGGTAAAGATTAGGGTGAGTTGCAAGGAAGATGAGTTAAGGAGGAACTAGTTGTTCGTTAACGATTCCCTTCCCAAGATCCTTGCAATCCACGTGCCTTCTTTCTGACAAGGTCTTGGCCACAAGAGAACTGTGAGGTTGCTCGTTTTAACCTTACTTTGTACCAGGTGAAAAAAATCAGGAAAAAATTGCCCTAAAATGTCTATTCAACCAAGCTTACGCTTGGATGTAGTTTTTATAGATGCAAGTGAAATGCCTAAATATGAGTGAAATACTTCCAATGAAATATGTTGATGACAATGTGCTTCTAATAGAGATATAAAAATGATATTAACTTTGACATGGTCCTCTATAGAACATGTACCAACAACTCAATGGAAATAATGAAATGGGGATTATCTCAATGCCTTAGATACCAACGCACAAGCTTTGAAATACAAATGATGTGATATAATAATTATTGCATGAAATCATAAGCTAATAAGTTGCTTATAAATGGAATGAGCTAATAAAAAGTACACAATTATATTAGTCAAGCTAAGTTGCAGGTAAATGAACTTGTAAATACTTGCTCCAAGAATGTGCTCAAATAGTGAGATACAAAGTTTGCCAATAAACCAAGATGAGCATGAAACTTCAAAACAAGGATATAAAATTGCAACTAGATAACTTGAGATAAAAATTAGTGATTAGCATGAAACCATGAAAACATCAACTTGCCAAATGAAATGCCTTGCTTATTATGTATTTCGATATCTTAAACAATAGATTGCACAACACAAGATAGATGACAAATGAGATTTGCAAGTTAGGGAAATGTGATCAAACAACTAACGAAAATGAAAATGAGTTACTCCACATGCAACAAAATTAGATGGTGGAAATTAGGAATGAATGATGCATGCAAATTAGGAAAGAGATTAAATGAGCAAATTAGATCTAAGCTAAAGAAAGTCAACCACCCAAGAAGATTTCCTCCCTCTAAATTAGGAGGTGGGATACTATGGGAAAAACTACTCAAGCTCCCTCAAGAAAAATCAGACTTTTATTAACTTGCTACAAAGAGAAGAAACCTTCAAAAGGTCTCAGTTAAACTCAAGGAGGGTTTTTACAATAATTTCTGTTCTTAATCACTAAATCTTCTTTCCTTTGAAGTACAAGGCTAGTAGCCAAAGAAGTACAAGAAGAAAATTTTCAAAATATGAAAAGTCAAAGGACTTTCTTTTACATCCAAAAAATCAGACCTCAAAAGAAAAAGGTTTGCACAAGAGGAAGAGAGGTCAAGTTTCAACCCTCTTTAAGCCACAATCTTGAAAATGGATATAGGCTGCCTCAAAAAGGGCTCATGGCCTAGTAGATTTGGCCTCAAATCAATGCTAAGGGTCTTGCAAAAAAAATGGTAAGTAGTTTATAGCCTTGCCTTCCCTCAATCCTGCCAACAAAAGGGTGAGAAAATTCTTCAACGAAATCTGATTTTTCTGCAAAACAACCCTCAAAGATCAGCAAAGTATGACCCTTATATCAACTGCTAAACCTCTTCAAAATAGTGCCAAAAAATGAGTGGAAAATGGTGAGAGAAATATGCAAAAAAATTACAAATAATGTACAAGAAACTAAATCAAGGATTAGAGTAGAACTCCTCTCCTAGCCTAGCCACAAGAGTGCTCTAATTAGCAAGTATGATCAATGTAAGCACAATATTTAAAAGAAGTTATTTAAATGGAATAGACTTGACCACAAGCTCAAGCCAAAGAGACCCTGCAAACACAAATTGAATGATGAAAACTTTGGAATATCACAATGTGGGTTCTTCCATGTTCATGCTCAAGAGTGGGCTAATTTATCCAAAAATGTCCCCATGCTTGAGACTTGATTCAAGATATTTTTCTACAACACTTCAAATCAAATCATTATATCCACATCGGCTAGAAAAATATAATGAGAAAGAAATTTTAGAGATTTATATGAAAATCTACTAAAACATTCCTTATCTAGAATAAATTTCTACAACCAAATGCTCATGCAAGATAACTCTACACAAACAAATCTTTATCAAGCATATGGAAATAATAAGCACACTATTATTAATAGAAAATGAAGCTCATGATCAAGAATTATACCATGCTCATAGATGAATAACACCTCATATTTGAACCCCAAAGTCTTTTATTGCATTGAAATGTAAGTGTACAAAAGAGTAGAGCTTCCCCAAGCACAAGAGCTCGTATCAAGATACAACAATAGGAGCGAAAGGCTCATCTAAATAGGAGAATGGGAGATAATCCCAAAGTGGAACGATGACAATCCCAAGGCAACCACCGAGATTCCTCTCCATGCTAATTGAGCCTCCAAGAATGCTCCATGCAATCCTTGATGAGGAACTCGTGGTAGTGGAAGAGAGACATGTGTATAGTGAAGTGGAGTGGTAGGAGACCATTTCTCCACCTTATCTCCATCAAATCAAACCATATCATCACTACTCTTGACTCTATCTTGAAACTCGGGCTCACTTCCTTAAAAAATGCGATTTGTCTCTTGGAACTCGTGGTCTTCTTTAGATAATTCATTTTCTTGTTTTGAGCACGTCTTTCCTTGATTCTTGGTCCTTGGTGGAGTCCACATCACTTTTCAACTTGACTTTGACTCTTGATGAATTTCCACCTCATTTTCACATCATTCTAGCATGTGTGGATAGTTATTTTTCTCCCATTTATTTATTTTCTGGCTAATTTATTGCCACATTTTCCCCTAGACTTAAGAAGAGTGGGTTTTGAGGGTTTATAATTTATTTTTACTCCTCAAAGTGTGTCTTAGTAAAAACTTGAGGATGAGAGGTCCAATTTTGACCACTCATACCCCATACAACTTCTCTAGACATCACTTATTACAATTTACATATACAATTTATTAAAACTCTCGTCTCACGAGAAATTTTAAAAATTCAAAAATTGACACTAAGACCCGATCAAATTCCTCGAAATTTTACGAGTGATCTAACATGGTAATATATAATGACTTTAGACATTAGGACTTAATTAAGGCCTTGCTATCAAGCCGTAGTCCAGCTTTGGGGTGTTGATTTTTGGTAGCATCAGAAGTGCTCTAAGTCTCAAATTTTGTGGAGAGGCTTAGACACATGTATTCCAAAGAACCCATAAATCGTTTGTGGAAATTCCACTCAGAACATGTTTTATTAAAATAATTAATTGTTTTAATGGTGACCCTAAGTCTAAACTTAGGGAAATTAAATAATTAAAGGGCATTAATAAAATAGAGTGTGAAACTTCTAGAAAACACGGATCAAGTCAAGATATGATCTTAGCCGTTGATTATAAATCTAATCTCGGCCATTGATATCTCAACAAGAAGATTATAAAAGAAGACTCGAGGGTCATTTGGAAGATACACCAGTGCAGATACTCAGTTGCCTAAGTAAATCGATTTTCTTGGTGGTCGAAGTTCGGCAAGAGAAAATCGACTCAGAGGGAGAGTAGCAGGTGGAGGACAGGTAGAGAGGGTTCAACAACAATCCGAAGTGCCGGAGCAGGTGACGCAGTGCCAGGAAGAGACAACACAGAGGCTGGGAGGGAGCAGCGCAGAAGGGTGACACAGTTCTGCGCAGTCTCCACGTAGAGCCAACACAGTGATGACGCAGGAGGCTCAGGTGGGTCCTTCCGGGGTTGTTTCTCATCTGATTATTTTGTGTGGAATTTCTCCACTGTTTTCATAGGAAATTTCTCTTCCTCACTGTTGATTGTAAATTGTACAAGAATATTTTGCTGAATAATACAAACCCTCATCTGCTGCACCGGTTTTCCCGCATTGGGTTTTTCTAGGGGCAATTGTCCAAAATATTTGTGTCACTCATGTGCTAGTATTTCCTTATTGTTTTGCTCAGTAATTATTTGGTGAAGCTTGCATTTGAATTTATTTCGATATTTATTTAAGAGATTTCTGCAAATAACTTATTTCTGAATAATAAGTAGAAGAAATAACATCAGATAATGTAGTAGAATTTCAAGTTGAAATTTTCACATGGTATTAGAGCAAGGTTAGGCAAGGAAGCAGGAGGGGCGACACCTAAGGGGATTCGTAGTGCTGCCTTGGCAGAAAATCGTACACCCAAGGGCTTACGCATTTCCTCTGCAAAATTGACTAGGAAGGGAAAAACACAGAGAAGATGGAAGATCCAGTTTTATTAGAGTTGGCCTCTAGGTTGGAAAAGGAATGTGCGTTCTTATCTAGCACTGCATCATCATATGATTGGTATGTTGATAGCGGGGCTTCAGCCCATATGACTGGAGAAAGAGATCATTTCTTTAGCTATCAAGAAGAACAGATGGACTTGCAAATTACTATGGGAAACAAGTCAAAATGTCTTCCTGTAGGAAAAGGGACCGTAGCATTTTAGACAGAAGCAGGAGAGAGTCTCCAAGCCACTAATGTGCTGCATGTGTTAGGTATGGGAATGAATTTACTTTCAGTGTCTCAATTGCAAGACAAGGGATATGAAGTATACTTTATCAGGAGAAAAGTCTATGTCAAGCATCCAAGCTGGAAGAAGGGTGGTCAAATTGGAACTCAAAGCAACAGATTATACAAGTTGCAACTCGAATCTCCAATGGCACTAATAGGCAACAATCTAAGGGGTGAATCAGATCTGTATGAACTATGGCTTAGACGAATGGGGCATCTACACCATGGAGCTCTGAGAATGCTCAGAGAAACAGTTATGGGAGTTCCAGTTCTTAGTACGAAACATTATAACGTGTGTAGTGTGAAAATTTCTGAATCTAACAACCAGAAATCCTACTGCAGTTTACTGATTTGCATTCCCTACTTGTGTCCTTCAATTAACAAGTTATTTACAGATTTATTCAGTAAATATTAATGCAAATACATTGCAGCCTACACCAATATACAGATCAAGTACTGAAAAATAAGATGAGACAATCACAAAAAGGACACTTATTTTTGGACTAAACGTCCCCAGAAAAACCCAATGCAGGAAAATCGGTGCAATAGATATGAGGGTTTTATTATTACGCAGATTTCTGAATACAACTAGGGTGCCAACTCTGGCTCACATAACAGAGAAAAATCCCGGCAGAAGTACCTCTATTTGGAGACAGATATTTTGGCTGATCCAACAGCTGAATGATCACAGTTTGATCATCAAACCCCACAGGTGATTGCGCTATCCCCAGTGTTGTGCAACAGCAGTTGCTCCCAGCTCTGCACTGAGACTGCAACACCCCGTCTAGGAGCTGCGTCACCCTCCACGTGAGCCTTCTCGGCTCGGAAATCGATCTGCAAAATTGGTGCCTAATCTGTGTCACAGAAACTCCAGCGCTGCCTCTTTAGTGACTGTGTCACCTCTCCAGGCTTTGCGTCATCCTCTTAGGTGCTGGGCTGTCTCTCCTTGGTGCTACGCTGCCTCTCTGCAATGTATTCTCGGCCTTGGACTGAAGTCCCACTGTCGAACTGCCACTCTCTGTACTAGAACTCCCTCGAAATTCTCAGCAAACCACGCCCCGGAATTTCGATTTGGCTCAAGTGCTGCTTTGTGTGTGTGTGTTCTCCAACTGTCCTTCAAGCCTTCCTGAATACTTTTGCTGTTGAGGAATCAACGACCGTGATCAAATTTTTAATCAACGACTAAGATTAAAACAATTTTGATCCTCGTCACTTAGAAGCTTCTCACCCATATTTATATGAAGTCACTTTAATTATTTTAATTTCCTAACTTTTAACTTAGGCTCCATTAAAAATAATTAATTATTTGAATAACATTCACTCTGGGCTGAATTTCTCCAAACGATTTCTGGGTCTTGGAGATCTCATGTGTTCTAGCCCCTCCACAAAATTTTGGAGCTAGAGCACATCCTATGCTACCCACAAATCAACATGCAGAGGGTACATTTTAGGAAAATACGCTAAAGCAACATATTCTAGGAGCAACAATAGGGTAAAAAGTGTATTGGGGTTAATACAATTAGATATCTGTGGACCAATGTCCACTAGAGCTCTTGGTGGAAGTGAATATTTTGTCACTTTCATTGATGACCATTCCAGGAAGACTTGGATTTACTTCTTAAAGACCAAGGATGAGGTCTTTGATCGGTTCAGAGAATTCAAAGCTCTGGTAGAAAACTTGGCTGGGAAGAAAATCAAAGTGTTACGTTCGGATAACGGAGGTGAATATACTGATGAGGAATTCACATATTTCTGCGCAAGGGAAGGCATCAGAAGAGAATGGACAACTCCTTACAATCCTGAGCAGAATGGAGGTGCAGAACGGAAGAACAACACTATTGTTTGGGTAGCAAAGGCAATGTTGTATGGCCAGGATTTGCTTAGATTTCTGTGGGCAGAAGCATGCAGCTGTAATATCCCCAACGGGAAATGAACAGTAATACACAGCAAAACAACAAGCAGCTATATAGAACAAAATGCCGGAACTAGAATATGGAACAAGTACACATAAAACACCAGAACGCTAAGCCATTTTATTAATCTGAGAATACATATATATGGGTACAAGAGATAATCAGAATGAGTGCACCTATCCTTGCTCTGAGCGAGTGGAGACCCTCTCAGAATAAGAAATGGCTGCAATAGGGACTGCGTCCTAGCTGGCTGGAAAAACTGCCGTAGAAAGCTGCTGCTGCAATGCACTGGAGCTAGGGGCTGATCCCCTCACTGGAATGAGCTGAAAACTGGAAGGCTAGCTAATCTCAACCCCTCCGGACAAAACCCAGAAATCGTGAAGCAAATGCTCCACCTCCGAAAATGCACCAAATAAACCTGCTCACATGAAAGCATTTGTCTCGAGAATTCCCCTTGAAAGCTCAAGAAATCTAGTTGGGAAAGGGGCCAAAATCCTCTGAAAACCTCAGTCTTGGGCAAACAATCTCCCAAGGAGTGAAGAGTGGCCCAAAACCTGCAAATCTCAAATCACCTCCTGACTTTTCTTATTTTCTTGATGAGTACGTCCTCCTAACTGGCTTCGTCCTCTCTCTGAATTTGTGATCCTCAGGAGACGACTCCTCTGTAAAACGTCTCAAAAAAAGTAATCCTGGCTGGCCTGAAGGAAAAACCTTGCCCGAGCAGGCACTCGAGGTCCCCCGGGGCCAAGGGCGAGATCTCCGACCGGAGACACTCAGTTCGCACTAAACAGTGCTGCAGACCGACTAAACAACCGGCGTGCTAAAGTAGACAGAAGTCTAGCTCTCAATATCATCAACATATCAATAATCCCAAATGGAGTGAAAACCCCTCCTTTTATAGTGCTAACTCCCTCAGAAACCCTAACTGCGTCCTTGACCTCCTCCTTGACCTGCGCAGTTACCTTAGGAGCCTACGTGAGGCCTCCCCTCATGTGTGTGTGGACCCCCAGGGCCACCCCTTTAAGTCACAACGTTCATCAACTAGGAAAGCACTTTATTTTATTAAAGTGAGTTGACCCCCTATTTCTCACTTTATTTATTAATTTAACTAAAGGCGGAAAAACTATACAAAAATGAAATATTCCAATTAGCAGTGCTAATTAGGAATATTACAGTCTCCCCCGGCAGAACGTTGCTTGTCCTCAAGCAACTGAAGTGATGGATGCTGTAATATCCTCTCATCCTCCCAAGTGGCATCCTCATCCGGCAAGTTCTTCCATCTCACCAAGAACTCCCTGATCTTCCTGCTCCGCAGCTGCCTCTCCCTAGTGTCAATAATAGCCTCTGGCTGCAACACCAGATGCCCCTCATCATTCGTGGGTGGTAGCTCCTCTGTGACTGTCACCTGCTGGCCCAGTGCCTTTTTCAGGCATGATACATGAAAGATGTTATGAATCTTGCTGCCTTGGGGCAGCTCCAACTCATACGCAACCTGCCCGATCCTGCGTATCACCCTGTATGGCCCATAGAAGCGGGGCTTAAGCTTCTCCGCCCCCTTCTGCTTGAGCGAAGACTGTCGGTATGGCTGTAGTCGTAGGTAGACCAAGTCCCCTACCTCGAAGTGCCTCTCCACCCGACCCTTATCAGCATACAACTTCTGCTGATTCTGTGCTGTGGCTATGTTGTCCTTGAGAGCTTGGAGGATATCTTGGCTCTCTTGGATCCATAACTTGGCTCTCGGAGCCCTGCTAACACCAAACATCATGTCCACAAAAGATAAGGAATGATATCCATACAAAGCATAGAAAGGTGACATACCAATAGACATATGATGCGTTGTGTTGTAGCAGTACTCGCCCAAATGCAGCCACTTCAGCCATGCCCTCTGCTGTCCACTGACGTAGTTACGCAAGTAGCCCTCCGGCCACTTGTTAACTATATCTGTCTGCCCGTCCGTCTGGGGGTGATAACTAGTGCTCGGTGTCAACTCGGTCCCCACTAGTCGGAAGAGCTCCTGCCAGAATCCGCCCATGAAGCGGCTGTCCCTGTCACTGACGATGGTCTTGGGTAGACCATGTAATCTGAAAATCTCCCTGAAGAACAGCTCAGCCACCTGCGCTGCTGTGTGATGTGCGGATATGGCGAAAAAATGGGCATATTTCGTCAGCCGGTCAACGACTACGAAGATGCAGTCCTTGCCCTGCACCATGGGAAACCCTGTGATAAAGTCCATCGATATGCTCTCCCATTTCCCCTCCGGAATGGGAAGAGGCTGCAATAACCCTGCAGGATGGCTCATCTCTCCCTTGTTACGCTGGCAAACATCGCACTCCCTGACATGCTGGAGTACGTCCTCCTTGAGGCCCTTCCATGAGAACCTCTCTCGAATAGCCCGGTAAGTCTTGGTGAACCCCTGATGGCCCGCCAATGGAGAGTCGTGTGAAGCCTGGAGTATCTTCTTCTTGAGCTGAGATCCCTCAGTCAAGAAGATCCTGTCCCTGAAATAGATGATCTCATCGACCACCCTGTACCTGTCATCTGCTACCTGCCCATCCAGAACCTCACATGCAAACCTATCCTCGGAGTACTCAACCAGCAGTCGAGCCCTCCAATCAGCGTCCAAGCTCATGAGTGACAACGTGGCCGGTCTACGAGAAAGGGCATCAGCTACCACGTTGTTCTTGCCTTTGACATACTCTATGTCGAAGTCATAGGCTTGGATCTAGCTGATCCACTTATTTGCCTCTCTGCAGCACGTGCAGCAAATTTGATAATCACTCACCTGGAGAAGTCTGATGACCATAAAATTTAGGTGTTGGCCAATGCATGCATGATGGCCAACATCTCCTTGTCGTATATGGGATACAACCTCTCGTGTGGAAGGAGCTTCTGGCTCTCAAAAGCTATCGGGTGACCGCCCTGCATCAAAACTGCACCAATCCCCTCTCCTGATGCATCACACTCTAGGACAAAAGGCTGTGTAAAATCTGGCAACGCCAGCACAAGGCAACTGCTCATCACCTCCTTGAGCTTGTCAAAAGCTCGCTGTGTTGTGTCCGACCAACTGAATGCCCCCTTCCTCATCAAATCTGTGAGGGGTGTAGCAAGCTGAGAGAAGCCCTTGACGAACTTCCTGTAGTATGTGCAAATGCCAATAAATCCCCGAAGCTCCGTCACATTCCGCGGCTCTGGCCAATCCGTGATGGCCCTGATCTTCTCCTCGTGGACTCTCACCCCGTCCACTCCTATAATGTGCCCCAGATACAGCATCTCTGTCAACCCGAACTTTCCTGTAGGCTTGGCATAGAGAGCTGTACTTTGCTCTGCCAAGATGTGCAAAGCATCTCTATGGGTGCTTCTCCCAGAGTCTCTTTGTATTTAAGTATGTCATCCAAAGAAAACCCCGGCCTAAACTTCTCGGACCCCTTTGAAAATGTGGTTCATGCATGGCAGTAGGTGCGTTGGTGTTCGGCTTTCAGCCTGACTCAAAGTCCTGAAGTGACACTGACGGTCTTGGGAATCTCACTGGCCCCTCCACGCAGTCTGATGGTACCGGATCTCAAGTCAATCTTTGAAAGCTGAATTGCTCCTCTCAACTCATCCATCGACTCATCGATCTGGGGGTGGGGTACACGTTCGGGGTCTTCTTATTCGGAGTCAATGCACATACGCATGTCGTCCTTCTTCTTCACCAGCACTACAGAAGAAGCGAAAGGACTCGTGCTGGGCCGAATGTGACCAAGGGCCGGCAACTCCTGGATAGCCCGCTCTATCTCGTCCCGATAGGCCTTGGGATGCCTATACGGTGTGGTAATCACGGCCTGTATCCCCTGCTCAAGCTCGATCGTGTGCTCAAACCCCCGATCCGGTGGCTGCCCTGGTGGAATATCCCCGAAAACCACTACATACCTGTTGAGAATAGACTGTAGCTCAGGATGCACTGCCTGCCCTGTATCCACTGCCTCTGAAGCCCGCAACTCTACCGCCCACTCTATGTCTCCCTTGCGGAAGGTCGCCTCCATCCTGTGTGCCGACACCGTCTGAGGTGGGTATGTGTGCTGTCCCCGTATCTTTTCATGCCTCCCCGTCTTGGGATCATCCCACTCCATCTCTAGGGCCTTCCAATCTGTCGTGACTTTCCCTAGAGTAATAAGCCACTGAACACCCAATATCAGGTTGGTGTCCGGAATGTCCACCACAAAGAAGTGATCTGTCAATGTATAAGTGCCCATTGTCACTGATAACTCCGGAACATATCGAGCACATGCCATGGTCTGATCTCCTGGGACCAAGACAGAAAACCCATCAAAGCCCTCTGTCTGTATGCCTCTCCGCTCAACCATCTGGGCATCAATAAAGTTGTGGGTGGCCCCACTATCAACTAAGACTGAAACCCACTGTCCGCGCACTGTCCCTCGTACGCGCAGTGTCAAGTACTTGGGAACTCCCCGCAATGCGGCTAGAGCTCCCCCAGTGGGTGCAAACGATGCCCCACCTGCTGCGGGTGGTGGAGGTGGTAAAGTACTCTGCGCTGCATAACAATCTCCTGCCTCCACGTCATCCTCCTCATCCTCTTCTCCACTGCTCTCGGAGAAGACCTCGATGAAATGTGCCTTCCCTGCAGCACACCTGTGTCCTGGTGCCCATGGCTCCTGGCAAGTGAAGCACAACCGCTTCCTCCTCAACTCTCTCCTAGCCTCATCATCAAACTGCCCTCGTCCAGGATTCGCCTTGGGAGGCGGAACCCTCGTGTCCTTACCCTTAGGCTGGAAGGCCTGTCTCTGGGGATAAGGTGTCCGAGTCCTGGGTAAGACATCCTGTAAGTCCCGAGTCCTGCTGATGGCATCCTGAAGGGTAGCGGGTCTGTTCGACCGGACTAGGCCACGAAGTGGCTCTGACAGCCCCTCCACAAACATGTAAACCATCCGAGCTGCAGAACATCGGTACCATCAGAAACCCTCAGAAGTCTACGAAATGTATGTCTACGCACTCCACGATCTGTTTGAGCTTTGTCGGATCAAAGTCTTGCCCAGGATCCTCACAGTAAGCGCTCACCACCTCAGGGTAAACTCGGCATATGTACGTCATGCGAGATGTCGATGTTGTGTCCCATGGGGCTCCTGATCCTGGGTCCCATCCAAATGTAATGTTGCCACCTTGATGGCCTCTGACTGCGACATCGGGTTAAGCTGGAAATAGATGTCCAGCTTCTCCACCCAAGACTTTGCCGAACTGATTGATGAGCCATCAAACGTGGGCAAATGAAATCTACTAGCTGCGCGGTGGTCATCACGGTGGTGCCTGTGCCCTCGGTGATGATCACGGGGTCTAATGTCATGCTGGACCTGGATATAGTCTCTGAAGGTGATAGAATCCATGAATGCCGGTCCAAAAGCCTGGTACTCTGTAAAAAGGTCACCCATCCGACCCGGATCTATCTCTCGCTGTACTGCTGTCCCTGCGTCCTCTGCCAGGAAGGTAGGCATGGTGGGTCGCGTGGGCGCTGGAATATCCCTCTGTGCACCCCCCTGTACTCCTGCCCCTGTGTCCTCTGGCAAGAATGTGGGCATAGTGGATCGCGTGGGTGCATGAGATGCCACAATGGGGATAGCATCATGCATTGGCACGTGGTGAGACATACCCGATCCCTCACCGATCTGGACAGGAGTTCCTGTCACGATCTCTATGGCGAGTAGTCTCTGTGTGTCATCTCATGTGATGGAGGGGCTGTCCATCTCTCGAACCTCACATCTCGTGCCATCGGGTTCATTGCTCTGTGTCTTGTTTGCCACAGCACGAATGCAATCTCGGGTGGCTCGATCGAGAATCCTCTTGAGGCTCACCTGCTCAACGTCTCTTGTGTCTCTCACGATCCCAAGGTAGGGATTATCCGGCGTCATAGGCACTAGCACCATGGTGAGCGAACTATGCTACGATATAATATCCCAATAGTGAACGATGTGCATATAACAAACGACTATATAGGAAATCTGAACTGAATATGGAACAGAGTTCCCAACTCATAAAACACCGAACGCTAACTATAGCGGGAGAATCCCTGTGAATTTTAGCATATATGGGTACAGAATGTCAGAATAGTGCATATCCTTATGGAAGTGGAGACCCTCTCAGAATAAGAAATGGCTACAACAGAGACTGCGTCCTAGCTGCATGGAGAAATCTGCCGTAGAAAACTGCTGCTGCAATGTACTGGAACTAGGGGCTGATCCCCACGCCAGAATGAGCTGAAAATCGGAAGGCTAGCTGTACTCAACCCTCCGGACAGAACCCAGAAACTGTGAAGCAAGTGCTCCACCTCCGAAAATCCACCAAACAACCCCTCCTCAATGAAAACGCTGTCTCTCCCAGGAACAACGCAGAAGCTCAAGGAAAACGCTGGGAAAGGGGCCAAAAACCCTCCTGCAAAACCTCCGGCTGAAACAACAATCTCCCAAGGCTGAAAGACGCTGAAACCACCACCAAATCACCTCACAACAGCGCTGCACAACAATGACTACGTCCTCCCTGCTGAAACTGCGTCCTCTCTCCTGGACTGCGCAGTCACTCAAGGGACCAGCTCCTCTGCAAAACGTCCACCAAAATCCACTGCAAATCACCAACTGAAACTGAAGGAAAAACCTTGCTCGAGCAGGCACTCGTAGTCCCCCGGAGCCAAGGGTGAGATCTCCAACCGGAGACACTCAGTTCGCACTAAACAGTGCTGCAGACCGACTAAACAACCGGCGTGCTGAAGTAGACAGAAGTCTAGCTCTCAATATCAATAACATATCAATGATACCAAATGGAGTGAAAACCCCACCTTTTATAGTGCTAACTCCCTCAGAAACCCTAACTGCGTCCTTGACCTCCTCCTTGACCTGTGCAGTTACCTTAGGAGCCTACGTGAGGCCTCCCCTCATGTGTGTGTGGACCCCCAAGGCCACCCCTTTAAGTCACAACGTTCATCAACTAGGAAAGCACTTTATTTTATTAAAGTGAGTTGACCCCCTATTTCTCACTTTATTTATTAATTTAACTAAAGGCGGCAAAACTATACAAAAATGAAATATTCCAATTAGCAGTGCTAATTAGGAATATTACAGCAGCACAACTATATATATCCAGAACAGGACCCGTCATAGAGCAATGGGCAAGGCAACACCTGAGAGTGTATTCACAGGGGTGAAGTCGGAGGTAAGTCACCTCGGGATTTTTGGGAGCGTGGCATATTGTCATGTTCCAGTTGAGAAACAGAGCAAACTAGATCAGACTGATGAGAAAGGGTATCTCATGGGATATAGCGAGACATCCAAGGCATATAGAATCTACATTCCAGGTAATAGGAAAGTAGTAGTGAGGAGGGATGTGAAGTCCATGGAGGATTGAACCTTCAAAAAATCTCGTGAAATGCCTACCGAAGAACAGTCTGAGGATGTGCCTCTTGTCCAACGGTAGCTAGGAGGGGATCCAACAGATGGACAACCTCAGGATCTAGCACTGTGAATAGTACTAGTATTTCTTCGAGAGAAGAAAATCTAGGTAGCTTGCAGCTGATGGGACAACAAAAGTTAGAGACGACTGAGCCAACCACTACTAGTAGTAGAATCAACAGAGAGGCACGACCGACACTGAGGGACGCAGAAGAGTTTGTTGGAGCTCCTAGAACCGAGAAAAGGTAGCGTAGACAGTCTGACAAATACCAAGCATTGGTAGCACAGGTTGATGAACCCTCTAGCGTTCAGGAAGCGATTCAATACCAAATCTGGGTGGATGCTATGGTAGAGGAGTATAACTCTATCATGACCAATGATGTGTGGGAAGTTGTACTTAGACTATAGGATAGGTCAATTGTATGTTCTAAGTGGATCTACAAGATTAAGTATGCTGCAGATGACAGCATAGAGAAGTACAAGGCTAGGTTCGTGGCTAAGGGGTATGCTTAGAAAGAAGGAATAGACTACGAAGAAACCTTTGCCCCTATAGCCAGATATACCTCTATCAGATCCATTATATCCCTTGCAGTGCAGATGGGATGGGAGATTCACTAGATGGACGTCAAGACTGCATTCTTGAACGGGGTGATAGAAGAAGAGGTTTACATCGACCAGCCAAAAGGCTTCAAGATGCATGAGAAGAAAACTCATGTATGCAAACTAAAGAAAGCCCTGTATGGACTCAAACAAGCACCGAGAGCATGGTATGGTCGAATTGATGGTTACTTGCAGCAGATGGGATTTGTCAAGAGTGATGCTGATCCCAATCTCTACTATCTCACAGTAGAGAACTGGCCATTGATTTTGGTATTGTATGTAGATGATTTATTTCTGACAGGATCATCTAGGCTCATCAAAGACTACAAGAGGAACCTGGCAGAGGATTTCGACATGAAGGATTTGGGGCTGATGCACTATTTTTTGGGCATGGAAATTTGGCAGCAGAAGGGAGATATCTTCCTTGGGCAAGGAAGATACGCTACAGAGATTCTAAAGAGATTTAGAATGCAGGATTGTAGACCCATGGCTACTCCAATGATCACCAATTGGAAGAAATTTGATGCATCTGAAGATAAAGAAGTGGACCCCACCTTGTACAGACAACTCATAGGATATCTCATGTATTTGGTCAACACTAGGCCAGACATTTGCTACGTTGTTAATTCCCTCAATCAGTTCATGGTAGAACCAAAGAGGGCACACTGGGCAACAGTGAAGCACGTTCTCCGATATATCCGAGGAACAATCGAATATGGATTAAAATACACTTAAGGCGATGATATCATTCTACGTGGATTTACAGACGCAGATCAGGAAGTTCGGTGGATTGAAAAAGTACCATAGGGTACTGCTTCAACATTGGATCAGGTATGACTTCTTGGTGCAGTAAGAAGCAGAAGTCCATAGCAATGAGCACAACTGAAGCAGAATATATGGTAGCCAACACAACTTCGTGTGGGGCTATATGGCTTAGAAAACTGATAGTGAATTTATTCGAAAGGAAGATGGAGGTGATCTGTATTCTATGTGATAATCGGAGTTGCATCAATCTCTCTGAGAATCCAGTTTTTCATGATCGGTCGAAACATATCAACATCAGGTGTCATTTTATCAGAGACTGAGTTTAGTGAGGAGCAGTATAGTTACAATACATTCCCACAGGAGAACAGGTAGTAGACATTCTCACCAAGGCCGTAGGGAGAACAAAGTTTGTTTATTTCAGGGAAAAGATGGGGATGATTGAGAATCTGTTTCAGTAACGGATGAAGCAACACTTAAGGGGGAGTTGTAGTACGAAGGCAACAGTGGCAGTGGCAATATCATGGGCAACAGTACAATAGCAGCAACAACGCAGTGGTTGATGGACAGGTTGTCAGATGTCAGCAGCGCAGAGGATGCTTCAACATCAGAACAATATGCAGCAGGCACATTGTTAGAGCACTTTCCTTGTTAAGAGGGAGTGTTGATTTTTGGTATCATCGGAAGTGCTCCAAGTCTCAAATTTTGTGGAGAGGCTTAGACACACGTATTCCAAAGAACCCATAAATCGTCTGTGGAAATTCCACTCGAAACATGTTTTATTAAAATAATTAATTATTTTAATGGTGACCCTAAGTCTAAACTTAGGGAAATTAAATAATTAAAGGGCATTAATAAAACAGAGTGTGAAACTACTAGAAAACACAGATCAAGTCAAGATATGATCTTAGCCGTTGATATCTCAATGAGAAGATTTTAAAAGAAGACTCGAGGGTCATTTGGAAGATACACCAGTGCAGATACTCAATTGCCTGAGTAAATCGATTTTCTAAGTGGTCAAAGTGCGGCAAGAGAAAATCGACTCAGAGGGAGAGTAGTAGGTGGAGAACAGGCAGAGAGGGTTCAACAACAATCCGGGGTGTAGGAGCAGGTGACGCAGTGCCAGGAAGAGACAACACATAGATTGGGAGGGAGCAACGCAGAAGGGTGACATAGTTCTGCGCAGTCCCCACGCAGAGCCGACGCAGTGATGACGTAGGAGGCTCGGGAGGTTCCTTCCGGGCTCGCTTCTCATCTTATTATTTTGTGTGGAATTTCTCCGGTGTTTTCATAGGGAATTTCTCTTCGTCACTGTTGATTGTAAATTGTACAAGAAGATTCTGTTGAATAATACAAACCCTCATATGTTGCACCAATTTTCCCGCATTGGGTTTTTTCGGGGACAATTGTCCAAAATATTTGTGTTATTCATGTGCTAGTATTTCCTTATTGTTTTGCTCAGTAATTATATGGTGAAGCCTGTATTTGAATTTATTTCAATATTTACTGAAGAGATTTCTGCAAATAACTTATTTTTGAATAACAAGTAGAAGAAATAACATCAGATAATGCATTAGAATTTCAAGTTGAAATTTTCACATGGGGTTCTAACTGGGAGAAAAAACTCAATTAATTAAGTGCTGAAAAGTACCAATAATTAACCATGTAAAAAAAATTCTCGAGAGTGAACTAACTTGATAACAAAGCCCTAAGCTACCTAGGCCTGTTATATGACTATTTCATCATGCTAGCATCGCTTTGCAATATCTTCGCAAGTCTTGCGGAATTTGAGTACAATAGAGAAGAAGGAGAAGAAACACCTTAAAAGCTTTGACAATATCTGAGCTCTGTAGGTGGAAGAATCCTTTGACATATCCTCGGGCATGGAATCTTCAAGTGCACTTCAATGGTCAATCGAACTGAAAGAACAGGCTTGAAGTGGAAGAAATGAGCGAGAGAGCTCATCCATGCAGTGACATCACACTCGAATGAGTGTCTTTAGGGGTAATTACTTAAAATGGTAACATGCACCTTATTCTTGTGGAACACTCAAAATGACTTGTGATTTTCATCACAACATGTCACTGAAGCCTTTTCCTCGTCCTCTAAAACCTCAACAACCTCTATGTCAACCTCTACCTTGTGAACTATTCTTATTTGTCTTATTGTGGTATCTTCCAACTTTTGTGTGGAATTGTGACCCCTACCATTGCAGCCACTTTGTCATCTGCCAAATTTTTTCGATTGTCCTTTTATGCTAGCTTCTATTTTACCTTAAATGCTAATTGGTATGCCTCTTCAGCATATTGCATCTTATGCAAACATTTTGTTTTGAATCACGAAATTTAAACCATTGCCATACCTTGAAACTTATTGGTCTTCATGTTTTGTGTGTATTGAAATCTTGTAGAATTCCTCATTGTACATTTGTACACTTGGATCTTTTGGTCTAAGCTTCTACAATTGCTGAAATAATGTATGTTTGTAGTCTTAATAGGTATTTGTCTTAAAATTTTGCAACCATTCTACTTTGGTTTTCAATCTTCTTAACCTTACTGATTTGCTTGTTACATAAAATCCAACCATAATGTAGCATGTCCTTTCAATATTAGACCCTTTAATCAAAACGTATGGTTGTTCTGAGTGACATTTACTTTTTAGGTGTTATCTATTTCAAATTTTGAATGTAGTTGATATCGAGGATTAAAATATGCCTTCAAACATGAATTCCATAGTATTCTCTTTTCTATGGTTAATACAAATGCTCTTTTAATGTGTTTTTGTCCCCATGTCTCGTGGTTCTTTGCATTTTCATATATGTTCTTATTATTTTGAGTATCTGTCTCCAGGTTTCTGCATTAAATGAATCTGTGGCAGGAAGTGTAAAGTCTATTTTTAAAAGCTGGGAACAACGTTTGGACAATTCATCGGTAAGTTGGAATAATGCCCTTTCTTAAATATTGGTTGTATTGCTAAAATTCTGACATACAATTTACTGTGCATATGGTTTTGATTCATTACGTGATGTCTAATTGTGTAGGATTTGTTGATTTTCTAAGTGCAATGTAGACTAGCACAATATTTCTAAAATACTGATAATTGCTTTTGATGTAGATCTTTTAAATTATTCCAATATATCATTCAATAATTATATCTCAGAAATTCAACCAGACAAGAACAATAGAACAATAGTGATCACAATGCACAAGAGAAGACAAGATTTACCTTGGGAAAACCCACCATGGGGAAAAACCCAACAACCTTTTCAAGAGAGAAAATTTTCTGTTCAACAAGAGACACACCAAGACCTATGGTCAAACGTGGTCTTTCCCTCCAAGTTAAGCCTCCCTATTTGATCCAGAAATTTGCTTTGCCTGATCTGACCCAAAAATTTAAGCCCTTCTGCAGCTGCCAGTTGCCGCAGAATTTCAGCCCCCTGCAACAGAATGCCTAGAAAAACTGTGAACAAGAAAGAATAGAGACTATCCACACGTGCGAGTTGCAAGAGAGTGCCAATTCGTCTTCTTTTTTGTCCTATTCGTACTTCTTGTCCTTCGCTTTCCTTCCCATAAAATGTCTTGTGTGAGAGATGCAAATTGCCCAAGTGGAGAAGATCGAACTGCCTTTATATAGTGATTTGTTTTGGCTGAAAGGGTGTGTCTTTTGCCAAGGTTGACTTGACTTGGAGGGAGGCCGAATTGACAACTTTTGGAGCCAAAATGTACAATTCAAAAATTCAAATTTTCTTCTTTTAAAAGTCGCAATGTGACTTTGACTCAAAATATATTTCCTTTTGACTCTAGCATTTAAAATATGCTTTACAATAATCGATAGAAGTACATCAAGTGGCCAAATAAACATTATGAAGACCGACCTTAGTTAGAAATTCAACATCCCCTCTTAAACTAGGGAGGTATTCACAATGACTGTCATAGATTTTCTCAAGTTGACAAATTTCTCTAAGAAAAGATTATATCAAATCATCATCATCTACCATCAACGTCTTATATTAGCCATATCTGGGGTGGTACCAAACCCATGGCTCACCATCAACAAACCAGGACTCACAACTCTAGGGTGGTCGATCCTAAAAGCTAAAACTCAACCCTCTTGGGGAGTACTAGAAGGCGCTCACTCAACCTACCTGGTGAGTACTCACTCAACCCTCCTAGTGAGCACTTCCTCACCCCTCTTGGGGAGCACTTCCTCACCTCCCCTAGGGAGCACTCTGGGCCTTGATGTTGATGTTGAGATTTTGAGGTAGCATCGTGTGTGCTCTAGCCTTGAAATTTTGTGGAGGGGCTAAGACACGCAAGACCTCCAAAACCTAGAAAGCGTTTGGAGAAATTTCATTTGGTGTGTGAGATATTAAAATATATGTATATTTTTTTAATGAGGACCCTAAGTCTAACTTAGGGAATTAGAAAAATTAAAGTGAATCAATTAAACATGTGATGAAATGTTCTAAGTGACTTGAAGCAGTATTTTAATCTGAGCCGTCGATAAGAGATTAGATCACGACTGTTGATGTGTCAACGAGAAAAGTATAAAGGAAAGGTTTGGGGTTAGTTGGAGACACACACAGAGTCTAAGAGATCGAATTCTTCTGACGGAGCAGTGCTCGGATGAAGATAAGATCTGAGTGACTCAGAGTTGCAGTGAGGGGTAGATGCAATGATTGGTCAGGAGGGCCAAGAGTACAGTGCAGAGCAAGGGTAGTAGAGACGCAGTGGAGGCAGCGCAACCATCAGAGGGAGTGACGTAGTCCTTCAGGAAGGTGACGTAGGGCCCACGTAGAGGTAGCGCAACATCTCCAAGCAGAAGTTTGAAGTTATGTCAGAAGAAGGGTTTCTGAGCCAACATGGCTGAAACCAAGATTCAAGAGAAGAAGATCCACACAAAGCTAGGGTGATGCAGTTGCTCAGCCTAGGCTACGCAAGCTTACGCAGTTGCTGTGCAGAGGCTGTACAGAGCCAGTTGGGGTTTCACCACTTGCTCATCCGGATCAGCTGGGACTTGCGAGAGTGAGGTATATCTCATGTTTTCTCTGATTGCCGAGTTTTTCTCCGTTGGGTTAGCCGAGTTTATGGCACCCTAGATGTACTCAGAAACTGTTGCTTATTAATAATAAACCATCATATCCGTTGCACCGGTTTTCCCGCATTAGGTTTTTCCAGGGACATTTGTCTGAAAAATCTATGTCACTTTGTCATATGAGCGTGCTATTCAGTAAATGATTTGTATGTGTATGCTGTTAATTGTATTTACTTCGATGTTAATTCTGAATATTCAGATTAATAACTTGTATGTTTAATCAAGTAGGAGAAGTAAATCAAGATTTAACAGTAGGATTTCTTAGTTAAGAAATTTTCACATGGTATCAGAGCATTGCAGATCAAGCTGAATCTCTAGCAAACGGCTGAAGAAATTTTTGTTGCAGAAAGCAGTTGAAGCAGTAGAGATTCGGAGAGGGCAGCGCATCATCAGGAGGACGCAGTCCCAACAGAGGCTACGCAAGGGCTGACACAGTTCCCTCTGGGTGACGTAGAGACAACACAGTGCCTTCCAGAGGGACGCAGGAGCAGCCTGCGCTGCGCAGTCGCTACGCTGAGACAGTCTGCTCACGCAGAGGCCAGCCAGAGGGACGTAGTCCAGTTTTTTTCTGTTGCTGTGAAGTATTGCCAAGATCTGGAAGCAGGGCTTCAGATCTTCAGAGGTTGCTGGTGTGGTGGAGATTCTGACGGTGCAGAATCGTGCCTAGCTAAGTTGACAAAGAGCGGGAGGAGGACAGATACTCAACAGATCTGCGCCAAACAGATTTCAAGATTCGATCAGGAGGGTGATCCTAGAGAATCGTGCAGTTGTTTTGGCCAAGGATTTCCGGGAGGGAAATCAGGTGTCAGAGGGAGCAACTACTATAGAGGGTTTTTATCGCCAAGAAACCCAGATCCAATATTTCTGTTGAGTGTTGCAGCAGAAAGAGGGAGAAGAGTATCCGTTCTGATAGATTTGAGCTAAATGGCTTCTCATGGACTGAGAGATTAGGACAGGTTGGATGGCATGTCCAACTTCGTTATTTGGAGGGCCAGGATCTTGCAGTCCTAGATGAGTACGACATCAAGGACCATGCTAAGAATGCCCTATCTGTGCCTGTCGATCCAAATCCTCTGAAGAAATTCAAGGAAAATCAAGCGCAGGCTAAGGGTTTGATCATGGATGGAGTCAAAGATCATGTCGTGCCACACATTGCTGGGAAGAATGAGATGTGGACTACTTTGGAGACGATGTATCAGGGAGGCTCTGTCCAAAGGAAAGTGCTTCTAGAGAATCAGATGTGGTTATTTCAGATGCAGAAGGGTGAGGAGATAGATCCCTTCCTCTTTAGACTCCAGACTATTTGGGATCAACTGACTGCCATGGGTGCGACTCCAAATGAAGGGCTCTTGGTAAGGACTGCCCTGAATTCAGTCACCAAGGAATGGGAAACGTTTGTCTAGAGCATATTGGGCAGGGCAGTGTTACCATCCTGGGCAAACATGTGGGTGTTCCTCCATTAGGAGGAAATCAAGAGATTTACCAAGAGGCAAAGCAGTAGCAGCGAAACAGTCAGGGTGAAGAAAGAAGAGGAGGAGGATGCAACCCTTGCATCAAAGGAACGAAGGCATCAACGGAAGAAGAAGAGGGACCTATCCAAGGTCCGGTGCTTTAATTGTGGTGAACTTGGACACTTTGCCAGCACTTGTTCTAAGAAGAAGGACAAAGGGTCTTCTAAATCAAAGGCAGCAGCAACAAAGGACGATGGAAGTGATGATGACATAGCCATGAGTGCTCATGAGCAACATAAGTGGGGCGATATGGATCTGTAGAGCAACTACAGATGAAAGTGGCGGGATCCTTGAGGTGCCCAGACTCTTGGATCACACATGAGCTACGGGAACCTTAAGACCGTAGCGGGACAAGTGGAGCAGTGGGCGCAGGAGATCACAGTGAAGCGAAGGGCAAAGCTGGATGCTATAGAGGGAGCAACGCAGTGCAGAGGCAGCAGCGTAGAAGCAACAACGCAGAGGATGCAGTGCTTATGCAGTGGAGTGTTGTAGTAGCGCAGTGGCTTCAAGAGATAGTGCAAAGCAACAACCAAGGGAGCTTCAGTGATGAGATGTAGCCCAACTGACTTGTTTGTCAAAGATTGTGTGATGGTCCTTTAGTTGCTTACTTCTCAGCAACTAAGTTGCAGTGCAGCAGTTAGCAGTGGCAGTGCTATGGGCAGCAACATGATGTAGCAAATTGAGAGGGAGCTGCAGTACAGATGTAGCAGTGTCAGTGGCAGTGGCATGGGCAGGAGTATAGAAAGCAACAACGCAGTGGATGGAGGGCAGTAGGCCAAGCATCAACAACGTAAAGATTGATGCTGAGATCTTTTGATACATGGTGTGGATGTATTGCTAGAGCACACTCCGTGCTAAGAGGGAGTGTTGAGTTTTTGTGGTAGCATTGGGTGTGCTCTAGCCTTGAAATTTTGCGGAGGGGCTAAGACACACAAGACCTACAAAACCCATAAAGCGTTTGGAGAAATTTCATCTGGTGTGTGAGATATTAAAATAATTATTATTTTTTAATGAGGACCCTAAGTCTAACTTAGGGAATTAGAAAAATTAAAGTGAATTAATTAAACACACGTGATGAAATGTTCTGAGTGACGTGCATCAAGCAGTCTTTTAATCTGAGCCGTCAATAAGAGATTAGATCACGACCGTTGATGTGTCAACGAGAAAAGTATAAAGGAAAGGCTTGGGGTCAGTTGGAGACACACATAGAGTCTAAGAGATCGAATTCTTCTGACTAATTAGTGCTCGGACGAAGATAAGATCTGAGTGACTTAGAGTTGCAGTGAGGGGAGATGCATTGATTGGTCAGGAGGGCCAAGAGTACAGTGCTGAGCAAGGGCAACAGAGACGTAGTGGAGGCAGCGTAACCATCAGAGGGATTGATGCAGGCCCACACAGAGGTAGCGCAACATCTCCAAGCAAAAGTTCTAAATTCTGTCGAAAGAAAGGTTTATGAGCCAACAGGGCTGAAACTGAGATTCGGGAGAAGCAGATCCACATAGAGCTAGGGTGACGCAGTTCCTCAGCCTAGGCTACGCAAGCTTACGTAGTTGCTGTGCAGAGGCTGCACAGAGCCAGTTCGGGCTTCACCAGTTGCTCAGCCAGATCAGTCGGGACTTGCGAGAGTGAGGTATATCTCACATTTTCTCTGATTGCCGAGGTTGTCTCTGTTGGGTTAGCTGAGTTTATGGCACCCTAGATGTACTCAGAAATTGCTGCTTAATAATAATAAACCCTCATATTTGATGCATTGGTTTTCCCGCTTTGGGTTTTTCCAGGGACATTTGTCTGAAAAATATGTGTGTCACTTTGTCATATGAGCGTGTTGTTCAGTAAATGATCTGTATGTGCAGGCTGTTAATTGTATTTACTTCGATGTTAATTCTGAATATTCAAATTAATAACTTGTATGTTTAATCAAGTAGGAGAAGTAAATCAAGATTTAACAATAGGATTTCTTAGTTAAGAAATTTTCACAGTTGAGAGACCTTTCTCAACCCTTTCTCTGGGAGTAATTATGTCTTGATGCTAACAAACCTCACTCAACTCTCTCACGGGGAGTGATCGGGTCTCTTCATCAAGAGGCACTTACTCAACCCTACAAGGGGAGCACTCTGAGCCTCTCAGACCATTCTCCCTTTTGAGAGATTGTGCATCCATGCTGGTGTCATATCAACACTCTTTCTCAATGAGAGGGGTATTCTCCACAAGCCCCAGCTTGTCTCTGAAGTACACAAACTTCTCCTTGGGCAATGACTTCGTTAGAACATTAACTGTCTACTCATTGGCGGAGATGTACTTGAGCCTTATCACTTTCCTTTGCACCATGTCACAGATGTAGTGGTACTTGATCTCAATATGCTTTGACCTGTCATGAAATATAGGATTCTTTGAAAGCTTCTCACAACTTTGATTATCACAGTGTATCACAGTTGGTTCTAGCTCTTGGTTGAACATTCTTGTAAACAACTTTCGAAGCTACACTGCTTTGGTACATGCTTCATTCGCTGTAATATATTATGCTTATGCAGTGCTAAATGCGACAGATCTTTGCGTCATGCTCATCTAAGATATCATAGCGGAGCCCAAGTTGAAGCACACCCCTAAGGTACTCTTCCTATCATCAACACTTCTGACCTAGTCAACATTTGTGTATCCTTGATGCTGTATATACTTTAGGGGTGGGCTTGTCAGATGTCTTCGTGACACTTGAGGGGAATGGTCCCCTTGTATGCTTCCCTTTGGCAGAACCCTGACATATACCTTCATGATCATCTTTGAATTCGAGTATCCCCGTCACCACCTTCCTTGCTTCGAGAAGGGCTTTGTAGTGAAGGTGTGCAAACCTCCGGTACCATAGCTCGGTTTGAAGAGTTGTGTCACATGACATGGCCACCAACGGATTTCCTCCAATTTGATAGTGTGTCAATTCTAAAACCAATAGTAAGAGCTTCTTTGAAGTTCTTCTTCCAAATGCGTACCTTTCCATCGATGAATGCCACCTTGAATCCTTTGTCTTCCATTGCCAAAATGGACACAAGATTCTTCTGCAAATCAGGTACGTACAACACATCTTGTAAGCGGAGGACTTGTACTTGAGATAGATGAAGGGTCACAGTCCCTGTCCATTTCATGGGATAGGTGGCATTTTCTCCAAGGATAATATCCAAATTAGTATCCTTCTCAATCAAATCAGAGAGGGCTTCTTTATATCCAGTGAGGTGCCTTGAAGCACCACTGGAATTCCTTGACCTCTTGAAAGGTTGACCATTTCCACTTCGATCAAAAGGAGCCTTCCTCTTTCCTTTGAACCTTGTTGTTCCTTTGATTGCCATTCCCCCTGAAATTGTTGTTGTCATCATCGCTAGGAGAGTCCCTTCTATTGGGGCACTCTCTTGCATAGTGACCAAACTTGTTACAAGTGTAACACTTCCCTTTCTTCCTTTGGGCCCCGCTCTTCCATGGTTTTGATTTCTCAGACCACCATTGTTCCTCTTCTTTGCATGAACGGTAAAGGAAATAGGGTCACCTCCATTCCCATTAGAGGGATGGTCTCTCTTCATCATCCTTGTCTCCTCTTGAGTGCATCTCGTCAACAATTCATCAAAATCACGAATCACATTATTATTAAGAATAATAGTGTTGAATACATACCATTCCCAGGGGAGTCCTCCAAGAGCAACCAGGACAAGCTCTCGATCAATTAACTCTTCTCCAATGGCTAGGAGATCATTCCTAATTTCTGTGAGCCTCATAAAATATGATTGAATGGATTCATCTTTTCCCTTCTTGATATTCTTCAATTTGTTCTTGAAGAAAAGAACTTGATTAGCATTGCTAGCCCTGAACATTCTAACCAACTTATCATACATCTCTTTAGATGTGCCCAGCTCGGAGATATAAGCAACCAAGTGCTTATGTATAGAATCCCTGATAATCATCTTTGCCTTGACTTCCCCTCTTCTATATTTTGTCTTTGTGGCAACCGGTGCATTTGATGGAGGCTCATGAATCTTCTCTTGCACATAATCCATGACATCTTGATCTTCTAATACCAATTCCAAAGACATCTTCCAGGCATGATAATCAGACTTATTAGTCAATTTATCATCAGCCTTGAAACCCTTGTAGGTTGAGGAGGCCATTGGTTCTTCATAAGACTTCTTCTTCGGTAATTGCTTTTCACACTAGCTTGGGCTTAGTCTTCACCTTAACTCTGATACCATGTTAAATTTAGATAACCATGGTATGTTCTATGCTTAAATGCAATTTACTTCAATCTTTTTTAAGGCCCAATTAAGATTTAGCAATCACATAAACATGAAAGTAAAATGCTGATAGAACATAATAATAGATCAACAGAAGAGAAGCCAAATAATATAACAGAATTTGTAATTCTTCTTGTCCAACAAATATAGAGAGAAATGTTTGTTACAATAGTCAACAAGATGCCCTAGCCAGCAAAGACTTTAGTTGGCCAAACCAACTTCTCCAACATGCCAAATCAACCTTTCTCCAAGTGTCACACACACTCGTCAAAGATAGCTCCAAAACATCAACGCAAATCAACAGAAAATGGTCAACGCAGAAGTTAATGCTGCGGTCAATGGTTAGCAATCAAAGTCAATGTCCAACCTCAATTTTTGTGCCCTCCAATGCAGCCTCAAGAAATCGGAATTTATGTGCAGAAATCAAGGTCAAAGCTCAAGGGTTGACCCAAAGTCAACGCTGTCCAGAAAACCCTAAAACGATCTGCAATTTCTCCAGCTTCAGATTCACATGTGTGAGGGATGGAAGCCTCTCCTAGGCTGTATGAACCAATAAAATCACAAGAAGAATGTGTGATGAGAGCATCATCTCTCTCATATTTATATCCATCAATGAGGGTGTGTGACACATCTGTTGGGGCTTGTGAGCCTACATTACAAATTTGGTCGACCTTATCAGTTTGCATGTGTGGAAAATAAAATCAAAATATAAGTTCTGCTCATCCAAACAAGATGATCTTTAGATCAATCTTGCACCTCTCTGAAAGAGGAATCCAACAAAAATATAATCATCATCATATGAGCAGTGCAACATGGAGTTTGGACCTAGTTGCACAAAATTAACAGCTTTCCTCACACTTCTTCTAGCAAAAAACTTCGACCTTCGAGCAACTTCTCTGACAACTTCAATCCCCAACAACAATTTCAGCAACTTCGACCTAGTAGCTTCAACAATTTCGACCTATATGCTTCAACAACTTCAACCTTGATGCAACTTCACAACTTTGACTTAGATGCATCTTCACAACTTCAACCTAGATGCAACTTCAAATCTTCCACCTAGATGCAACTTCACAGCTTCGACCTTGATGCAACTTCACAATTTCGACCTAGAGGCAACTTCACAACTTCGACCTTGATGCAACTTCAAAATTTCAACCTGCCAAGTAGCTATAGAAACCCTAACACAAGAGAGAGAGAGAGAGGTCTAAAACTTTGATCTTCCTCTTCTTCTTCTTATCCTTGATTTTCGTCCTTTTCCCAGCTTCTTTCTTGAGGAGATCGAATTGCTTGTGTGTGTCCAAGTGAGGTTGAGTTCCTTCTTATATATAGGCTTTCTAGGGGTATGGATTGTTTTCTTGGGGCCGACTTGATCTCTTGTAGGCGGACTTGATCTTTGAGGATCATTTGACACAATTTTGACTCAAATAAATTCTTTTGACTTCTTACACTATGCCCAATGGGGTCTTTTTCATATGACAATGATTCTATTGACTTTTTAACTTTATGAAAAACCATAGAAGCACTCAAATGTGTGCTTGTCCTATAAATAAAATGACCTTGAGCATGAAACCCATGCTACAAAAATAACAATAATAGTTTTTCTTTCTTTTTACAATATACAAGAATGAAGAGTACATTTCATATTTATGAAGATCGAACCTAGTTACATTTTCCAACACTCCCTCTTAACTAGGGAGGTATTCATAGTCCATGCAAGGTACTTGGACATTCTCAAACTGAATAATTCTTATAAAATGAGTCAGATTGGTAAGCCATCTCATAAGCTATCTTATCAGTTTATACTAGAGCATCTTATCATACTAACCAACATTGTCACATAGCAAGGCCTTGACTGGCAACTCTATCTCTCCACAAGATCAGAGCACAATGCTGACGAGACCAATGACTGATGGATACCATCATCATTGTCTTTCAAGGTACATACCCCACACGGGTGTTCACAGGGTGTGTCCTTTTAGGACAACTGTTATCTTGGAATAACGCATCCTCAAGGAATTTCCTCTTTGACTACTCTTACCTATTGGATGCCCTACCACGTCCTCAAAAAGTATCGAAATCAATCTCAGATGCTTACCCAATCCTCCATTCTTTCTTCACAACATGAAGACAAGAATGATGTGTCTATCTCTCCTCATGGCCTTCACGAAGACTTACGACTGTTAGTCCTAGTCTAGTGCATGACACATGAAGTAGAGAACCATATTTGTCACTCCCTCTTAACTAGGGAGGATCAACTCATTCCTATAAAAGGAATATACCCAAGCTCCCTTTTAACCACGGACTTGCCCAAGCTCCCTCTCAACTAGGGACTTGTTTCCAACAACAACTATCTGTTCTTTGGTGGAGATCATGGTACTATTAGCTACTTGTAGGGCTCCTCGTTTTGATGTCATGAACTTCATCTTCCTTCATTATGGAGCCTTCATCTTCTAGTTCTTCTTCGTAGGGCATCGTCCATCCATCACTTTCCTTCAACAAACCATAGGATTGAACCAACAATCATGTCATCTTTCTTTTCATTGGAAATTGATCTAGCAGTCCATATCTGGCTTTTCTTCATATATCTTTTCCAAGTCACGTTTGTTTCAGGATCTTCTATCCATTCCCTTGAGTACTATTTGTAGGTGACATCTACAACTATCTTTTGGTAGCCCTGTTTCAACCCAACCGGATGATTTCAAAAGTAAGAATGAACATCAAATGAAAGTTACCTTTTACGATGGCCTTTCATCATGACATCTGCTTTTGCAACATCAACATCTTGCACATTCATAAACACATCTCCAAGAATTTCAATGTCAAGGGTCTCCTTCCTTTACAAACTTTATCAAGGTCTTCTTATCTTTCTCTATGGAGATGTCATAGCTAATTCTTCTAGTCATCGGATGTTGATTGCTTATCTTATCTTACGTGACAATAGTTGCATCTTTCACGAACTCTTCTAACTTTCTTCACATATAGCTTCCCCAGGAACTTCTATTGATAGTTTCTTTATCTTGTCAACCACCTCATATTCCATACAAGGACATATTATGTTGATTTCATCTTATCAAGATGTGAACTAGTTCAAGGTATATGCCTTCATGCATCTTTCGTAAGGAAGAGATCCTTCTTCTTCGATTATGCACATGAGATAGAGCATTCAACCATGGTATTTGCAACGATACGATGACATGACTTAATCTATCAAAGACATACATACCTCTTGTCTCCTTTTGGTCATCTAGACTTCCTTTTGCAACTTTTTCTCCTTTGAAGACTAAATTACTTCAACCAACTTGACATGCTGCACATTTTCGTCATCATACCTTACATGTGGATCCCACAATAGGTGGACCGTATACTATTAGCGGGACACTTGCTTCTTCCAAGTAGAGGTGAAGATTCCAATGGAGGATCATGATTATCCTCATCCTGCAAATGCTCCTTCGTAATGACTATGGTGTATGATGATTTCTTCATCTTCTGTTATGGTTATCCTTGCATGCTTCTAATGCGGATGCCAAGAATTACTTTCTTTCTATCATTATGACTGCTACAACTGTGTAGACTTTCTACTCCAGCTATGCTTCCATGCGTTTTATGATGAAGTCATCTCTATTCTCCAATGCATCCTATCATCCTTGTGATGCTTCCTATCATGGTAGCTATCTATTACAAAAACTGAAAAGAACTAAGTGAAGGAGATTATCTCAGTCATAGTAGAGATCTTTCACTTTCAACTTCTTTGATTTCCCCTTTTCAAGTTCTTCCACTTCTTCAGTAACATGGGCATCATTCCTTTCTTTCCTTTTCTTGTTGTCCTTGAGTTTAGGATAATCTCTCTTAAAATGCCCATATTCCTGACAGTCATAGCATTGAACCTTTTGGCATATCAATCTTGTTCTTTTTCCGAGGACGAAACTTCCCAAACTTTCCTTTTCTCTTAGCCATGACATCAAATGTTTGAACTTGTTCATTTGATCCTACATTGCTTTTTGCCTTTAACCTGGTTTCTTCAATCTTACATAATGGCTAGAGTTCATTGAATGGGATAGCTTCCTTCTTTCCATAGATGCTTGATACAAAGTTGCCCCATTCATTAGGTAGTGCATTGAGCACAACGATGGTCATCTCTTTGTCAGACATTATTTCTCCCAACTCTTGTAGTTGGTCTCTTATTTGTGACACCCTCATAAGATATGAGGCTATCCCTTCATCTTTTGATACCTTCATTTTGTATAGCTCAGTTCTCAAAGATATCACTTCTCCTGTAGTGCTTATGGAAAAACGTTTTGCCAACTTTTCATATATTTCTTTTGATGTCTCCAACTTTTCTACATAAGGGATGAAGGGATCCTTGATTGATTCTATAAGGATTATTTGAGCCCTTATTTCCCCTTTCATATACTTTGATAATGCTTGAGCTTTCTCTTTAGATGGTTTGGAGACGCTACCCTTGATATGACCAATAACTTCATTTTCTATTAGGATCAAGTCTGTCATCTTTTTCCATGCAAGGGAGTTTGATGACCCAACCAATTTGTTGCTCTCCTTGGAAAATGAAGTCATTTTGATGGATTCAAACATATATATAAAGATACTTACTTGTCAAGTGAAGATACTCCTAGATGATGAAATCTGCCACTTGATGCCTTTCTTGATGATGTTGATAATAGCTTCCTTGAAGATGACAATACTCCTTCTAGAGATGTCTTTCTTCGAATATGCTTGAGATTTGATCCTTTATTCAAAGAGAGGGAGATAACCTTGAATACTTTCATGATGATGGCAATACTGCTTCTTGCTTCCTAGGAATGTAAGAGACTTCAAGATGCTTCAAATATGTAATCCTTCTTTCTTTGAGTGAAGGTAGGGTCCTTGAGGTCTTCTTCTTCTTGTGATGTTGTGATCCTTGTCCTTGTGAGGTGATGGGTACTTCTTCTTGATGCTCTTTGTATTCCTTGATAATTTGATGTCCCTGATTGCTTCTTAGTCCTTCTTGAATGCCTTGGTTATCCTTGATGATATTTTGTGCTCGACCCTTATTTGTACTTTGGATGATCTTTAAGCTACCTCTTCTTCTCGATGTTCTCAACTTAGCTGAGAAATCTAGGGCAACTATATTAGAGTGATTTCTCTTTCTTTGATAACTGCTTGTGATTTTCTTTTACTTAACTTGATGTATTTGTATTTATCTTTTTCTTTCAATTGATTATTATTGTGCTCTTATCATCAAACGACTACCGAACTATGAAGATCAATGAGACAAGCGGACAGAAAATGTAGGCTGCAATCCAGGGCCTATTACCCACCACTTCGTGGGTGATATACCTAGGAGATTTTTTTTTTCCATGATGGCCCTTAGCCGACAACCATTAGCCCCTTGCAGCCTTCAACTAGCTTGTTGTGCCATTTCTCCGCCACCTGAGCCAGCCATGTGGTCCCTTATCCATCTGTATTGATCATATGTTTGAAGGTGAGCCTCCCGAATCTAAAGGTATGTCTTATCATTTTTTAATTGAGTATTGGGTTTACTTATCATGGATACATCTGGGCATGGATCGATGGGGGAATTTGGCGAAAAGAGTGGGCTTAGCTTGTGTTCCTATCCCCTTGGTCTCTTTTGGATGTTACCCTTGGATCTTAGCCTCGTGGGATCTCCTTTATTGACCATTTGGTTCTAGGGTGGCACTACTTGGGAAATCCCGACTTTGGGTGCGTGGTCCCACTCCTTCATCCGCATATATTACTGCCTTTCGACTCACTATACCCCCATGCATCATTTCTCCCGCTTGGGTCCACATTGCCTCTCTGTGTCCACATAGGGTCAGCCTCCCTATACCCTTTTCCCCACCTTGCGTCAGCCCTAGAATGATGCCTTGGAGGTTGAAGCAGCTAGAATAAAATGTAAAAGCATAAATGGCCACACTCAACAGGAAATTGTACCACAAAATGCAAAAGATGGTCAGGGCAAAGAATAAAATAATTAGCATGTGGGCAAAATCCAATACATGAGCTCAACCCCATACCCCATGGTCATCACCTTGGTTCCATAGGCCCTAGATGAGCCTCCTGTATCATTCAGGAACCCATGATTGTCCCAACCCCTGGAGGGCAATGAACGCCCTTACCTAAAAGGGAGTAATGATACACATCATGTTCTTGTCCTTTGAGCCCTGAGCAGTTAATTAAAGAAAATTCATAAAAGGAAAAAGGCGTATAAAGAAGGGTGGAAAAATCAAGGCCGAGGCACCTCATGTGCCACGATTGCTCCCTCCTACACATTATATACCCAGGTGTGGGCTTCCCCTTATCTAGCTACCATTGATTCCCAATATGTGGCCCAAGACTGCCCCTCCCATTCCCTATTCCATTTCACTTCTTTATCATTTGCCACCTCCATTTGAGGGATGTACCTTGGACATACTATCCCCTCTAAGGGTAGAAACCACCTAATAAGTTTCCTGCCTAACCCATTTGGAGCTTGGAGACATCAACACATGCCAAAGCCCACTACGGAAGGGCATGCCATTATGAAGTGCTCACTTTGTTGTCTATGGTTTGTAAGCTCTTTTACACGATTACTCTAATGACTTGTTGTACTGGAAGGCTAGGGGACGCATTGGATCTTATACAGGATTGTAGATGGTGTCCATTTGGGCTTGGTCTCCCTATATGTGGTCCTAACATACCAGAGGGCTACATTGGCACATGTAGGGTGTGTGTAGAGAGCCATGGGCCTCTACAGCAGTAGACAACACTCCATGGATCACTAGAGATCCAATTTTGGGACGGGGATGATGCACTTGGTACACTATGCCCAACAGGCCCCATAGGAGCACCACACACTTGGCAGGTGTCCCAGGACTTGTACGATGACATGGCAACGTCCATTCCATCATTTGAGTCCTTACAGATGATCTACAAGCATCTTCAACTCATATGGAGACCCATGGAGTCATTGCTGTACCCCCACACCCATTAGGAGCACCACATGTCTACTACTTGGAGAACAAGGGGCCACCCCCTTGTCCATCACATTTTGAGGAGTTTATTCATCATTATGGCACTTATGAACATTATCAGGCCTTTTGGAGGGCCCCACGACATGCATATATTATTATTTGACCTCCTGAGAGGCTCATTATTTCATTTATGAGCTAGTTTGGTGGGCTTGTCACCAAAAGTTGGGTTATTTGCACATTATTTTATGTTTAGGGGCTAATGTAGGCTCATTATCTAAATTGAACTCCTAAAAGGTGTATAAATAGGAGTTAGTTGGATTCATTTGTATGATGACTTGGATTAGGATCTCTCTCTCTTGTGAGAATTTCACATTTTTTTCTTAGTGGAGATTTTTGGATTATGGATGAATTTTGATGTATGGATTTGGGTTCTCTCTATCTTGGAGCTTCTTATATTGCAAATGTGATGCTGGTTGGATATATTCTATAACGTGTAAGTGCAAATTTGATGTCATTTTTCTTGTTGCTGCATACATTCGAACTTCACTATGATTAGGGCTAATTGCTGCATATGTTAAATGTGGAATTTTGTGTCTATTTTAGCGTATATATGTGTATGGGCCATGTTATATGAATGAAATTTCCTAGAGATCGTGTTATCTTGATAAGCCTCCACCATTTGCAAGGAGTATACATGTTTTAAAGTCGCTTTTTTTCTCCAACAACCTTGACCCCCAACAACAATTTCTGCAACTTCGACCTAATAGTTTCAACAACTTCGACCTAGTAGCTTCAACAACTTTGACTTTGATGCAACTTGACAGCTTCGACCTAGATGCAGCTTCACAACTTCGAGCTAGATGCAACTTCACAGCTTCGACCTAGATGCAACTTCACAACTTCGAACTTGATGCAACTTCACAACTTCGACCTAGATGCATCTTCACAAATTCGACTTTGATGCAGCTTCAAAATTTCAGCCTGCCCAACAACTTTAGAAACCCTAACACAAGAGAGAGTGAGAAGTCCAAAACTTTGATTTTGTTCTTCTTCTTCTTATCCTTAATTTTTCGAACTTGCTTGTGTGTGTCCAAATGAGGTTGAGTTGCTTCTTATACATATGCTTTCTAGGTGTACGAATTGTCTTCTTGAGGCCAACTTGATCTTGAGTGTCATTTGACACAATTTTGACTCAATTTTTTTTTTTTTGACTTCTTACAATATGGTCAATGGGGTCTTCTTCATATGACAACGACTCTATTGACTTTTTGACTTTATGACAAATCCTAGTAACACTCAATGGGTGCTTGATCTCTAAATAAAATGACCTTGAGCATGAAACCCATGCTACAAAAATAACAATAATATTTTTTCTTTCGTTTTACAATATACAAGAATCAAGAGTACATTTCATATTTAAGAAGACCGAACCTAGTTACATATTTCAACAGGTTCTACATTGGTTAGTTTGTGTATGACTTGGATATCTCTCTTGTTGACAATCGTTCTATAAGGAAAGGATTGCTGGGCATTTCCCCATTGTGGGTTTTCCTAGGGTAAATTTGTGTGTCTCTTTGTAAATGAAGTGAATGCTAAAAGGAAACATATATATCAGTCACAAGTAATTATCATGATCAGGAATTCAACATTACGATCGAATTTCAACACAATCCTCCTTGGCCTCAACCTTTACAAAATACATCGAATACAAATAAATCACTCTATCAAGATAGATCAAGATATTTCTTCAAGGTGTCTTCAAGATAGAGCTCAAATTTCTTCAAACACTGCTCCAAGACCTCTTTAATTATTGCTCAAAGGATTCCCCAAGGTCACCTTCACGTCTTGCTCCAAACAAACACTAATGTTTTCTTCTTGAAAAAAGTCTCCAAAGTTTGCTCTAGAATGTCTTAAAGGACCGCGCCAAAAGGAATGATCCAAAGCTCTTTGTTTTCAACAATATCACTTCAAATCTGCTTCCACAACTCTTCAATGTCTCCTTCAACAACTCTTCAAGGTTTGCTTCAACAACTCTTCAAGGTCTGTTCAAAATCTGTTTCAATAAAGGTTTCTAGACATTTCTCCAAGGTGTGCTCAAGACAATTCAAAGGCTTATCAAGAAGGTCTCCAATTCTGATTCAAAAAATACTTCATGAATCCTCCAAAAGGGTTGTTCCAAGTATGTTTCAAGATTACTTCAACAATAGTGGTCCAAGTGCTGCTCTAATAGTTTCCAAGATCTGTTCCAGAATTGTCAGCAAGATCTGCACTATAATATCTTCAAAGAAAGCCTGAAGTTTGAGTCAATGTTTGGTCAAAACAAAGGTCATTGGTCCCAAAGTCTGTCCTTAGGAGTGGCCAAATAGTAGGGCTGAAATAGTATTTTTCACAGGGTCGAATAGCCACAGAGAAGGGGTCGAATTTTATAAGCTCGAGCTCTATTATAAGGGGTCGAATTGCAGGGGCCTTAGGGCCGAGTTGTAGGGTCTGCTACAAGCTGAGTTCTAGTCTCTTTTACAGGTCGAACTTCCCTCCTTTTCTTAGGCCAAGATCTGAACTTTTGTGCAGACCAGAGAGGACAAAGACAGTGCTCCAAGATGGCTGAGTTCTGCTCCAATGAAAGCCCAAAGAGATGCTCCAAGATCTGATCAAACAACCCACCAATAACCCTTAACCAAAACCAAAGATAAAACCAAGAAACTTTGTCTTCAATCACCTTCAAGGTTCATGACATAAACCTTTGTTCTTCCTTTTCAGACCTGAATTACTTCTCCATTTCTCCACAAGTTTTTCCTCTGATCATCTGCCTTCTTCGCCTCAATTGCCCATGACATGGGTATATTTATAGTGGATGAACTGGCCTATAATGGGGCCGACTTCACCTTATGAAAGGTTGTGACTTTGTTGGAGCCGCCATAAGAGATTGCATTAGGCCGACTTGATAAGAGGAGGATTAGATATTAAAATCTTATTGAAATTTCCATGATCCTGATTTTGTGTTTTGGACAAACTTTGTGCTCTGAAACCGACATATAACTTATAATAGTGCCTTGAACAACACATAAATTCAACACATAAATTATAATAGTGCCTTGAATGCTGGTGTTTTTTCTGTCATCTTGGAAGCTTAATAACAAATTGGTTTGACAATAGTTTCATCATTAAATGCTGACTTGTAATCATCAATTTTGTGGAGCAGTTTTGAATCTGATCTTTCATAACCTATGCTTTGAATGTCAACAGTGATATTGCCCTAAATATGCAATGACAAATATACCTTATTGATGTGAAAATTTCTGAACACAGAAACCCTACTGTAGAATATTGATTTACTTCTCGTACTTGTTATTATACACAAGTTATTTAACTGGAATATTTAGAAAAACATCAAAGTAAACACAATCTGCAGCCTACACATATACAAATCATTCACTGAAACATAGCGCACATATGACAAAGGACACACATGATTTTTTGGACAGATGTCCCCGGAAAAACCCAATGCGGGAAAACCGGTGCAATAACTCTTTGAGGGTTTTATTATTAAGCAGAATCTGAATACATCAAGGGCACAAGTAGTGGTTTGCCCGACAGAGAATTTCATGGCAGTTGTACCTTATCACACGGAGACAGAAAATATGGCTTATTCAAACCCTTCAGGAATTACTGAATACGAGCCCTTTCTGGCCCACTGGAACCCCAACGCTGTCCCTCCAGCCTATGCATCAACCTCTCCTGCCCAGCGTGGCCTCTGCGCAGCACAACCTGCCCCTGCGTCACCCTTCTGGGCTTTGCACTGCCTCCGCGTCACCCTGAAGCCTCTGCATCAGCCCCTGTGCTGCCTCTGCGTCAGCCTGGTTGGGCTGTGTCCCTCCTGTTGGCCTTTGCGTTGCTTGGTACAGATCCACCACTCTGATTTATGTATCCTTGGCCTCAGATCAGAACATCCTTTGTTGATCTGCCCCTCACTAGCACTGCAATCTCACTCGAAAATTCTTAGCAAACCTTGCCCCAACATTTCGACTTAGCTCAAGTGCTGCTACTATGTGTGTGTGTACCTCCAACTGACCCCAAGTCTCCCTATAATACTTTTCTCGTTGAGGAATCAACGACCGTGATCTAATCTCTAATCAACGACTCAGATTAGAAAAGGCTTGATCCACGTCACTTAGAACATTCTCACCACATGTGTAAATTAATTCACTTTAATTTTTCAATTTCCCTAAGTTAGACTTAGGGTCTCAATTAAAAAAATTAATTATTTGAATAAATTTTACACCGGGTGGAATTTCTCCAAACTATTTCTGGGTCTTGGAGATCTCATGTGTTCTAGCCCCTCCACAAAGTTTCGGAGCTAGAGCACATCCAATGCTACCCAAAATCTCAACACTCCCTCTTAGCAAGGAATGTGCTCTAGCAACACTTAGCCACTAAAGCATCACCCTGATCTCTGGCATCGGTCCCCTGCACTGTTGATGCTTGGCCTACTGCCCTCTATCTACTGCGCTGCTGCTTTCTGTACTACTGCCCATGACTTTGCCACAGTCACTGCCACATCTGTACTGCAGCTCCGTCTCAAATTGTTGCATCATGCTGCCTATAGCACTGCCACTGCTAACTGTTGCACTATAACTCAGTTGTTGAGAATTAAACAACTGAAGGACAATCACTCAATCAATTGACAGACAAGTCAGTTTGGCTGCATCTCATCACTGAAGTACCCTCTGTTGCTGCACTGCATTGCACTGCCTCTGCGTTGCTGCTGCTTCTCCTTTGCGCTGCTCCAATCTTCAGCGTCTCAGCTTTGCCTCTGCTTCATGATCTTTTGCATCCACTGACTCTACTGTCTTAAGGCTCCCGTAGTTCGTATGTGATCCAAGAGTTTGGGCACCTCAAGGATCCCGTCAAGTACCATTTGTAGCTCACTCTACAGATCTACGTCGCCTCACCTCTTCTCTCGAGGTATATGAGCACTCATGGCCACATCATCTTCGCTGCCATCGTCCCCTTTCGCTGCTGCTACCTTGGAATCTGAAACTTCCTTGTTCTTCCCTTTGGACAAGTACTGGCGAAGTGTCCCAATTCGCCATATCTGAAGCACCAGACCTTGGATAGGTCCTTCTTCTTCCCTTTTTGTCGCTGTCCCTTTGATGCTAGGGCTGCATCTTCCTCCTCTCTCTTTATCTTGACTCCTCCGCTGTTGAATTCCCTCTTGGTTATTCTTCAGATCTCCTCCTGACGAAGAATTGCCCACATTTCCTCCCAATTTGGGAGTTGTTGTTTGCGCAAGATACTTTGGACAAATGTCTCCCACTCATCGGTGACTGCAGTCAGGGAAGTCCTCACCATGAGCCCATCATTCGGAGTTGCCCCATGGCAATCAACTGGTTTTGGATAATCTGCAATCTGAAGAGGAAGGGATCGATCTCCTCTCCCTTGTGCATCTGAAACATTCGCATTTGATTCTCCAGAAGCATCTTCCTCTGGACGAAGCTACCTTGATACAACGTGGTCAATGCTGTCCACACCTCGTTTGCTGTCTTCTTCTCGGCAATGTGCGAGACCACGTGATCTTTCACTCCATCCATGATCAAGCGCTTAGCTCGCGCCTGATTTTCATTGAACTTCTTCAGAGCATCTGCATCGGTTTGCACAGCGAGGATGTTCTCTACGTGGTCTCTGATACCGTACTCCTCCAGGATTGTCAGGATTCTGGCTTTCCATATAGCAAAGTTAGACATATCGTCTAACTTATCCTGATCTCTCAGTCCGTACGGGGCCATCTCTGCTCAAACAAGTTGAAGCAAGTGCTCTTCTCCCTTCTACTGCTGTTACACTCAGCAAAAAAAAAAAGAAACCGGATTTGGGTTTCTTGGCGATAGAAACCCTCTAGAGAATCGCTCCCTCTGACAAATGATTTCTCTCCTGGAAATCCTTAGCCAATTCTGTCATATCAACCTTCTACGATCACCCTCCTGATTGAATCTCAGATTTCTTGGCAAGAAAATTTGCTGAGGGACCGTTTCCCCTTACTTTGTCAACTTTGCTAGGCACTGTTCTGCACCGACAGAACCAATGCCCCACCAACAACTTTGAAGATCAGAAGCTGCACTTCCAACCTTGAGAACCGACACAACGTCACTCCAGCTTGGACTGCATTGCCCACTAGGGCCCGCGTCAACCCAATGTGAGCTTGACAGGCTCTGCGTCACCCACTAGGGCTTGTGTCAGCTCTGCACTGTCCCTCTGGGTTGCACTGCCTCTTCCTGGATCTATCAGCTTCAACTGTGTTGGAACAGGGTTTCCTAGCCTCAATTTTGTCCAGTTTTGCAATATTTTGTAATATTTAGTCTAGTGCAGGAGGTTTGGGGTGGGTCAAAACCCCCAATGAATTGTAATGGGTCAAAAGGGTAGACCAAGGTTCTACCATAGGATAGAGCAAGCTAGCATGATATAAATAGATGGATATGTCGAGTCTAGGGAGGTAAGAAAGTAATAAAAGCTAGATACAAACTTGCGGATTTTTGGTTGATTGTCTAGGTAAGGGCTCCTGTTGGCTGTGTGCGGACCCCGCTGACTGTGTGCGCGAGTTAGTAGATAGAGTTTGTAAGCTGGATCTGAACGGTAATGAATGAGGAAGACCTTTTCTGAATACTGAAGCGTTCTGGGTTGTGATTATTGGCTGCGCACTGTGTTATTTATATTTGTCCACTGCACACTGATGATTAATGAGGCGCACGTGGATGTGATAGTATATATGATGATAAATGCATAGATCTGGTTAGATTTAATTGTTGTTGCTTCAGTTGATCTACTAGTGCATGATTATAAGCTCTGCTAAAAGTGTTCCGCTAGCACGCAGTTAAAGGGTCTCGGTATAGGGCACTGGTTTAATTGATTGGGAAGGACCCCCTTCAATTAACTCACTCTCTCTCATGGTGCGGAAACCTGGTTCCAACACCCTCTCATACTACTTCAGGTGAGACCTTGGCCTGCACAAGCAGGTCATTGTCGAAAGGGCCAGTAGTATAGGGGTTTGTTGGCAAAACCTTAAAGCCGAACTTGGGTCAGGACCCCTCAAGCCAACAAATGGTTTCGTTGCTGGGACCGGGAGCATTTTGAGAGAGAGATCGGGTAATGCCACGGGGTCAATGGCAGCCATTAAAACCTGAGTTAGACGATTGGTTTGAAAAACAGATTCAGGAATTTGCGTTAAAAGAAAATATGAGTGAAAAGTTGTCCATAGAAGAGTGGAAAAATATGTATATTTTTACGGAAGTACACGAAATCTTCTTTGTATCCTTCGCACAAGAGTTGCAAGAGTGGTTAGCTTGACTGGCGGAATTTTCGACTTGCTAGAAGGATGATCAGGTCACACAGTGGACCCCCGAGCTGGTTCGGCAATTGGAAAAACTTGATAATAAGATTACCAGGACTGTGGATCATTGGGTTGACAGTGTATTGGGCGGATTCATGACTAAATTTGATGTTGATCAGTTTGTGTCATATTCAAAAGCAGAATGGAGGTTCTTCAAAGGATTTAGAGGTAAGTTCCTAAAAACCTTGCTGCTGTTGATTAAGATGCTATTGAGCGAAAAGGGTGTCTTGTGTGGCCACACTGAGTGAATGACTTTCGATCAGAGTGGGAGCACAACACGAAGTGGGAAATACTACCGGGTTAATCAAGAAGGAGACAGATCGATATACAGTCCCTTGAGGGAGTCATCTGATCATAACGAAGAAGGGGCTGCGCAAGGGGGAACTAGCCCCCCGACCACACTTGCATCAAATCTCCACAAGGGTAAAAACTCTCTTATGCCTCCTCTGCCAACATCAGAGGACAACATGGCTACGCACATGAAGCTGCCTACCTTCAAGGGCGTAGGGGACGAGGACATGGATCAATTCTGGTTTGTTGTAATAACCCTATTTTTTACAATTTAACTAAAAGTCTGCTGATAATCGAATTTAATTTCTGTAATTTTTCATGGAAATCTAACAGGTACAATCTTTGAAATTTAGGATTTTCCATAAGTATTTGAAATTTATTTATGCCAGAGTTATGATTTGAAATAAACAGAATGAGAATTTATGCAGATATTTGGAAATAAAATACAAAATTCGGAAAATAACCAGTATTTTTCTTCCATACAGAATTTACAAATTCATGAAATATAAATTTTTGCAGATACTAACTTGATACCCTTTTGCTGTGTTCTGGAACGATTTTCACCGCTGTAAAATCCTCTTGTTGCACTACTTCCGTGCTTATCCTCGATCCAAAAGACTAAACCTCCCAGCGAGCTGAATACTACTGTAGTATTCAGCACCAAAAATCCTTCAATATGAGGAATTTTGGTCCCCCGTGCCCAAAGTTCCAGTACAGTGGAGACTCACTGATTTCTTGATCTTGTGCTTGTTTTTCCTAACTCTCAATTTTTCTCCCCCCGTTTTTCTTGAAAATCTCCCCCTTTATTCCACCCATTTCACCGCTTAAATGTTCCTACCTCCTTATTTTCTTACACCTCTCGTGTTACGTGTAACCTCCATGTTTTACTTTGGAGGCAGTCACTTATCACTGAATAAGGTTATTATATAATTGACTCAATTCTTTTTATTTTAAGAGATAATCAACTTCCATAATCGATACTTTTATTTTAGGTATTAATATAATATTTATGCTTTTGATTATATTACTTAGTCCTTATAATTTGATTAATTAATATAAAATATCATATGATTAATTTTTCACTTTTATATAACCTTTTATATATATACACCCAAGAATAGTGTTTTAATTTGTTTCAAGTCACGGGGTGACTTAGTAAGTACTCCAATTTAGATATATTCATTAATTTTTAGTAAGTAGATAATTACTTAGTATTAATAACTGGTTCATTGCCCTATACTTAGGTATTTCTAATATCAACTAGTATGTATACTAGTGCGATATACGTGATGTGTGTATATGTAGCTATCATATGCATGCCTCATATATATGCTAATATTCATGTTCTAGGGCTTCTTTTAAGTGGGTCATTACATTTGTAGCCGAATCTGTATGGACCGCGCAAAACGTGAACAATGATGCTATCAAACGAGCACAACTATCCATAGGTTTCGAAGGAAGGGCACTAGATTGGTTCATGGGATACATTGGTCAACACGCAAATGCATCCATTCATGATATTAAGAATGCCCTAAACAACAATTTCAGAAGCCTAAGTCATACACTCAATGTGTAATTGAACTAAAGGACTTTAAGCAAGGACCTACAGAGTCCGTCTGGGAGGCTGACCAACGGTTAAAGAAGGTTATTAGTGATGGGGAATTTGTCTACGAAGATAAGCAACATAAAGAGTGGTTCATCGCTATGCTACTACCACACTTGCGTGGGCCCATGGGACAGCAAAATATTGGCTCTCAAGAGGAAGCGCGGGAAATAGCTATGAAGTTAGAAGTTGCGCCAAGGGATGATACGTAGTTCGCAGCTCTCCAAATCCAAAACCAATTGGAAGCAATGCACTTAGAAATTCATAGCTTGCGAATCGACCGCGATAAGGAAGCCAACCCAGATGTTTGGTGCATACGCTGTAAGGGACCGAGCCACACTAAGGATCAATGTTCACTGTTATCAGACTAATGCACGCTGGAGGTCCGAGCCCGCTGCGACCTAGGGAAACCGCTGGACCTAGCAGTCCTATGCTATGGTGTGTTGACTGTTGGGTGGCAGGAAGACACAACACATATCATTGCCTGAAATTGGGTGCTTATGTACCATAATTGAAAAAATAGTGGTGCAGATTCTGCTCGTCTGTAGTCATAATGAGCAAAATTGTCGAACCCTTGAACTTATGTTAGATAGGGGCAATTTATACAGAGTACAAGACGATCTCTCATCACCACTATCTCCTTCGGGACGGGGGGGGATCCCTCGCACGAGGAAGGGGAGGAGGAAGAGGGGGGAGTGCTGGTTGAGGGCACAGACAACTGATCTTTTACATTTGTGGAGATATGGGACATTTCGCACCCGATTGCCTGAACCCGGCATGCCAGTCTTGCAGATATTGCTGACAGTTCAATCATGTCATTGAAGACTGCTCGATGTTGATAGCGAAAATGCAAGAAAAGCAACAAACACTTACACAGGATGTGCAAAGAGTTAAGGCAGAACCACGAGACGATGGGCCATGTATTAACGTAATCACGCGCAATGACATTTCCACGGGAGGAGCAGAGGAAAACTTGGAAACCGAATCATTAATTTGGAAGGCTGAGGACAAAGAGAAAGGCTTAGACCTGAAAAGGGAAAAAGAAACCTTCATCGAAGCGTGAAAGGAGGTGACTAAAAACGAAACACCTGCCACAAAAGGAGCGGTAGATCTAGGCATGTATGAAGTTGTTGCGCAACTAGAAGGCTGTAGAAAATCTGTTAGCCCTAATAGACAACTGCGCAGAAAGAATTGCTCCACAGCGCGAGGTGAAAACATTGAATAAGATATACAAAAATAAAAAAAGGACGGAACAAGAAATGCCATGACTGCGCAAATTGGGGAGTACAAAATGGACCAAGTTATCCTTGACTTAGGCTCGGATGCTAACGTCCTGCCCAAGCAGACCTGGCAACGAATGGGAGAACCTAAACTGGAATGGTCGACTATTCAACTACAGATGGTTAATTAGCAGAAGATTATCCCATTGGGAAGACTGTCGAAGGTAGTGGTAGATATTGCAGGTGTTAAAGTCCACGCAAATTTCGAGGTAATTCATATAGTAGACGACGCGGACTGGGGACCCTTACCCTGCGCTCTTGGGTTTGGATTGGGCTATGGACATGGGAGGTGTCATTAATCTAAAGAGGAGAAGCATGATCTTTGAGAACGAAGGCACAAGGGTAATAGTCCCGCTAGACCCAGCGGAAGGAGAATAGTATATTGAATCAATACAGGAACAAGAAGATGCCGATCACATATACAAACTGATCGCTCGGGATGACGACTGGATCAACCCCACGGCGAATGGCATGCTATGTTGGGAAAGAGAGAGTGAGTGCTTATCCGACTCAGACGAAGAGATCGAAAACTAGAAAAATCGACTGCATGACGTATCTGTGGTAAGATGTCTTAAAATCACAAAGAGCTTCCAATTTATCTCCTCAGAGGTAAGAGAACTACCCCATTTTGATGGCTCTGGTAATGTTGAAAATTTCCTTGCAGCAATTGGGGCAAGTGTTCCTAACGAACGACGATTTTGGGCCCTAAACTTGGCCATGCGTGCAACCGCTGCACTGGTGGGAAACTCATAAAGAAACTTTTCGGCACTGGGGGGAATGCCGAAGGATGTTGACTTGCCGATTCCGTATACCAGCTAATCCACCAATAGAACTCTTCTTGGGGCAAGGAGATCCACGCAGGCAGATAACTCGTTGGCTAGAAGTATGGAATGAGGACACAAGGAATGAATGGATCCACAGATTTGTTCACACATTAGGACCAATCCCCACCTCCTAGTACTTGGACGTAGAACTACATCAACGCACCAAGCATTGGAGTATGATGGCTGAAGACTTCGTAAGGACGTTTGGACTAACAGGAGGTACCAAGCAACTTGATGAAGCATTGTAGGATATAGACGCTCTGGTTTTCGGTGAGGCCCGCCCTGAGAAAGAACGTGCTGCGCCAGCTTGGGATGCGCAGCTACAAGATATCATAAACTGTAGAAATATGTCAATAGAAGCAAGTGATGAAGATCCCCAGAATATTATGATCGAAGAATCAGAAGGGGAATAGGCTGTTGCAGGTCTGTTGCTGCAAACAGTCGATGTCACTAAACTTCTGAAACTAAAAGAAATCAATATTGGCTCGGTAGAACAACCCAAGATGGCCAATATTGGGGATTATTGGGATGATGGCACGGTGGGAAAGGTCACTGAGCTGCTAACTGAATATCAGGACCTATTCCCGACCAAGTTCTCTTAACTTAAAGGAATCATAGGAGATATGTGAGTTATGAGGATTACGTTGAAACCAGATGCATGGCCAGTCAAACAACGACCCTATCGCCTAAACCCAAAATACAAGCAAAAAGTTATGCAGGAAATCAAGAAAATGGTGGCCGCAGGTATCATTGAACCAATAGAGTAGTCAGATTGGGTAAGCCCGATGGTAGTCCAGGAGAAGAAGACTAAAGGAGAAATAAGGATCTGCATCGACCTATGGAAGTTAAATGACACCTGTGTCCAGGATCCATTCCCCACACCATTCTCCGATGAAATCCTAGATAACGTAGGGGGTCAGGAGGCTTATTCATTTACTGATGGATTCTCAAGGTACCATTAGATACTTATTGCACCTGAAGATCGCAGCAAGACAACTTTCATGACGGAGTGGGGCTCCTTTCAGTATACTGTCATGCCCTTTGGCTTAAAGAATGCTCCTGCCATCTTTTCGCGTGTTGTTGTAGCCGTGTTCAAGGAATGCATGCACAAGTTCCTGGAAGTCTAATTTGATGATTGGATGGTGTTCGGATTAGTAAAGAACCATGTATCGAATTTGCACATGATGTTGGATGCTAGCCGGAAACACCAAATCTCGCTAAACATCAAGAAATGTATCTTTTGTGTCCCATTTAGAATTCTGTTGGGACACGTGGTATGTCAGCAAGGACTGATGGTTGACTTGGCCAAGATTGCGATTATCATCAACTTGGCAGTTCCAACCACGGAGAAACAACTGCGCTCCATCCTCGGCCACATAGGTTACTACAAGAAGTTCATATAGGGGTACGCTTTGATCACCGCTTCGATGGAAAAGCTGTTGAAAAACGATGTGTCATTCTTCTGGGATGACGAATGCCATAAGAGCTTTGAGTTGCTAAAGGAAAAGATGGTGACTGCCCCTATCCTGATATTCCCTGATTGGGCAAAGATCTTCCATGTCCACATAGATGCCTCAGGGATCGCCTTGGGAGCTGTCTTGGCACAAACTGGAGAAGGGGATATAGATCACCCGACGGCCTTCGCTAGCAGGAAGCTGTCAAGCACGGAGCGTAACTATTCTACCATGGAGCGGGAAGGGCTGGCTATGGTATATGCCCTACAAAAATACAAACACTATTTACTCGGAGGGCACTTCAAGATGTTAACAGATCATTCGGCCTTAAAATACCTAGTTAACAAGCCTGCGTTGGGGGGGGGGGGGAATCTGTCGATGTTTGTTACTTTTTCAGGAGTATGATTTTGAAATTATTTTGAAGCCAGGAAGGTTGAACGCTAGGCCGGATCATTTGTCCAGAATCGAGAATGGGGAAGAACCGACTAACGTGGATGATGGATTCCCTAATGCGCAGCTATTTGCTATCAAGGTGTTTGATGAGCACTTTGCTGATATTGTCCACTTCTTGACCACAGGTAAAGCCCCCAGGATTATTTGGTGCCACAGAAGGAGCTGGTCGCTCGCATAGCCGACTTCGCATCATTGCAGGCCAAGCTCCAGCTAAGACCCCTCTGGAAGTGCGCGCCCAGCGGGCCGCATTGGTTACAAAAGCCACGTCCACTATCATGTCACAGATCAGTCAAGGCGTCACTCTGCTTGAAAATGCTATGGAATTATGGTCCCAGGTATAGCACGACCCTCTCCTTCGAGAAATCGATCAGGAATTAACTCAGAAGGAACAAGACTTTGAGTAGCTAGAAGTTATGATGACCACCCTTGTTCCAGCCCAACGCTTAGCTCGTCTTCGAACCAGCCATGCACTTTGCAGTGAAATTGTGGGCCTCCGGCGCAAGAAACAGGTACTCAGCGACCATCTCACACCCTGGTCGGACAAAGCCCTGAAGCTTTCGCAGGACTTAGACGGGGCGATGTGACAATTGAACCAGACTCTAGATAGCGTCACTGCTACTACGGAAGGACCAACTTCGCAAAAACTGGTGGACATCGCGCAGACTGTCGCCACGCAGAGCCTTTGCGTTTTGCCCCCGCTTACTGCCGCGATGGAGCAACTCAAGGACAGGATGAAGACCCCACCGGCACTGTGACTCGGGACGAGTCACAAGATTGTGTTGGGGGACTGTTGGAACATGGTTTCCTAGCCTCAATTTTGTCTAGTTTTGTAATATTTTTTAATATTTAGTGTAGTGCAGGGGGTTTGGGGTGGGTCAAAACCCCCAATGAATTGTAGTGGGTCAAAAGGGTAGACCAAGGGTCTGCAAACCACGGTTTGCAGACCATAGGATAGCGCAGGCTAGCATGATATAAATAGATGGATATGTCGAGTCTAGGGAGGTAAGAAATTAATAAAAACTAGATACAAACTTGCATATTTTTGGTCGATTGTCTGGGTAAAGGCTCCTGCTGGCTGTGTGCTCGGAGACCCTGAGTCATGCTGTGTGCAGACCTCGCTGGTTGTGTGCGCGAGTTAGTAGATAGAGTCTGTAAACTGGATTTGAACGATAATGAATAAGGAAGACCTTTTCTGAATACTGAAGCGTTCTGGGTTGTGATTATTGGCTGCGCACTGTGTTATTTATATTTGTTCACTGCATATTGATGATTAATGAGGTGCACGTGGATGCGATAGTATATATGATGATAAATGCATAGATATGGTTAGATTTAATTGTTGTTGCTTCAGTTGATCTACTATTGCTTGATTTATAAGCTTTGCTAGAAGTGTTCCGTTGGCACGCAGTTAAAGGGTCTCAGTATAGGGCATTGGTTTGATCGATCTGGAAGGACCCCCTTCAATTAAGTCACTCTCTTTCTCAGGGTGTGGAAACTTGGTTCCAACACCCTCCCATACTACTTCGGGTGAGACCTTGGCCTGCGCAAGCAGGTCATTGCCGAAAGAGTTAGTAGTATAGGGGTTTGTTGGCAAAACCTTAAAGCCAAACCTGGGTCAAGACCCCTCAAGCCAACAAACTGCCCTCTTGCAACAAAATTTCTTCAGGCTCTTGCTGATGGCTTTAGCTTGATTTATAATCGCTCTGATACTATGTGAAAATTTCTGAACACAGAAAGGCTACTGTAGAATATTGATTTACTTCTCCTACTTGTTATTATACACAAGTTATTTAATTGAAATATTCAGAAAAACATCATAGTAAACACAATCTGCAGCCCGCACATATACAGATCATTTACTGAAACGTAGCGCACATATGACAAAGGACACACATGATTTTTCAGACAAATGTCCTTGGAAAAACCCAATGCGGGAAAACCAATGCAACAACTTTTTTAGGGTTTTATTATTAAGCATAATCTGAATACATCAAGGGCACCAATATTCACGGCATTTGTACCTTATCACTCAGAGACAGAAAATATGTCTGATTCAAACCCTTCAGGAGTTACTGAATACGAGCCCTTTTTGGCCCACTTGAACTGCAATGTTGTCCCTCCAGCCTCTACGTCAACCTCTCCTGCCTAGCGTGGCCTCTGCGCAGCACAAGCTGCCCCTGCGTCACCCTTCTAGGCTCTGCGCTGCCTCTGTGTCACCTTGAAGCCTCGGTGTTAGCCCCTGTGCTGCCTCTGCGTCAGCTTGGCTGGGTTGCGTCCCTCCTGCTGGCCTTTGCACTGCCTGGTACAAATCTGCCACTCCGATTTATGTATTCTCGACCTCAGATCAGAGCATCCCTTGTTGATTTGCCCCCTCACTAGCACTACAAGCTCACTCGAAAATTCTCAGCAAACTGCATCCCAGAATTTCGACTTAGCTGAGGTGCTGCTACTTTGTGTGTGTGTACCTCCAACTGACCCCAAGCCTTCCTTTAATACTTTTTTCGTTGAGGAATCAACGACTGTGATCTATTCTCTAATCAATGGCTCAGATTAGAAAAGGCTTGATCCACGTCACTTAAAACATTCTCACCACATGTGTAAATTAATTCACTTTAATTTTTCAATTTACCTAAGTTAGACTTAGGGTCCCAATAAAAAATATAATTATTTGAATAAATTTTACACCAGGTGGAATTTCTCCAAACGATTTCTAGGTCTTGGAGATCTCATGTGTTCTAGCCGCTCCACAAATTTTCGGAGCTAGAGCACATCCGATGCTACCTAAAATCTCAACAATTGACACATGGGACAACACACTGGGTAATTTGCATATCCTCGCAATTTGGAATGCTAAACAAATGCTCTGATGGTTATACTTCACATGATAATATTGTGCTTTGAATGAACACTGTGATTGCACAAATTTTGATGTGACTTCACCTTGTTTAAGATTTCAGGGTATCACTAGTCTACTGAATCTCTTATTTGAATACTTACAGTCGTGCGGTTTCTTGGGCATTGTTGGCACATGCGTCTCATCTGAAATCTGTTATGCTTAATGTATTTTGACCAGAATTGAGGGTTAACATTTTCCATACAATTTTATGCCTATTTTAAGAGTACGCCTATGGTTTTACTGCTCAACATGCTGCTCACGCCATTCACCCTTTGACATCAATGACAATTTCTTCCAACAACCTTTGCAAAATCAAATATCCAACTCTTCAATTCCACCAAAATGATATTAAATCTTAACACTAGGTGAAATATTAGAGTCTTTCAATGAAATGGACCAAAACCTGAACGCTTTAGTGGATGCAAGAAAATGAGTGTGTGGAATACACCTTAAAATTCCATTTCATCAGATTTGTGAGTTAGATGAAGCCTGAGTGCTAAATTTATATTTAATTTAAACCCTAGGCACTTAGTCAATGATCAATAATATCAATGTGAAGGAATGCCCTAGGCTACCTCAAATGCATAAAGCAAGATAAAAGAAGATAGAAGATGAATAAATGAATTAAATATCTCATCAAAGAAGGAGAAAGTAGAAAATGTGCTAGGGATCAGCGAGATGTTCCTAAGACTTGATGAGGATGAAGAAGGTGAGGAAAAAGAAGAATTTGATCCATAATCTATCACTTAGAAGTTAGAACGACCCAATGCTTTGTCTAATGATGTCATCTGGAGAGTGCCAAGATTGAGAGGGCTTCGTTGGTTGATTGTGGGATGCATACAAGGCAAACTTTCTAACAATTTTTCGTGAATAACATAATGTTGTGTTTTGGCTTTGGCTCAGATTGAGTCATCAATACAATCTATGTTGAGAAAGAGTATCCCTGGCCTTTGGGGTAAAGACTCTACTGGCCCTAGGGTGAGACTTACATGTCTTATTGATGTGGTGCCTATTCTATTACTCATCAAAATATTTTCCCATCACTTAGCGACACCAATTGTAGAACTCTAGGTAGAAGGTATCCAATAGGGGTAATATACATAAGTTGGTGCGATAACTTTGGTACTTGTTGCCGCCCGAATCGTACACCCAATGCAATAACGCTCAAGGTAGGGGATGTCACTCTGATCCCTGCCCTCTCTGTTTAAGCTATCTCCTAAATGCAGGCTAAGGGAGGTAGTCCCTATAGATGGAATGATGAGAAACTTGTTAGAAACCAACAAACTTAGGAGATACAGATTAATATCTTAGCAACTTGAAATATAGTATGTGGCAAGCTAGATTATTTGAGCATAACCCAATTAGATTAGATTAGATCCTTAAGAAATTTCAAGTGAAAGACCAATGCCTTTAAAATTGATTACTTGCTCACTTAGGATTAGACCAAGCTACCGGATGAATAGTTGTTGCAATATGCAAATTCTATCTTATATGAAGTGCACAACCTAAAGCTATGCATGGAGAAAACTCTTGGTTACTTTTAATTATATGTCTAGTGTAAGTGATCCCTTCTCATTAATTCTTTTGGACTTAGTCACAAACGCAAATAGTAGAAAGAGGCCCAAAAGAAGGAGGCTATGGCCTCATTAACGATACCTCCCATGGGGTTCTAACCACCTAGGTGCCTCCGTTCCTACAAGGAATTACCTGCAAGAGAACTGCAAGGTCACCTATGTTAACTGCAAATGAGGTTCTAGAATACTAAAATTTGTTTGGAGAATGTGCTCTTATCTTCTTACAACCAAGCTTATGCTTGGAGGTAGATTTTGTTGAGATTTTAGGTAGCATCGGATGTGCTCTAGCTCCGAAACTTTGTGGAGGGGCTAGAACACATGAGATCTCCAAGTTCCAGAAATCGTTTGGAGCAATTCCACTCGGAGCCCAAGTTATTCCAATAATTAATTATTTTAATGGAGACCCTAAGTCTAACTTAGGGAAATTAAATAATTAAATGGAATTAATTTAAACATGTGGGTGAGAATGTTCTAAGTGAGGATCAAGTCTTTTCTAATATTAGCCATTGATTAGAGATTAGATTACGACCGTTGAATGTTCAACGAGAAAAGTATTGAAGGAAGGCTTGGGTTCAGTTGGAGAACACACACAGAGTGACAACACTTGAGCTAAGTCGAAATTCTGGTGCACAGTTTGCTGAGAATTTTCGAGTGAGCTTGCAGTGCAGTGAGGGGCAAATCGATGGTGGGATTTCATATCCGAGGTCGAGAATACATTGGCAGAGAGGCAGATCCATACCATAGCAGCACAGAGACCCAATAGGGGTGACGCAACCCAGCCAGGCTCACGCAGAGGCAGTGTAGGCCCAACAGGGTTGACACAGGCCCAACCAGAGCAGCGTAGAGGCTCACGCAGGGCTGGAGGGTTGACGCAGAGTTGAGAAAGGCAATGCTGAGGTTCCAGTAGGCTAGAAAGGGCTCGTTTTTAGCAGATCCAGAAGGTGAGAAGCAACCACACTGAAGGGTGACGCAGTGATTGTGTAGGAACTTGTGGGGTTCTTCATCCTTGGCTGAATCATCCATATTTTTTGTCTCCGAAAGATAGAGGTACATCTGTCGAGATTTTATCTGTTGGGCAAACCACTACTGGTGACCTTGATTGTTTTCAGAATTCTGCATAATAATAAAACCCTCTAAGAGCTGCTGCACCGGTTTTCCCGCATTGGGTTTTTCCGGAGACATTTGTTCGAAAAATATTGTGTGTCCTCTGTCACGTGGGCTTTAATCTTCAGCGCTTGATCTGTATGTATGTGTAGGCTGCAGTAGTATTTAATTTGATGTTTTAATGAATAATTCAGAAAATAACTTGTTAATTAAATCAAACAAGTAGAGGAAGTAAATTAGAATATTGCAGTAGGGTTTCTGTAATAAGGATTCATAAATTTTCACAGACTTTATAAGTGCACTTCTAATCCTAGGATGAATATGCAGGATATGAGTGATTGCTTCAATGAGATTATTAAGAGAATTAAGTACTTCAATCAAGATAAATTACTTGAGACAAGATGTTTACAATGATGTTCAACACAAGATAACAAGAACAAGTAAATGGAGTACTTTAGAGCAATTTAGCATTTATCTCAATGAAGCGATACAAGAATAACAATTCCAATTATTATTATGATTAACTCAAGAACATATAATTTGAGCTTATCAATAGGATCTCATTTAAGGCTACTTGTAATAAAAAGATTTAACAATTAGGCACAAGGAGATTCTTATGGCACTTATCAATTAGATCACAAGTCAATGAAATACATTGGGTGATATTTTAAACAATAAGCTAAATTAGGAGATTGCTATCTACACAATGAAATGCTTATTAGAGCCTCTTTAGGTTCTATCTCTTAAAAGAAACCTTAGAGAACAATGTTGGAAGCAAAAGTTCTTGTTACTTGAGCTGTGAAATATTAAAGGTCATAGAAATTTACCACAATTCTTTCAAGCACAATATCAACAAGATGAAATTGCAAAGATAATCAAGTGCAAAGATAACTAATTACTCCTACTTCAAATGTGTTAATTTTTCATAGAGTAGCATTGTTCTTTACTTTGATAGTTACGTTTCTTCAATAACATGTTAAGTTCACCCCAAATCATTCTATCATTATGTTGACCTACATTATTAACCATCAGAATATGAAACTATGCAGAAAGAACAACACCATCATCATCTAAGCAACGAAATATAAAAGATCAAAGGAAGAGAAACATGAACACATAGAGACACCATGATTGGTCTGAGACCTGGGAAATCCCTTGCAAATTCTTCTTCTAGATTGTCATTAAATGATTCAGTAACAAGAGTGCAATGATCCATAGATCTAAATCTTCATGATGCAGGAAAATAACTAACACAAACATAATGTGACCTTACACATATCTTTGCAGAGGAAACTTGATTCTGAGAACTGAGATGCACTGACATTGGTTGTAGCATTTTGATGAATACAACTATCACTGAGCGGAAACTTCGAAGAAATGAAAATCCGTCTTGCAGCGGAAATACATAGAGCAGATCTACAGATCTACAGCCTCAAGAGCACGGATCTGAAAGATCATCAAGTGATCTCAACTACCAAGTCCTGGATCTGAGTCCAGGATGCTGCCAATGACTCTTCTGAAGCGACTGTGACTGCGTGACAAATGAATGATGATGCTGCGCAAGCAAGTGACTGTTATTCGAATCAGATCTGCCCAATAAATCTCTTAACTGTGACCTTAAGACTGTCTTCTTGTGGTTATAACACCCATAACCCCAACCTCAACATTCTGTGCCCGCGATTGAAGAACCCATAACCTTGACCTTAGCATTCTATGCCCGAGGTTATGGCTTAGAACACCCAGATCAGATGCGAGACATTGCCTGTGATCTCGATCTCTTTGCGCGAGTTCCCTCTGATGTACATGTGCGAGCCAAAGCAGAAAATACGAACCAAAGACAAAAATCGCGTGAAGACGAGATCTCATGAGTGAATGTGTGCAAATGAACTTGGGGTCGCTTCTATTTATAACTTTGTGAGGGACCGCTTGGGGCTTTGACTGAATCCACATGCAGTTAGGCCGACCCATAAAATAATAAAATAATAAAATAATTCATAACTTAATTTCTGCTTAACCGATTGGGGCGATCTATAGGTCGATTTTGGTCCTCTTGAAAAAAGGAATCTAATGCAATTATAATCTCAACCATATGAGCTGTCCATAGTGGAATTTGACCAAAATTACATAATTTTAACACTCCCTCTCAACCAAGGAGAATAATTTTAACACTCCCTCTCAACCAGGAGAATTCCACCTGCTAATATCTGTTCATCGATCAATATGCTTATCTTCATGCATCACAACGTATTGTCACTGATTATTTCTGTCATGCAGTTGTCATGCTGTGAACCTTTCTCATTACAAATCATCAATGTACTCTTCATGCTTATTTTTTCTTATCTCTTAATTGTTCCTGCTTGTATGTTGAACTTTCTCGGATCTAGAAGAAGAATTTGTCACTGGAGGGGAGCTTAGGCTACCACCCTTCATCCATCAGGCTATCATCTTGGAATCTCTGCCGGCAGGCTACTAACCGGAGTATCATCATTAATAAACATCGGAGAGCATATCAAAAGGGAGCACATCACGACTTGTAACCTCCTCGGGGAGCGCATCCCTACCCAGAATATTGTTGAAAGTTGGTTAACAGAGGACAGGTGGTTCCTTAAGGCTTTGATCTTTGGCCTAGGGAAAAGTGTCCAAAAGAATTTAATTTTTTTCCTAAAGTGACATTATAAAATTATAAATTCAAATCTAATTTAAAAGTGACCTAAGGCTTTGATCTTTGGCCTAGGGAAAAGTGTCCAAAAGAATCTAATTTTTCTCTGAAAGTGACATTAGAAAGTTATATATTCAAATCTAATTTAAAAGTGACTTTAAGTGATAAAGTTACTAAAGTCTAATTTTAAAGTGACTTTAATAAAGTCAATGTGAAATTAGAAAGTGAAAAGTGACTTTGGAAATAAATGACTAAGTGGGTTTTTATTATAGTGGGGTGAATTAAAAAAATAGAAAGTGAGATTTAAATGAGTATTTAATCTCAGCCCTAGATCTAAAGCTATCTCAGCCATTGGATTTAGGGATTCCCCAAAAGTCACTTAGGGTTAGGTTAAAGGAGGAAAAGGAGGGAAAAGGTCATTCATTCTTTCATGAGCAGATTGAGAGAGGAGGAGAAAGCTGAAGAGAAATTTCTGAGCAAAGGGAGAGTTGCAAAAGACACAACAAATCCGTACAGTAGGAGGGCACACTTCCCAAGGCTCAAAATCTGTAAAACAACATTTATTGGCACGATTACCGATGCAGAAAATTCGTAAAATAGTTTGCACGCATTTTGAGGAAAGGACAACACTGTTTTTGAGGAGCAGAATCAACAACAAAGGGGCATGGTTTTCGAGGCACAATCTTTGGGCACGAAAATCGAGGAAGGGGTTGCTGTCTTGTCAGTACAAAATCCGTACAGTCAGTACAGACAGTTTTGGCATGTTTTTCGAGGTAGCAAGGACAACATTTAATGTTGTAATTTTTCTATAATTTTCTGTTTGCTGTTTGGCACAACTTTCAAGGTGGAAGGTGGCATGAAAATCGAGATAAGTGGTTTTTAGTGTTTGCTGCAATTTTTACTGTGTATTGCTGTTCACTGTAAAAGCATTTTCTAGAAATATAAGAAGCTTTCGAACTGGTTTTCTCCAAGAGTTTTAGGGGTTTTTTCCAGGGTGACATTGATAAAAAATCAGCGTGTCAAAATTTTGTGTGGCTGATTTATTTTTCTGAGTTTTTATTTCTGCATTTCCGCATTGTGAAATTTCCAGAATTTGTGTTTTCTTAAAATATTTATTTTTTCAGCTTGTTGAATGTATGGCTATGGGAATGGGCATTTAAATTTATGGGAGAAATAAGAAGAAACTGAAAACCGGGGTTGGTTATCAAATTTCTACATGGTATCGGAGCTATTTTGGGACAGCAAGAAGAAAAATTACAGCGAGTTGATTTTTTCACACAGAAATTACAGCAAGCTGATTTTTCACACAGAAATTATTACCTTTACTACAACAATGTTATTTTCAGTTTATTTAGGACAACAAGCATGTCTTTGGGCTTGAGGGTGGAGGATAGGTTGGATGGGCATAGTAACTACAGTGTATGGAAGGAGAGAATGAAGAGCATCTTTGAGGAGGCAGAAGTCTGGGATATCATGGTGCATACCACACAGAACCCTGTTAATGTGCCTACTGATGCTGTTCAGTTGACAGACTTTAATAAAAGGAATAACAATGGTAAGAGACTGATCCTAGATGGAATCAAAGACCATTGCATTCCTCATGTGAGAGGAAAGAGACATGCTCATGAGATGTGAACAACATTGACCAATCTCTACTAGAGTACCAATGAGAATAGGAAAATGGTCCTAAGGGAGAAGCTAAAGATCATTAAGATGGGAAAGACTGATAGTGCAGCTGGATATCTCACAAAGATTATTAATGTGAGAGATGATTTGGCAGCAGTTGGAGAGGTCATTCCACCCATTAAGTTGGTGCAGATTGCAGTGAATGGCCTTCCTAGTTCATGGCTGAACTTCGCTGATGGAGTTTGTGCACGTGAGACCCTTCCCTCTTGGGAGAGGTTCTGGGATGATTTCATACAGACAGAAATTAGAAAGAACCAGCTTGGGGCAGCCAAACCAGTTGAGCAGGATGCAGATGTAGCACTATTGGCAGGAGGCAAGAAAGGCAAGGGAAAGAAGCAAGCTTCCACAAGCAGTGGTGGGGGCCAAGGTAAAGGTAAACAAGGGAACACGCAGAAGGACTATTCCAAGGTGAAGTGTTTGAATTTTCAGAAGATGGGACACTATGCAGTTGTGTGTCCGGAGAAGAATAAGAAGGGGAAGAACCAGAACATGGCAACATCAATAGAGATAGAGGACTTTACGAATCGCTTTGACCGGGAGTTTGGGTTCATTGCTTGTGAGTCCACTAGTGCAGGATCACCTGCCATGGAGGTTGAGAGGGAGTGTGCATTTCCTTCCACTAGCGGAGCATCTTCAGGTATCTGGTATGTTGATAGTGGGGCTTCACGTCATATGACAGGAGTCCGTGAGTACTTCTCAGAGCTTTTAGGGAGTGGCACTGATATAGAGGTAGTACTCGGAGATGACAACGTTGTTAGAGCAGTCGGTGTGGAGACATTGACATTTGATAGGGAACCCAAACCTCCCTTGAAGGTGTCAGATGTTCTATATGTGCCAGGGATGAGGAAGAACCTCATATCTGTCTCAGCTTTGGAGGATAGAGGATATGAGATATTGTTCAGGAGAGGACAGGTGCTGATATATCCCAGGGGTGCTCCAGCTGATTCAGCTAGAGTGATAGGTGTACGCCATGCAAAGGTGTACAAGTTTGCATTTCAACCCCTTTTGGCATTGAGTAGTAGTATCGACAGCAGAGCTAGCAGTTCAACGCTGTTTGAGATTTGACACTGCAGGATGGGGCACATGTATCATGGAGCCTTGAGGACATTTTGGGAGATCACTACAGGTGTGCCAGATTTTAGTACCGATCACTTTGACATTTGCAGAGGATGTGCGATGGGCAAGTTTGCCAAATCCCCTTTTCCCAACAGTGACAACAGAGCGACTGGGATACTTGATTTGATTCATTCCGACGTGAGCGGTCGGATGTTTCATGTTTCCTTGAGTGGATATGAATATTACGTTTTATTCATTGATGATCACTCTAGGAGGACCCAGATTTATTTCTTGAAGACCAAGAGTGAGGTCTTCAAGCGGTTTCAGGAGTTCAGAGCTCTTGTGGAGGCTCAGACAGGTTGGAAGATCAAGTCCCTGACGTCGGACAATGGAGGTGAGTACACCCTTGGAGAGTTTGTTGATTATTGTGTGGAGGTAGGCATTAGGAGGGAGTTCACAGTTCCTTACAACGCCCAGCAGGACAGGGTTGCGGAGAGGAAGAACAGATCCATCGGAGGGGCTGCCAAAGCCATGCTACATGATCAGGGGTTGCCATTGTTTTTGTGGGCAGAGGCCTGCAACATTGCTGTATATTTGCAGAACAGGAGTCCGCATTGTGTCTAGGGACATGTGACTGTGGAGGAGGCTTTTTCTGGGAAGAAGCCTGATGTTGGTCATCTTCATATCTTTGGGTGTATTGCATACTCCTACGTACCCAAGGAGAAGAGGACCAAACTAGAGCTCACTGCAGAGAAGGGTATCTTTGTGGGCTACAGTGAGACCTCGAAAGCCTTTCGGATTTATATTCCTGCACAGAGGAGAGTTGTTGTTAGGTGGGATGTGAAATTCGAGGAGGACAGGGCTTTCAGGAGGTCACGAGAGTTAGAGTATCTGGATCAGCCAGACCCTCAGGAGCAGCTGAGTCAGTCACAGGGATCCAGTGGGCAGGGATCAGGAGGATTCGGAGGTACATCGATTACGATGTTAAGTCCATTAGTGAGCAATGGCTTGCAGAGTCAGAGGGGTGGTGCTTTGGGCAGCATGCAGAGCAGTCCACAGAGCAGTTCACTAGGGAGTCCACTGATGGATAGTTCACACGGTACTTCAGCATCTACAGGTTCAGGTTCAGGCAGGAGGACAATAGACAGACAGTCAGGAGTTCAGGCTCCTGATGATGAGGAGGAGTTTCATTTTCCAGTGGGAGAAGTGTGCTTAGGGAAGAGGAAGCCCAAGTGGCTTCAGGATACCTTGAGAGAGGCCACATCTGTTGCTGGGCCTAAGAGGCCGGTCAGAGAGAGCAGACCACCTGATAGGTTCTGTAGCTATATGGAAATGGTTGCCAACATCGTTGACTTTGAGCCTTCTAGCTATGAGGAGGCAGCTAGCCAGCAGGTCTGGAGAGAGGCCATGCAGGAGGAGTATTCTTCTATCATGAAGAATGATGTTTGGGAGGTGGTGCCGAGGCCTGAAGGCAAATCCTTGGTTACTTCTAGATGGCTTTACAAGGTAAAGCATGCTGCAGGTGGCAACATTGAGAAATTCAAGGCAAGGTTTGTGGCTAGAGGGTTTGCCAACATCGTTGACTCTGAGCCTTCTAGCTATGAGGAGGTAGCTAGCCAGCAGGTCTGGAGAGAGGCCATGCAGGAGTATTCTTCTACCATGAAGAATGATGTTTGGGAGGTGGTGCCGAGGCTTGAAGGCAAATCCGTGGTTACTTTTAGATGGCTTTACAAGGTAAATCATGCTGCAGGTGGCAACATTGAGAAATTCAAGGCAAGGTTTGTGGCTAGAGGGTTCTCCAAGGTAGAGGGAGTAGATTATGAGGAGACCTTCACTCCCATGGCTCGATATACTTTGATCCGCTCCATTATATCGATAGCAGCAGAGATGGGTTGGAAGATCCACCAGATGGATGTGAAGATCGCATTTCTCAATGGCTTCATACAGGAGGAGGTGTACATTAAGTAGCCACAGGGCTTTGAGGTGCATGGGAAGGAGTCCCATGTGTGCAGACTGAAGAAGGCCCTTTATGGCCTGAAGCAAGCTCCCAGAGCTTGGTACTCCAGGATAGATACATACTTGCAGGAGATGGGTTTCACAAAGAGTGAGGCAGATCTGAACCTTTACTTTATTGTGATATGTGAGGAGCCTCTCATTCTGGTGTTGTATGTGGATGACTTGGTCATTATGGGTGCAGAGAGACTCATAGAACACTGCAAGAGAGATCTTGCGTCGGAGTTTGAGATGAAGGACATTGGCTTCATGCATTACTTTTTGGGTTTGGAGGTGTGGTAGGAGGAGGGGCATTTCTTCCTGGGACAAGGGAAGTATATTGTGGACATCCTTGGCAGATTCCACATGGAGGATTGTAGACCCATGTCGACACTAATGATCACCAACTGGAAGAAGCTTCATGCTTCAGATTCAGAGTTGGTGGATCCCACATTGTATAGACAGCTGATTGGTTCCTTGATGTATTTGGTCAACACCAGACCAGATATATGTTTTGCAGTCAACACGATGAGTCGGTTCATGTGTGAGCCCAGGAGGGTGCACTGGGTTGCTGCAAAACACATTTTGCGGTACTTGCAGGGGACAGTGGATTATGGTCTGGATTATAGGCAGGGGGATGGAGTGAGATTGGCAGGTTACACTGATTCTGATTGGGTAGGTTACACTGATTCTGATTGGGCAGGTTGTGCTTCTGATAGGAAGAGCACTTCATGGTGTTGTTTTGGGTTGGGTTCGGCAGTAGTGTCGTGGTTCAGCCGAAAGCAGCAGTCAGTAGCATTGAGTTCAGTGGAAGCAGAGTACATGGTAGCCAGTCTAGCTAGTTGTGAGGCCATCTGGCTTCGCAAGATGTTGTTTGGCTTATTTGTCAGCCGTTGAGACCTTCAGTGATATACTGTGATAATCAGAGTTGCATTAAACTCAAGGAGAATCCAGTATTTCATGACAGGTCAAAGCATATCGGCATCAAATATCACTTCATCAGAGACTATGTTCAGAAGGGAGCTGTGAAGCTTGAGTATATTCCTACTGATGAGCAGGTTGCAGATATTCTTACCAAAGCCTTACCACGGGGCAAACATGTCTACTTCAGAGACAAGATGGGTGTGGTGAGGAACACCTTCCTTGGTAAGAGGGAGTGTTGAGTTTTGGTTACCGGAGGATAGGTGGTTCCCTAAGGCTATGATCTTTGGCTTAGGGAAAAATGTCCAAAAGAATTTAATTTTTCTCCTAAAGCGACATTATAAAGTTATAAAGTCAAATCTAATTTAAAAGTGACTTTAAATGATAAAGTTACTAAACTCTAATTTTAAAATGACTTTAATAAAGTCAATGTGAAATTAGAAAGTGAAAAGTGACTTTGGAAATAAATGACTAAGTGGGTTTTTATTAAAGTGGGGTGAATTAAAAAATATAAAGTGAGATTTAAATGAGCATTTAATCTCAGCCCTAGATCTAAAGCTATCTCAGCCATTGTATTTAGGGATTCCCCAAAAGTCACTTAGGGTTAGGTTAAAGGAGGAAAATGAGGGAAAAGGTCATTCATTCTTTCATGAGCAGATTGAGAGAGGAGGAGAAAGCTGAAGAGAAATTTCTGAGCAGAGAGAGAGTAGCAAAAGACACACAGCAAATCCGTACAGCAGGAGGGCACACTTCCCAAGGCTGAAAATCCGTACAGCAGGAGGGCACACTTCTCAAGGCTGAAAATCCATACAACAACATTTATTGGCACTGTTACCAAGGCAGAAAATTCGTACAATAGTTTGCACAGATTTTGAGGAAATGACAGCAATGTTTTCGAGGAGCAAAATCAGTAGCAAAGGCGCACAATTTTCGAGGCACAATTTCTCGGCATGAAAATCGAGGAAGGGGTTGTTGTCCTGTCCGCACAGAATCCGTACAGTTCGTACAGGTAGTTCTGGCACGTTTTCGAGGCAGCAAGGACAACATTTAATGCTGTAATTTTTTCTATAATTTTCTGTTTGCTGTTTGGCACGGTTTTCAAGGTGGAAGGTGGCATGAAAATGGAGATAAGTGGTTTTTAGTGTTTGCTGTAATTTTTACTGTGTATTGCTGTTCACTGTAAAAGCATTTTCTAGAAATAAGAAGAAGCTTTCGAACTTGTTTTCCCAAGCGTTGTAGGGGGTGTTTCCAGGGTCACATTGACCATAAATCAATGTGTCAAAATTTTGTGTGGCTGATTTATTTTTCCGAGTTTTTATTTCTGCATTTCAGCATTGTGAAATTTCCAGAATTTGTGTTTTCAGAAAATATTTATTTTTCCAGTTGAATGTATGGCTATGGGAATGAGCATTTAACTTTATGGGAGAAATAAGGAGAATCTGAAAACCGGGGTTGGTTATCGAATTTCTACAAATATCATGGGGGGGCTATACCTCTCCAACCCCATATCTAGCAATAGGATATCCATCCACGTAGGGGAGCCTATCTCGACCCTGGTATCACATCGGGGAGCTCACTCTCAACCCGGAACTGCATAGGGTTATCTCAACCCATCCTATTGCCTACTGGTCTTCCCATCGATGACCCTGAATAGTCATGTGGTAGAACACCTGAATCATAATCGCCTTGAGTTGTACACCCCAAGTACACTCTCAACTCGTTGGCCAAACAAGGAGCAGTGATCCGGATAAGCCCTGCTTGTGGGTATGATGCCAAATGGGGTATACTCTTCAAAGGTCAATCAGGGGAGCAACATTCTCTGACCCTATGAAGATAGGGGAGCAACATTCTTCGACCCTATGAAGATAGGGGAGCAACATTCTCTACCCTATGGGTAATAGATAGTGAATATGCCCTATTGTCCAGAGTTCCCTCAACCCCCGGAGCCCTCTATCTCAATTCCTTGTCCTGGGAGCTCAAAGTAACATAAAAAACAACACCATCATTAGAAGAACAACACCATCATCTTCTAAGCAACGTAATATAAAAGATCAAAGGAAGAGAAGCATGAACACATAGAGACACCAGGATTGGTTCGAGTACGGGGAAAACCCTTACAAATTCTTCTTCTAGATCATCATCAATGATTCAGTAACAAGACTACAATGATCCATAGATCTATATCTTCATGATGCAGGAAAATAACTAACACATACATAATGTGACCTTACACATATCTTTGCTGAGGAAACTTGATTCCGAGAAATGAAATGCACTAACACTGGCTGTAACATACCGATGAACACAGCTATCACTGAGTGGAAACTTCGAAGAACTGAAAATATGTCTTGCAACGGAAATACATAGAGAAGATCTACATATCTGCAGATCTACAACCTCAAGAGCATGGATCTGAAAGATCATCAAGTGATCTCAATTACCAAGTCTTGGATCTGAGTCTAGGACGCTGCCAATGACTGTTCTGAAGCGACTGTGACTGCGTGACGAATGAGTGATGACGCTGCGTAAGCAACTGACTGTGATTCAAATCAGATCTGCCCAGTAAATCTCTTAATCGTGGCCTTAAGACTATTCGCCCACGGTTATAGCACCAAACCCCGACCTCAGCGTTCTGTTCTCGCAACTGAAGAACCATAACCCCGACCTCAGTGTTCTGTGCTCGTGGTTATGGCCCATAACACCCAGATCGAATGGAGACCCTGCTTGTGATCCCGATCTCTTTGCACAATTTTCTTTTGATGTACTCGTGCGAGCCAAAACAGAAAATACGAACCAATGACCAAATAGCGTGAAGACCATCTCATGAGTGAATGTGTGCAAATGAACTTGGGGTCGCTTCTATTTATAACTTTGTGAGGGACCGCTTGGGGCTTTGACCAAATCCACATGCGGTTAGGTTGACCCATAAAATAATAAAATAATTCGTAACTTAATTTTTGCTTAACCGATTGGGGAGATCTATAGGTTGATTTTGGTCCTCTCGAAAAGAGAAATCTAATGCAATTATAATCTCAACCATCTGAGCTGTCCATAGTGGAATTTGACTGCAGTTGCATAATTTTAACAAAATGAAATGGAGAGAAACCAAACTAATGAGTTAGAGATGTAATGCCAGAGAATACTAACCAAAAGATGCACTTTCCAACTTTCAATGAGATGTAAAAATGGAAATGCAAGAGAGGGTTAGAAAATGGGTGGGTAAGATTTTCAATGATATTTTTTGCCACTTAGAGATCAACCCAAAACAAGATGCAAAATGCTAGAAGAACAATGCAATAACACTTTATAAAATGAGTTCTTATGTTTCCAATGAATTTTCCTTTTCATTGTAACAAATATGTCAGACCTTAAAGAGCATACTTTGGATCTCATAAATCATATACTAGACCTCAGAAAACACTTGGAAATTCACTAATAGAAGAACATATGAACTTATTAGCCTCTTATGGTTAATGTGCAATATTCTTAGGCTTATGTGATTGTATTTTAGAGCCCCTTTAAGATAGTCATTGAGCTCTTATGCCACTATTACAAACTACTTCAAACCTGATAATTAAAGACAACAAGAAAGAGAAAGGATGCGAAATAGACCTAGCTGGGTGACTAGATGCACTTCCAATGTGCACTAGGACTTTTCCGAACACCTGCAACACAAATGTTAGCTTGCAAATTCTCAAAATCTTATAGATCAATGGTAAAATAATATGATGAATCACTTCAAACTCTTACCACAAACCACTTTAGGCCTACAAACACAACAAGTTAGCATGAAAACGCTCGACAAACCAATTATAAACTAGCAAAATCCTGCGATGAAGAAAAATAGGACTAGTTTAGGGTTTTGAGAGCAAGAAAGGGCTGCGGCCTAGGGTTAGAAGCCCTTTTAGGCCTGCGGCTAAGTGAAAATAGCCCTATTAGGGCTGCGGCTAGAAGGATTAGCCCTCTAGAGGGTGTGGCCAAGCCCTAGAGGACTTGAAAGACTTGCGACGTAGCCCTTTAGGCTTTCTTACTAGGAGAGGATATGGAGCCTCATAATTCGAATTCTCCTTCCAATATTTGAGATGCAACACTGGCAAAAATGAATATTAGAGAGCCAATACCCAATATATGTACAAAAATTTAAAAGAAAACCCCAAAAGCCTGCAACTATATACAAAATAAGAAAGTGGTTAATATTAAAGTACAAGGGTTAGAATAATTTACAAAAAAAAATTACAAATTATTTACAATAACCTACAAAAGGAAATTAGCTCTATTTAGCAAATAAAACATTATTAGCCCAAGTAGATTTGGAAATAATTGATAGAAGTAATTTTTATTTTAATGCCCTAGCCAAAACATTGCACCATAAATCGTTAGATAAGCTCAGAGTCCAAAGAAGATGTGGTCACCTTGGTTTGTGCCCAAGGGCTGAATATTTGAATATATCTACACAAAATATAGAATATTAGTTCCAAAGGGGTTTGATTCACACAAATAGACTGGAGATCTAGAGATACCTACTAGATCCACAAGCTTCAATGTGTTTACTCTAGCCCAATACCCAATACAAGATACCTGTGCTAATAGATAATCCAACCACTGGCTATGGAACAATAATCTTCAACAAAAAGCACAATTACAGCATAAAAAGTAGTCAACACATACCAGAATCATCAAGAGAGAGACCCCTTGAATTGAAACCCCAAAGAATTTTATTAAAAAATGTTCCAGCAAAGCTTAGCTTAGTACATCGAGTGATTTTCTGATGAGTACATTATACAATGTGGAGCTCAATAGCTTCCTTACATAGATAATGAGAGGATCAAACCTCTCCAAGTGGAAAATAACGACGAGTTTGTCTTGATCCCGGTCCAATATTTTTTTTTTTTTTAATATTTTTTCCTTGAAAAGTGATCCTTGACTCAACCATCATGGTCCAAAGGTTTAATTTTTCTTAAAGAGTTGACTTTTGCTTCGATGGAGGACCTCATAAAATTAATTTCTTTTGGACCCACGAATTTTTGAGGGACTTTTGATAATTTTCCACTTGGATAGAATTTAATTTCTCTCAAATTATTTTTTAACACAATTTAATTAATTTCCTGGCTGATTATTTTCTTTTATTTTTCCGAGAATAATTAATTAAAAGACTTAAGAGGGGATTAAATTTCCACCCTCTAAAAATATTTTTTGCAATGGTGTCTAATTATGAGTAACCGTTCACCAAAAAACATTCTTACATCAAAATTTTACAATATCCAACCCTTATAAGGGGAAATTTACAGTCGTCACAGATCCCATTAAGACTCAACCAAAGTCTGCGACTCAAGAGTCAAGACACATGATCTAGTATGATAAAAATACATTGACTCGATAACACTAGGACTCACCTAAGACCTTATCATTGAGTTTTGCCCTAGCTTTGGGGTATTTTTGGGAAAAAAACTCTGCCAATTATCCGTGTTTACAAACACAGATAAGTTGGGGAGGTTAAAAAACTTTGTAGGGTGAAACCCTTTGAGAATAATCATAGGCTTACCTAGGTGTTGTTACATGGATTAATAGTCATACTAGAATTATTTTTACAATACAATAGCAAAATTCGGGATTACATTGATAAAACTAACGCTGAATGATGACAATGATCTTGAAAAATTGTCCACTGTTTTGTACTCTGCTTCTTGGAACTGTTGACACAAGTGTGGTCAACAATACCTAATGTTGGGAATCCAAAGACATATGTTTCTTTAAGTGCTTTTAAATATTTATTTCTGCCCTCCGAGTCACAATTTTCGAGGTAGAATTAATGCCTAGAATAAATGAAAAAGGATAGGGAAATAATGCCCATAATTGTCATGGAAAACACTCAATAGTACGTATGAGATTTCTAGAAATTTTGTTGTTGTAGTGAAGGAACGAACTATATGGTTCAATCTATGATTAGAGCATTTGACAAAAGATCAAAAACATTGGACTTGTTTGCATGACATAGGATCTTTTATGAGCAACGTTCTTCATTTTGATAGTTGCTATTTCTTGTTGTTTTTTGTTTCTACCATTGAAAAATTATAATGGTAAGAATTTTTCTTAGCATATGATATGTCAAGTTGTTATTGTATGAACTCTGAAACATAGTTGTTTTGGTGTTTTTTTCAACAGGAGTTTTTGGAGAGCAATGATGGTGATCCAGAGCTAATTGTTTTTATACCGTAAGCCACTAATTTGGAATAGCCAATGTTTTGCTACTGAATTAAAATGTTAAAATGATTTTGTTGGGAATAATTTCACCCAATATATACTTCCCTATGTTGATGTTGAATTTTATACATAGATTGCTTTGAGGCAAAAGTAAGTTTTTGCAGTTCCATAGAAATCTGTATTTTCTATTATATAGTATAATATTTAATACAATCATATGAGTACCATTAATACCTCAAGCACTAGTCTTCCATTGTTTCTATTCCTTGTTTCTTTGACAATACGACCAAGATCTCTAGAATTTGTGTTATTTTATTTTTATATTCACACAAGTGTGCCAATAAAATATTGTCTATATTATAAGGGCCCAAGAATAAATGTTTGGTACACATAATATAAGATTCTCAAACAATATTTTGGGCATTTTTATTTTGAAAAATGCATCACCGATCAGCTCATGGAACAAAGAGAGTTGCAACACTCGAACATCAGGTTTAGAAGGAAAACCCTGTCCTAAATATGCAAGAAATGCTAGCATATGAGTTTGTGCCCCAACAAGAAGGGGGTTGATATGTTTACTGAAAAAACTGAAGTAGACTTTAGCAAGCAAAGCCAAATTCCTGCTTAAAAAGTTCCATTTCATCTAGACTAAGAGCAGATAGTTAGTTATGAAAAGTACCTACTACCCAGAGATCAGTATTTCCATAGAAAATCCAATAGTGGACCACTGAACTGTGTGCTATGAGGATTTGTGGCTGTCCCTAATCAATCATGTATCTCTAACGAGTGAACTATTCCATGAAATTGAACATGGAAAAAATGTCAATTTCAATGTGAAACCATGTTCAAAAAGTCATTGCAAACAAGCATCTACAAAAGATATGCTCAATTGTTTAATCCTTGCCATAAGGTGTGCACACTGTATACCATAGTTATAACACCAACTTTATGAGGCTTGGTGTTGATGGCAAAACCTTGGTGGAGCAACATTCACGCAATACATTTGCTTGAAAGAAAAGTGGGATTTCCAAGCATGAGAGAACATTAGAGGTATGGTTGTGTTTTTCACAGGTGTAGAAGGGTTTCCCACTAATCCACCTGCATAAATGATTGGATCTGTGAATAGGGTTGCGGGGAAGCTTCCCCCCCCCCCTCGGCGGTTCCCGCTCCCGAAACGCGCTCTGTGCGGGAGCGTTTTGGGAGCGTTCGGAAACGCGCTCCCAGCGCTACGAGGAGCGTTTCGGGAAGACGCGTTTCGTTCCTCCCAAACGCTCCTTGCCTTTTCGGGAGCGTTTTCGGAAAAGATCGGGAGCGAACGCTCCCTGAGTGCTTCTGGCGTTTAAAAAACGGTTCGGGAAGCGTTTCGGTCAGGGAGCGTTCGCTCCTAAACGCTCCCCGGAACAAAAAACGCTTCCCGCAGGGCGGAATTTTTTTTGCAATGAAAAAAACGATTTGTTTATAAGGGGGGGGGGGTTCATTTAGCTACTCTTTCCCTACGCGGACCCACGCACGGCCAGAAATGGGTTTTAGGGCTGATGTGGAGGTAAGGGAAGCATTGACATTTCATGGTAATGTTAAATTCTTAAAGTAAAAGTGACATTTCACTTTTACTTAAATTTTTAACATTACCATGAAATGACTCAGGATGTTTAAGAGTGGTTTCGACCCCATTGGATTTCATATGGAGAAACAAGAATTTTAGGTTTCACTCAAAATTCAGCAGACTTAATGGTTTTCAGGGTTTCATGGTTTGGGACTTTGCAATGTTTCCATTTGATTCTATCATGTGTAAGGGTATGATATTGACATTTGATCAAGAGCATGAAGTCCTTTAAGAACCCTGATGTACCCTTCAATCAAAGGAAAACAACTGGTTAGACATGCTAATCATTTTCTACCGCATTTTAAGGTTGAGGAGATGAACCCTTCACTCAAACCAAAATCATTGGTTAGGCATGTTAAACTTTTTCAATTTATATCATGTTATAAGGTTGAGCAATCCAAGTCTGAAGACTTTGAGCTAGATGATGTTTATGTATCTCTTGTTGATGATCCCATTTCTAGTAGCGATGAATCAATGATGAGTTTCATGAGAGACCATGTTGCTCAGTGATTTGTAGTTTTGATGTCTATTTTTGCTGCTACTACTACTACTAAAGTTGTAGAGGAGTTTTAGGAGTCCTCAAACTTTGAGCCATATTATTTATGTAGCTCATGTTGATGATCCCTTGTCTAGTAGGGGTGATGATTTTGATCATGATGAGGAGTGATCATGTTGTTGATCACTAATATGTAGTCTTGTATTAGGCCAATGGCCTCATAGCTTGTAGCATTGTTTTTGGACTTTATGGGCCATTTGGAGCCTCATTGCTTATGTAATTTTCGATGATATGTATTGCACTCGGTGCCATTTTGATATATTCACCTTTGCATGGTATATAAATGAGCAAACTTTGCATATTTTGTCTCTATTGGCTTGGAATCATGGTTGCAAATCTTAAAAATATTTTTTTTTATTAAAAAATAATTATTTAATGTATTTTTTTAAAACCGGCTCATTGAGATCTGAAGGCTCTCGGTTAAACCAGTTCCGGTTAGAAACCCAGTTCATTAGGTCCACCGATCCGGTCACCGATTCCGGTTTTAATAACTATGCTCACACAAATCCAGAAGTACAAGAGGGGTACATGAAGGCATTGGACAAGTTGGTACCTGACAGGGAGGAGTGTGCTAGATTGTGCCTTGAATTAGGTAAATACTTCAGTTGCACTGCTAACTTTGGTTCTTTCCATGCAATGGAAGACAGGGACAAATTTGATGCTCTCACATGGTGGGAAGCATATGGCGGCATGGGACTTTTGCCAAAGTTGGCTAAAAAAGTTCTCTCATAGGTTGTGAACACTTCTTCTGTAGAGAGGTGTTGGAGCACCTACAACTTTATACACAATGTGAGAAGAAACATGCTGAATGAAAACCGAGTTGAAAGCTTGGTTTATGTGCATTATAACTTGAGGTTGTTGAGCCATTACTGTGATCGGGCAAATGAGGATCAATCATACAGAGTCTGGGACAACAACCCAGAGGATGATAATTTGGAGGACGGCATGGTACATATGGAAGAATTGGAAGCAGAACTTTTTAGGGATGATGATGAAGCATCAGCAGCACCGCCACACACAGGGCCAGTCCCACCATCTACTGGTAGCAGTGCGGGTGCGGGTGCGGGTGCCAGTGCTAGTTCTCGATATCACACTATTGTTCCTTTGTAGATCCAGCTTCCACCTTTCTAGTCATGGTCGTGGTACTCCTGAGAGTACTAGAAGACCACCATTTCCTTGTGGCTCGCACAAATTAGACTTTTCTCGTGGGCGTGGCAAGGGGCCAGCCAGTAGATAAAATAGATTTGTTGTTTACTAGTCTTTTCTATTTGTTGTTGACAGTTGAACAGTTGAAACTTGACTCTTTCATATATTTAATGACAATTTAAGTTTGAAGTTTGAATTTGAAAGGTGAAACTTTGAAGTTGACATTTATAAGTTTACAAGTCATTATGAATTATAAATATGATGCTTCATGAAAGTTATATGGTGATCAATGAATCAATGATGATAAATGTTATATAATATCAATGATGATACATGTTATATATTGAATTTTGAAATCAATGAATGATGATAAATGATATATATCAATGATGATAAATGTTATATATTGAAATTTGAAATCAATGAATCAATGACGATAAATGTTATATATCAATGATGATAAATGTATATTGAATTTTGAAATCAATGAATCAATGATGATAAATGTTAGATTTGAAATTTGAAATCAATGATGATAAATGTTATATATTGAATTTTGAAAGCTTGAAACCTTCAGATTGACGATTCGCGAGACTCAAGAGTCAATATGTTGTATGCTTCCAACTTGTGGGCGTGGTTGATGAAGATTATAACTTCTAGATGATTGATGTTATATGATTCAATCTATGTTTTTATGTTTTCTATGTCTAATTCATCATTCTACATGTTTTTGTTGACATATATGCATCAAAATATAAAAAATATAAAAAATATTAATATATATATATATATATATATATATATATATATATATATATAAACGCTCCCAGAAACGCTCTGGACCGGAAGCTTCTAAAAATGGCGCTCCCACTCCCACTCCCGCTCCCGCTCTTGCTCCGCGTTTTCGCTCTCGCTCCCAAGTAACCTTGTCTATGAAGTTGCATTTTAAGAGTACATTTTTTAGGAATCATTCTATAGGTATCCTTCTAGAGACATCTGTTTGTGTGGTTTAACATTTTTGTTTGGTTGAGATCCCATGTAATTTACCATTGATGATGCTCCTGATTCCATAAATCCCTCCAATATAACAATCCTTTGTTGGCCAATATTTTCCCACAAACATATTCGAGAGGCAGAGTTGACCTCAGGAAAATTGAAATGTTCAAGTAGGTTGGTTAAAGCAACATTTTATATAGAGTTATCTTGGATGGAGTCTCAACAAGCTCTTGGTTAACTATTTAGAATTGCCGATTCTGTTGGAAAATCGGAAAGGCAGAAATATTTTCTTATGTTGATAATTACTTGTGATATTCTTATGTTCTTATTAACTTTCTTGTGTTCTTGTTTTATCTTTGTTTCATCAAGCAATTATCAAAATCAAAACATGAAGCCCAGGGACACCAAATGTAGGCGGACAACTAGGGAAAAACCCCTAGATAGGGGAAAACCCAGTCAAGAATTCTTCCTTCAGTAGATTCATATGTTAGTGAGACAACGAAGACCCTAGACCAATAGACCTTCCTCTTCCATCAATTCAACCCTTGCTCCTTATAAATGTCAGCCCTTCAAAGTGCAGCGACAATCTAGAAGTTCAACCCAACAGTAGAATTTCGGCCCAACTACTCCAGAATTTCGGCCTCCCTAGGAACTATAGAATTTCGACCTTCTAGTAAAACTCTAGAACTTCGCACGTGTGAGATAATAGGGAGAGAAATCGTCCTTCTTATCAAGATAATGATTTTCTTTTCCTTCGCTAGCCCTTTCCTTCTTCCTTGGAATTTGTACCCTTTACTGCAACCAACTATTGCAATTTACTGCAGATTGAACTTGTTGTGAGTGTGTGTTACAAATGAGGTTGAGTTGCTCCAATATATAGGACAAGGTCGAATTATCCTGTTCGAGGCCGACTTATCCTTCCTTGAGGTCGACTTGGTGGAGAAGGCCTAATTGACCTAATTTACATTAAAATACTTTTCTTCTTGACAAATAACTCTCAAGAAGGGTTATTTACAATATGACATGGATAAGGACACTTGACATAAATCCTAGAGGTCTACAATGGAGACCTTGACATAAAAACAATTGACCCAAGCATGAGACACATGCTTTAATAAGTTAATTTATTTAATAATAATTTTTTTTTTCTTTTTTTCTTTTGATAAATATATTTGATTATGATTCAAGTGCAATTATGAAGACCGAACCTAGTTATATTCTTCAACACATTTGAGCACCCCCTTCCTTCAAGAATTGTGTCAAATACACCCCTTTCAACTTCATTGATATCATGGCATTCTCATCCTTTTTTGTTGTTGTTGTGGTAAACACCTTTTAATTACTATCTTTGGGGTGTATAATTTATCTGTCTAGTTAAATTAATTGTTTTAAATATGAATTTGTTCGACACCAACCAAATTCTTTTACTAGTATTTCTACGAGTCATACACATAACTCAACATACATTTCTCTCAAACAAGATATATAAGTTTGGATGCTAGGTCTCAAGAAATTCAACTTCCCATTATTTTCCTAAAATTAAAATATCGAGCCTTCAAGACCTTTGCCCAAATTTTTGAGAATGATAAATATCTAGAAACTCTCTTTTGTCTAGTAATGCTTTGTGTGTCGCATTAGATTATATGGGTTCATTGTAATATCTCTTGTTCCCTAGCTTGTCACCCTTTCAAGCTACGACGTTGACGAAACTATTGTACTCTATTAATGCTCTGGGTGCCACATTAGATTATATGGGTTCATATGGAATATCTCACCTTGAGGAAATCTTCGAAAGGTGCAAGAATAATAATTTCTTCTTTGTTGTGATGTTATGATGTGTGTAGACATATGATGTCTTGGATTACTTTGGCATCTTCTTGTTTTGCCTTTATGCCTTTGTAGTCGGCAACCTCTACGATGTTTTTCCTTTCTCATATTTCTTGATATTTTTAGTTAATTCACATGGGTATGCCTCAAGTTATGCTGACTTGAAACTAGTGTTATTAGAATTGGATTGGAGCTAGTGGAATTGTGGTCGATCCAACCTTTTTTGAGGCAAAATTTGTCTGTCTGGTTGCCCCGAATTAGGAAAGGTGGGTTCTTATATGAAACTGGTTGGTTCGGTGTCGATCTAGCCTTTTTTTCATCGAATTGGCTGGTTTTGTGCTGAACTAGCCTTTTTTCATCGAACTTGTCGGTTTTGTACAAAATTGACTGGTTTTGTACAATGTGACTAAGGACCTTCAAAATGCAAATTAAAAATTATATAAATTTATGAGTGGGACAACATAATATTCAACCCTAGGGCCCTACTAATGCTATGTATTTAATGGTAATGTTAAATTCTTAAATTAAAAGGATGAAAATGAAAGATAAATGAGACGTTCTCCTTTATCTTTTTTTGTTTTTTTTGTTTTGTTTTTCAAGTTGTCTGAGTTGATAGCTATAGGCTTGGCCTTTGGCTTGAGAAACTGCAACCTAGGGGCATCTAAATCGTCAAAATCACCTATGGATTGCACTTGGCCTGAGCCATACCAACCTTTAACACGATTGGATTTTTTCCCATTGAGTTTCAACCCGGTGATCTTCACATCACAAAGCGACTTAGCAGTACACCCATCACCATCTATTCTGTGCCCGCGAGCGATATTCTCCTTTATCTTTCATTTTCATCCTTTTACTAATTTTTTTAACATTATTATTAATTGTTTTAGGATGTATGTTTTTAGGATGTTTGAGTGGTTTCAACCTCATTGGATTTCATATGGAGAAAGTAAGATTTTAGATCCAACTCAAAATCTAGTAGATGGGATTTAAAGATTTGGGGATTGCAACGTTTCTATTGGGTTATGTCATGTATGAGGGTATTGAATTGAAATTTAGTCAAGAGCACCAAGCCCTTTATGTATATCAATGTGGGCGGCATTGATTGTTGAGCTCCACTACCATGACCCTAGTAAAAAATGTATTGATCACTAAAAGAAATCTCGATTTGACATGTTAGGCTTTTTCTATCTTATTTGAATGCTTAGAGGGTGACATTGATGATGAGGATCCCGATATAGTCAGCAATTTTGATGATATGTAGGTATTTGTTGTAGCATGAGTTTTTTTTGACTCTAAACACCATCTATATCCCCTCTTTGTTGGCGTATTTTTTATTTTAGAGATGGATTGCACTTGGTGCTGTTTGGGTTATATGCACCCTTGCTTGCTATATATATGAGAAACTTTGCATATTTGTGTATAATGGTTTGAATTCATGTGGACGGACATGAATATAAGTCTTTCTCAGAATTTTAAAATTTATGTATTTTTTGGTGAACTGGTATTTTGTTTGGTTCTAGTCCAATTCTTGGTTTTAGGGCCAATTGGTTTGATTACTGGTCCAATTTTGGTAACTTTGCTTGAAAAAATGTTTGATTTTGTGGTCAACATTGTTCTACTTGTGGATAATATGGGTGTTAAGGGGATCTTCTCTTACTTGGAACATTTTGAATATATTTGATTTGGAGTTGTTGTTGGTATTTGTAACAAGTTTAGCATCATTTGCATTCTTCACAACAATTTTTACATGTTTGTTGTTACTTCTCCTATTGGTGAACATATTGATGGATTGCCTCCCTCTGTTTAGGAATTCTTTTGGTGCCCTTAGAAATCTCCTTCCAAATAAGTATGAGATGAACTAGATTATCAGAGATGAATTAGATTGGGACTATGCCCATGTTACCTAGCTCGACCCACCAGGTGGATTGAAGCCTACGATGGCCTTCTATGCAGAGCGCATTTGGAATCGAGATATGACCTCATGACCTCATGGTCTATCCCCCTTTCAGGCTATGACATTGAATGCATGCACTTAGGATCCCCCTGGGTTAGTTTCGAGTGGATTCACATTGACTATAATTATAGGTACAACCCATATTTCACAGGAACACCTGATTTGGTAGCTTTGTCATATGTAGGATACAAAGATAGAGTAACACTTTATTTTGAGGTTCCCTTTATACTATGAGATGGGGGGATGGTTCTATTACATTTTCAGGGAGTTTCAAAACTCTCTGCTTCGTATATCTTTGGAAAGCTTTTGACTCCATCCCCTGAGATGCCTTGTTCTAGAGGCTTGGAGACGTTGGCATGTCCGTGACCCTGCTAAATGCCATCTTGCACCTATATGAGTCGTTCCTTGGTTGACTTTGCATATTTCATGTGATGTCCAATTTCATCAAGTGTACCATTGCGGTTAAACAAGGTTGCATTTGCGCCCCACCATGTTTGGGATTTATTGATGAGTTGGGAGGCCTTTATTCACAAACATATCCAATTTAGTGATGGGTGCCTCCTCCACTAGGTTTTTGTTAATTTTAGATAACGAAGGCATGTTCTATGCTTAAGAGCAATTTACTTCAATATTCCTTATTAGCCCAATATCAATTTCCAGATTAGCAATCACATTAACATTGATAGTAATTGCAGATAGAACATAAAGATTATTTAAGGAAGCTTGAGGGTCATTTGGAAAATACACTAGAGAAGATACTCAATTGCCCAAGCAAATCAATTTTCTCAGTGGCTGAAGTTCGGCAAGAGAAATCGATTCAGAGGGAGAGTTGCAGGTGGAGAGGACAAAGAGGGTATCAACATCAGTCAAGAGTGCAAAGGCAGGTGACTCAGTGCAGATAAGAGACAACGCAGAAGTAGCAGAGGGACAACGCAGAGAAGTGACATAGAACTGCGTAGTCCTCATGCAGAGCTGATGCAGGAGAGCCAGCAGGGCCTCTCAGAGATTAGATTTCCGTTAGAAATTTGTGAGAATATTATTATCACAAAGATTTCCCTTCATTACTGTTGATTGTTATTTGTACAAGAAACTTTTGCTAAAGAAGAATAATAAAACCCTCATCTGCTGCACCGGTTTTCTCGCATAGGGTTTTTTTGGGGACAATTGTCCAAAAATAAGTGTCACTGTTGTGCTTGTATTTATTTATATTTTGCTCAGTATTTTATTTGTGAAGGTTGCAGTAGAATTTATTTTGATATTTACTGAAGTAATTTCTATAAATAAATTATTGTTGAATAATAAGTAGGAGAAATAATATCAGATACTGTAGTAGGATTTCGTTTTTTATAAACTTTCACACCCAGATCTGTCCTTTGTCATATGTGCGCCATGTTTCAGTAAATGATCTGTATATGTGTACGCTGCAAATTGTGTTTACTTTGATGTTTTTTTTGAATATTTCAATTAAATAACTTGTGTATAATAAAACAAGTAGGAGAAGTAAATCAATATTTTGCAATTGGGTTTTTGTGTTCATAATTTTTCACATGGTATTAGAGCATTGCAGATCAAGCTAAAGCCATTAGCAAGGGGTTGAAGATTTTTGTTGCAGGAAGGGCAGCTGAAGCCGCACAGATCCAGAAAGAGGCAGTGCAACACCAGAGGGACAACGCAGAGCCAACTAGGGTGACACAATGCCAGTCTGCTCACGTAGAGGCTGACGTAGCACCAGGAAGGTGACGCAGAGCCAGTCTGCTCACACAAAGGCTGACTCAGCAGACTGGCATTGTGACCATTGATTCTCCAGAAGCATCTTCCTCTAGACAGAGAACCATTGATTAGCCTCTGCATGAGCAAACTGGTCAGAGGGTGACGCAGTCCAAGAGAGAGTGACGTAGTGCCAATTGCCGTGGCTGGAAGTGCAACTTCTAATCTTCAAAGTAGTTGGTGGAGCATTGGTTCTGTCGGTGCAGAAAAATTCCTAGCAAAGTTGACAAAGTAAGGGGAAACGGTCCCTCAGCAGATTTTCTTGCCACGAATTCTGAGATTCGATCAGGAGGGTGATCGTAGAGGGCTAATTCGGCCGAATTGGCGGAGGATTTTCGGGAGGGAAATTAGTTGTTAGAGGGAGAAAATTCTCTAGAGGGTTTCTATCGCCAAGAAACCCAGATTCGGTCTTGTGCTGAGTGTAGCAGCAGTAGAAGGGAGAAGAGTACGTGCTTCGATTTGTTTGAGAAGAGATGGCCCCTTACAGACTGAGAGATCAGGGTAGGTTAGATGGTGTGTCTAACTTTGCTATCTGGAAAGCTCGAATCCTAATAGTCCTGGAGGGGTACGATATCAGAGACCACACAAAGAATGTCTTGGCTGTGCCAACCGATGCTGATGCTCTAAAGAAGTTCAATGAAATTCAAGCACGGGCTAAGTGCTTGATCATGGATGGAGTGAAAGATCACGTGGTCCCGCACATTGCCGAGAAGAAGACGATAGATGACGTGTGGACAACATTGACCACGCTGTATCAAGGTAGCTCCGTCCAGAGGAAGATGCTTCTGGAGAATCAGATGCGGATGTTCCAGATGCACAAGGGAGAGGAGATCGATCCCTTCCTCTTCAGATTGCAAACTATCCGAGACCAGTTGATTGCCATGGGGGCAACTATGGATGATGGACTCATGGTGAGTACTGCCCTGAATGCAGTCATCGATGAGTGGTAGACCTTTGTCCAATGTATCTTGGGCAGAGCACAACTCCCAAATTGGGGAGACACGTGGGCAATCCTTCGGCAGGAGGAGATTCAGCGGGTAACCAAGAGGGAATTCAGCAATAGACGAGTCAAAATAAAGAAAGAGGAGGAAGATGCAGTCCTAGCATCTAAGGGACAACGATAGCAGGGGAAGAAGAAGAATGACCTATCCAAGGTCTGATGCTTCAGATGTGGCGAATTGGGACACTTCACTAGCACTTATCCTAAGAGGAAGGATAAGGAAGCTTCGGATTCCAAGGCAACAATAGCAAAAGGGTACGATGGAAACAAAGATGATGTGGCCATGAGTGCTCATGTACCTCAAGAGAAGAGGTGGGGTGACATAGATCTGTAGATTGAGCTATAGATGGTGGTGGCAAGCTAAGTCACTGGGTTCGGCGAACATAATGGTTGAAGTTCGAAATTTGCCGAATTTCAATTGAATTCGAACAAATTCGATTTTGTTCGCCGAACATCAAGACGAATATTAGGGCGAACATAAAGGCGAACATGAACACGAATATTTAGCCGAACATCAACGAATTTTTTATTAAATTCAGGTAAAAGTTCGATTTTATTCGTTTAGGTTTTGGCATTTGGGTGATTTTCCGTGAAAATGCATTGACATTGATGCTGCACGCATTCACAAATTACGAATTCTCTAGTCTAGCATTGGCATTGACTATTCACACCTCTAGCCGCCAAAGTTACTCTTACAGCCTCGACCCTCCAGAGTTACGCTCACATCTCTCGGCTCACAGCGACTGTCGATGGCACGCCTCTCGGCTCACAGCCTCACAGGCTCTCGGCTCTCGGCTCTCTGCTGACAACTATCAGCCACACATGCCGGGACTGCTCTCTGCTGACAGCCACACCTACAGGCTTAGCGACAGGCGCCGACAGCTCGAGCCTCACACCCCTCCGCCGACGCTCAAGCCTCAAGGCTCACACCTTTTCGCCGGTGCTCAAGTGTCCACTATCACACCTGTCCTCGACTCCTCTCTGTAGACTGTCGGCGCTCACAGTGTGGCTCACAGCTTATGCTCGACTTTCTGGAGTGCACTAATGCAGCTCACAGCCGGCGGCCGCACAACGTGCACAATGCTATTGCTCGCAGCTCACTCAGTCACGCACAATGCACACTCAGTCACTTAAAATCTGCCAGTCTGCTACAACGTACAACGTCTAGTCTCTAGGTAAGCAAACCATTTTTTTACTGCATTTTTATTTAATTAATTAACATATACAGGTTTTAAATATATTGTGTTTGGACTGTCAGCCTTCAAGCATGAGCCTCAGCAGACCAGACAGTCCAAACACAGTATACTGTAAGTCTGTATATTAAAAAAAAATTAAATTACAGTCTAGAAAAAATTTCATTATGCAAAAAATTTAGAACTAATTCAAATGTAATTAAAAAAAATATTGCAGACATTTCACCCTTCACTTCAGCAATCAGGATTCAGAACCTTTAAACTTCAATGGCACCCCCAAAATCAATTGCTGTAGCATGGAATTTTGTCACAAAAGAATGGAAAAATCTTTTGTTAGATTTGTGGACATCAATTCACTGGTTCTTTAACTAGAGCAGTGGATCACCTTCTCAGTATTAGCAATGGAAGTGGAGGTGGTGTTGAGGGCTGCACTAAGATCTCAGATGAACAAAAAACCGCAGCGGAGAAAAGCTATTTCACTTCAAAAACGGAAAAGGAAAAAATTCTCTTTAAGATGGTCTAGGTCCCATTGAGAAAATATGCCTCTAAGGTGGCAAAAATTGTTTTTCTTTGTGACTGTCCTTAAATTATTTAGTGCAGAAATGATTAGGACAGTATGGCTTCTTTGTTTGGCTTCTCCATTGTTTGTCTTCTCCATTATTTGGCTACTTCATCATCATAGGAACATGTAGGACATCCACGTCATCATGATAGTGTCCAGCAATCAGTGTTTGACATAATTGTGCAGTGATATGTTATAGTGCAGCATCATTAGGAGAACTTCAAAATAGTCTTCCAACCATCAAATGATATCTTCCATGTTATCATCTAGTATTTCAACCTTCATCAAGTGTCATCATCAATTGTGGTCATTCATTTAGTGTATGACATCATCAAGTGTATGACTCCATATGTCATCAGGGGTTAAGGTCTAGATCATCAAGGCACATGCAACATTATAGCTAGTTCAAGGACTTCATAGGACTTCTTCATTAGTGGTTTGACATCGTCATGGGTTGGCCTCTTCATTGATGGCATTCTTGTCAAACAAGAGTCATGACATCATCATTTGGTACCAGACATTTATTGTCTTCAACCCTATCATCACATTCTGGGGTATCTCAAGAATATTTGCCATCTCGGCCAATGCCATATTGACATCAATGACAACCTTGATCAACAGGCTGCTGGCTACTAGCTGATGTCCATGATGTAGAAAAAAAATATGCTAGGGATATCACCCACGAAGTGGTGGGTAGCATCTGGCTCCAACTGGGACATGATCTCTCAAAGAAGTGGGCAAGGCTACTTGAATGGGAGGTCACGAGAACTCCAACAATCTCTTGGTCATCGTAGACCTGTTATCTGCACATGTCAAACCCACGGTGCAACATGTTTTGCACGGTGTCTTATGATCACCCATGCTTAATGTTAGCCCATAAAATCAACAAATAATAAAAAGATGCAATTTTTAATCTAAATGCAGCTAGAAATATCATATGAAATTAGTTCTAATGTAGAAAATCAACATGCAATGCATCCTACCCTAACATGCATATAGTACAATGCTAATACTAGTGTAATCAGAAATATAGTGCAACCAACATATTATCATGTCAATATAAATCTGCCGGCTAATATGATTACTCATGTCTCGAATCCCAAAGAATGTGGATACAATTATATGGAGGATGAAGTGGGTGGGAGGTGGGAAAATAGGATGCACACACATGGATGATCACATGAGAAGAGGTAAGAAAAGGATGTAATATAGTCCATGAGATCCTCTCTTCTAACCCAAATATAGAGATTTCAATGATTAGGCTCGTAAATTTTTGATGGATGGAAACCTCATGCCTATTGTTTCCGTTATCATTTATGTCATATTTTATTGCCTCAAAAGGGTTATGATTAGTGGGAGAGGGATACCCGTGAGATGGAGAAACACGAGCAAGTTGCCCATGACGAACACATTGAATATGGGAGATCATAGATTGGTCAAGATCCTGAGGGGGTGTCGAAGAAGACAAAGTATATTCAATGAGGGGTTCTTCCTTGACGCCATACTCAAAAGGAGGAAAGGGCTCATGGTCACTCTAGATCATTTGAAAAGGGGTGAGGGAATCACTTGTGGAAGACTTCAGGGGATAAACAAGAGGATGAGGCAAAGGGGAGGGTGAAGTATTATATTCAACGGGGTGTTCCTCCTCGAAATCATCCTTTTCATTTAAGGGAAAATGATGATCCTTTTTCTCAAGGTTGTCGATGGATATGTCATCATAAATAATACCTGAGAGATAGGGGGTACTACTTTCAACCTCATCTTCCTTGTTGGTGTCATAAATGGGAGCACAATCAAATTGAGGACCAACAATTTCCCATTTACTCTTTTCAATGTGGAAGTAATCTTCAATGTCATCTTCCAAGGGGGTGATGGGATCACCATTCTCAAGGTTCTCAAAAGGAGATTCATCGAGAGTAATATCCTTGAGAAAGGTAAGGTTAGTCTCAACTTCAATTTCCATGGACTCATCTTTCCCAACACGTGTTCTCAAAATCATCCTTTTCATCATGTGGACCCAAGGAGGACACATCTTACCATTTATCACTTAGGTTCTTAAGGTCTTGATGATGTTCGATGAAGGCTTCCTCTTGAATGCTCAATGGGGGGCATACTTGAAAATGTCCAAGAAAGCCGTCCACAAACTCCTCAATAGATGAGATGCTCCTAGGTTCGTGATTTTGCAACCATGAGTTATGACCATAGAGGGAACTAAAGAATAACAACATAAGGACATACTGGTGGACCACTTTCTCCTTTCAAGTATGTGCATTAAATCTTTCCACATGGTCAATTGCGAAACTTGGGTCACCATAAAATATGGGTACCCCACATACCATCCTTCTTGTGACATGATTGGGTTGCCTTGGGATGCTAGCAATGTCCAAAGTGGGAAATTTATCAAAGGAGAACCTGTTTGGGGTATGCATGGAAAATAGGAGTTGCCAGGGTGAATTTGAAGATGGCTAGAAAAATATTGGCTTCACTTTACAAGCATTGACCTTAAAGTTCAATGAAGAACTGAGGCTTCGTTCTTCCAATGGAGTCGCCAATAATGATATGTCAATATGTCGTAAGGGGAACAAAACACATGTCTCGTGTCCCCGACAACGATGCTAGAAATGTTACCACTCAAACTAGCAGGTGACCTAAAAGGGTTTCATAAGAGGGCAATTGCTAGGTTAAGGGCAACTGTGGAGGCTTAGCCCACTATCACCACAACTAAGGTTCCTGCTCTTTACAGAGTTTCATTGATGGGAGGAGTCTCGATGCTTTTGGGAAGCCACTTATAATGGATGTATCAATGAATAGCCGAGAAGTGACCCCTTAAACCCTTTCCCTAGGAGGTGGTGAAGAATGAAGATTTCTTTCTCTTTAAGCAAGGGCCTTGACTTTCTAGGGAGAGGGGGTGAGGGTTAGAGGGTGAGGATGAAGGGTATAACTTGTAGAGGTGCTTCTCGATCCCTAAAATCCTATAAGAACTTGGATTCCCAAAGTCTTTGATGAATAGTCTTTGACAACAAATGGGACCACACGTGGCTAAGTGGACCCAGCGCAGGTTCGGGGATAGAATTTAGCAACCAATGATGCTTCTATCCTGGACAAGGTGAGAGGAAAGGATCAAACAAGATTTTTACTTCAAAAGGTCAAATTGATCCTGCCAGGTGCTAGCCTTGGGAAATACAGGGAAAACCTTGATCCTATAGCTAGGGCTTGGGATATCTCGAGATTCCACTATTATAATGTCTTCAAAATTTGAGGAGACCTGGGGGACCAACCAACGCAGTTGACCCTAGGAGATTGAATTTTTTCTTTGCCCAGATTTCTGGGAAAGTGATGCCCTAGGTGACCTGATGGTGCTAGACCTGGGAAAAATGGAGAAAATGTAAAAAGAAGGGTTAAAATGATCACCCTGTGAAGGGTCAGTGCGTAATTTCACTTGGGGAGATGGAGTCAATGATAATTAAGAAGATGGAATGTAATTCTATCGTTCAAGGAGGCTTTAAAGTCAACTTCGTCCAATGTTAGAGGGTAGAGAAGAAAAGTGGCTTTAAAACATATATACTTCTTACAAATGGTGAAGGCTTATCGAGGTAACACGATCTCTAGGAAATTTCATTTATATAACATGGCCCGTGCACATATATGCACTACAATAGACACATTCCACATTTAGCATATGCAACAATTAGCCCTAATCATAGTGAAGTTCAAATGTATGCAAAAACAAGAACAATGACATCAAATTTTCACTTACACGTTATAGAATATATCCAACTAGCATCGCATTCGCAATATAAGAAGCTCCAAGATAGAGAGAACCCAAATCCATACATCAAAATTCATTCATCATCCAAAAATCTCCACCAAGGAAAAAATGTGAATTTCTCTTAAGAGAGAGAGATCCCAATCCAAGTGATGATACAAATAAATCCATCTAACTCCTATTTATACACCTTTTAGGAGTTTGATTTAGCTAATGAGGCTACATTAGCCCCTAAACATAAAATAATGTGCAATTAACCTAACTTTTGGTAACAAGCCCACCAAACTAGCTCATAAATGAAATAATAAACCTCTCAGGAGGTCAAATAATAATATGTACATGTCGTGGGGCCCCCCAAATGGCTTGATAATTTCTAGAAGTGTTGTAAGGATGAATAAACTCCTTAAAATGTGATAGACAAGGGGGTGATAACCTTGTTCTCCAAGTAGTAGACCTATGGTGCTCTTAATTGGTGTGGGGGCACACCAATGACCCCATGGGTCTCCATATGAGTCGAAGATGCCTATAGAGCATCTGTAAGGGCTCAAATGATGGAATGGACACTGGCATGCCATCGTACAAGTCCTGGGACACTTGCCAAGTGTGTTGTGCACTTGTGGGGCCTGCTGGGAATACTGTAGCAAGTGCATCATCCTTGTCCCAAAAGTGGATCTTTAGTAATATTTGGACATTGGTGGGGATCCATGGAGTGTTGTTTGCTGTTATGGAGGCCCATGGCTCTCTACACACACCCTACATGTGCCAATGTATCCTTCTGGGAGGTTAGGACCCCATATAGGGAGACAGAACCCAAATGGACACCATCTGCAATCCTGCATAAGATCCAATGCATCCCATAGCCTTCCAGTACAACAAGTCATTAGAGTAATCGTGTAAAAGAGCTTACAAACCATAGACAACAAGGTGGGTACTTCATAATGGCATGCCCTTCTTTGGCATGTGCTGATGTCTCCAAGCTCCAAAGGGGTTGGCCAAGTACCTTATTAGTTAATTTCTACCCTTAGAAGAGATAGTATGTCCAAGGTACATCCCTTAAATGGGGGTGGCAAGTGATAGAGAAGTGATATGGAATAGGGAATGAGAGGGGTAGTCCTGGGCCACATATTGGGGCTCAAGGGTAGCTAAATAAGGGGAAGCCCACACCTAGGTATATAATGTGTAGGAGGGAGAAATCGTGGTACATGAGGTGCCTCGACCTTGATTTTTCCACCTTTTTTTATATGCCTTTTGCCTTTTATAAATTTTCTTTGATTAACTGCTCGGGGCAAAAAGGAGGAGAGTATGATGTGTATGATTACACCCTTTTAGGTAGGGAAGTTCATTGCCCTCCAAGGGTTGGTACAATCATGGGTTCTTGAACGATAAAGGAGGCTCATCTAGGGCTTATGGAACTGGGGTGATGACCATGGGGTATGGGGTAGAGCTCATGTATTGGCTTTTACCCACTTGCTAATTATTTTTTGTCTTGACCATCTTTTGCATTTTGTGGTACAATTTCCTGTTGAATGTGGCCATTTATGCTTTTACTTTTTCTTTTAGCTGCTTCAACCTCCAGGGGATCATTCCAGGCCTGACCCAAGGTGGGGGGTAAGGGGATAGGGAGGTTGACCCTATTTGGATCTAGAGAGGCAATGTTGACCCAGGTAGGAGAAATGATGAATGGGGGTATAGTGAGTGGAAAGGAGCAGAACCATGCACAGAAAGTCGAGATTTACCAAGTAGTACCACCCTAGAACCAAATGGACAATAAATGAGATCCCACAGGACTAAAATCCTAGGGTAACATCCAAAAGAGATCAAGGGGATAGGAGCACAAGCTAAGCCCACTCTTTCTGCCAAATCCCCCCATCGGTCCATGTTGATTTTTGTAGCATCAGAAAGTGATTTAAGTCTCAAATTTGGTGAGGAGGCTTAAACACCATTATTCCAAAGAGCCTAGAAACCTTTTGTGAAAATTCCACTCGGTTCATGTTTTATTAAAATAATTATATATCTAATGGAGACCCTAAGTCTAAACTTAGGGAAATTAAATAATTAATGGGTATTAATAAAACACAGTGTGAATCTTCTAGAGAACGAAGATCAAGTCAAGTTTTAATCTTAGCCATTGATTAGACTTCTAATCTGGGCCGTTGATTCATCAATGAGAAAATTATAAAAGAAGGCTTGAGGCTCATTTGGAAAGCAAGCCGGGCAAACATTCAACAACCCGAGGGAAGTTGATTCTACAGGAAGAGAATTCGATTTTAGAGGGAGATTTGTAGAGCGGAGGAAGCAGAGGGCATCAACAGTGTTAGGGTACAAGAAAAGAAAGATGCAGAAGGGCAGAGAGGCAACACTCAAGAGCAGCGCATAGGCCTCACGTAGTAGTGACGTAGGCTTATGCTGTCTCTGCGCAGAGAGGTACGTAGGAGTGACACAGAGTGACGCAGGGAGGGCTAATGAGTCCCTCAAGTGTCAGAAACTCTCTAGAGGTCCAGAGAAAACTTATCTTAGGTGTATCTCAAGAAGTTTCTCAGTTATTTCTGCCAGTGTTTTCTTGTAAAGATTTCCTGTAGAAGATTAATATATAAACCCTCATCTGATGCACGAATTTTCCCACATTGGGTTTTTCTGGGGACAATTGTCCAAAAATAACTGTCATTGTGATTGGTTCTTATGCTTGGATTTTACTTCTTTTTTCTCTATATGTACTTGAGTGATAACTGTAGTAGTGCTTATTTCGAAATTTGCTGTAAATAACTGATTGTGGAAATAAGTAGGAGAAATAAATCTATAAGTGCAGTAGAAATTCAAAATTGAATTTTCACATGGTATCAGAGCAGAGTTGAGTAGCAGTATTGGAGACTTTGCATTGGAACGAATTGTAGAAGTTGCTGCAACATCAACTCGAAAGGGTTGACACAGCTCTTCAGAGAAAAAGGGAAAGCATGGAAGATGAGAGGGATCACGACATCTTTGTATTGGCCTCCAGACTGGAAGAAGAATTTGCTTGCATATCAAGCTCTGCTTCTCCTGAAGTCTGGTATATTGATAGTGGAGCTTTTGCTCATATGATGGGAGTAAAAGAATGCTTCTCAAGCTACCAGGAAGAGCAGATGAACTTTCAGATCACCATGGGAAATAAGGCAATGTGTACTCCTGTTGGGAGAGGTACCATAATGTTTCAAACTGAAGCTGGAAATAAGCTTCAAGCCACAAATGTGCTGCATGTGCCTGGTTTGGGGATGAACTTACTCTTAGTGTCTGAGCTACAAAACAAGGGTTGTAGAAATTTCTGTTTTCCACCCCGGTTTTCAACTTCACCTTATTTCTCCATATAATTAAATGCCCATTCCCATAGCCTTACATTAAACAAGCTGAAAAAATAAATATTTTCTGAAAACACAAATTCTGGAAATTTTCACAATGTTGGAAATGCAGAAATAAAACTCAGCAAAATAAATCAGCGACACAAAAAAATAGACACGCTGATTTTTGGTCAATGTGACCCTGGAAAAACCCCCTACAACTCTTGGGGAAAACCAGTTCGAAAGCTCCTTCTTATTTATGAAAAAAATGCCTTTTAAAGTGAGAGAAATACTTAGGAAAATCAACAAGTAATAAATACAACTTATCTCGTTTTCTGTGCTTAACCACTGCCTCGAAAAACGTGTACACAACAAAAACAAAACAACAATAAATGTTGTACGACCACCTCGATTTTTGTGCCCAGATTTACAACATTAAATGCTGCTGTAAGGACTGTCTCGATTTTTGTGCAAACAACATTAAATGCTGCTATACGGATTTCTCGATTTTCGTGCAGAAAAAACAACAAAGCTACTGTATGAATTTCTGCCTTGTTTTTTGTGCAAAAGGACAGCCACTCGCTGTACGGCTTGCCTCGAAAACTGTGCCAGAAAATCAGCAACTCAGCTACTAGAAATCTATGCCAAACCCTGTTGTACGACCTCCTTGGAATGCTTGCCAAATCTGCTGTATGGTCTGCCTTGAAACTCATGCCCACTGCCTCGAAATTTGTGTCTCCCCTAGCTGTACAGACTTGCTAAATGCTGCCTCGGTTTGTGTGCCAAGTTTTGTCCCCCTCACTGTCCAGAAATCTCCTTTGCTCTCATTCTCTCCCAATCTGCTTATGAAAAAGTTAATGACCTTTTCCCTCCCTTTCCTCCTTTAACCTAACCCCAAGTGACTTTTAGGAAATCCCTAAATCTAATGGCTGAGATAGCTTTAGATTTAGGCTGAGATTAAATGCTCATTTAAATCTCACTTTCTATTTTTTAATTCACTCCACTTTAATAAAGACCAACTTAGTCATTTATTTCCAAAGTCACTTTTCCTTTCTAATTTCACATTGACTTTATTAAAGTCACTTTAAAATTAGACTTTAGTAACTTTATCACTGAAAGTCACTTTTAAATTAGATTTGACTTTATAACTTTATAAAGTCACTTTAGGAGAAAAATTAAATTCTTTTGGACACTTTTCCCTAGGCCAAAGATCAAAGCCTTAGGGAACCACCTGTCCTCCGGTACCAAATTTCAACACTCCCTCTTACCGAGAAAGGTGTTCCTCACCACACCCATCTTGTCTCTGAAGTAGACATGCTTGCCCCGTGGTAAGGCTTTGGTAAGAATATCTGCAACCTGCTCATCAGTGGGAATATACTCAAGCTTCATAGCTCCCTTCTGAACATAGTCTCTGATGAAATGATATTTGATCCCGATATCCTTTGACTTGTCATGAAATACTGGATTCTCCGTGAGTTTAATGTAACTCTAATTATCACAGTAAATCACTGAAGGTCTCAACGGCTGACCAAATAAGCCAAACAACATTTTGCGAAGCCAGATGGCCTCACAACTAGCTAGACTGGCTGCCATGTACTGTGCTTCTGCTGAACTCAATGCTACTGACTACTGCTTTCGGCTGAACCACGACACCACTGTCGAACCCAACCCAAAACAACACCCTGACCTCTCTGCAGACCTGCTGGCTAGCTGCCTCCTCATAACTAGAAGGCTCAGAATAAAGGATGTTGGCAACCATTGCCATATAACTACAAAACCTCTCAGGTAGTTTGCTCTCTCTAACCGGCCTCTTAGGCCCAAGAACAGATGTGGCCTCTCTCAAGGTATCCTAAAGCCACTTGGGCTTCCTCTTCCCTGAGCACACTTCTCCCACTGGAGAATGAAACTCATCCTCCTCATGACCAGGAGCCTGAACTACTCACTGTCTGTCTGTTGTCCTCCTGCCTGCACCTGAACCTGTAGATGCTGAAGTATCATGTGAACTGTCCATTAGTGGACTTCCTAGTGAACTTCTCTGTGGACTGCTCTGCATGCTACCCGAAGCACCGCCCCTCTGACTTTGTGAGCCACTGCTCACTGACGGATTTGACACTGTAATCGATGTACCTCCGGATCCTCTTGATCCCTGCCCACTGGATCCCTGCGACTGACTCTGCTGCTCTTGAGGGTCTTGCTGATCCAGATACTCTAACTCCCGTGACCTCTTGAAAGCCCTGTCCTCCTTGAACTTCACATCATGCTTGACAACAACTCTCCTCTGTGAGGGAATATAGATCCGAAAAGCTTTCGAGGTCTCACTGTAGCCCACAAAGATACGCTTCTCTGCGGTGGGTTCTAGTTTGGTCCTCTTCTCCTTGGGTACGTAGGAGTATGCAATACACCCAAAGATACGAAGATGACCAACATCAGGCTTCTTCCCAGAAAAAGCCTCCTCCAGAGTCGCATGCCCCAAGGCACGATGCAGACTCCTGTTCTGCAAATATATAGCAGTGTTGCAGGCCTCTGCCCACAAAAACAATGGCAACCCTTGATCATGTAGCATGGCTTTGGCAGCCCCTTCAATGGATTTGTTCTTCCTCTCTACAACCCGGTTTTGCTGGGGGTTGTAAGGCACTGTCAACTCCCTCCTAATGCCTGCCTCCGCACAATAATCAACAAATTCTCCAAGGGTGTACTCACCTCCATTGTCTGACCTCAGGGACTTGATCTTTCGACTTCTCTGAGTCTCCACAAGAGCTCTGAACTCTTGAAACCGCTTGAAGACCTCATCCTTGGTCTTCAAAAAATAAATCCAAGTCCTCCTGGAGTGATCATCAATGGATAAAACATAATACTCATATCCACTCAAGGAAACATGAGACATTCGACCGCTCACATTGGAATGAATCAAATCAAGTATCCCAGTCGCTCTGCTATCACTGCTGGGAAAAGGGGATTTGGCAAACTTGCCCATCGCACATCCTCTGCAAGTATCAAAGTGATCAGTACTAAAATCTGGCACACTTGTAGTGATCTCCCGCAATGTCCTCAAGGCTCCATGATACATGTGCCTCATCTTGCGGTGCCAAATCTCACACAGCTCTGAATTGCTAGCTCTACTGCCGATACTACTACTCAATGCCAAAAGGGGCTGAAATGCAAACTTGTACACCTTTGCATGGCGTACACTTATCACTCTAGTTGAATCAGCTGGAGGGCCCTTGGGATATATCAACACCTGTCTTCTCCTGAACAATATCTCATATCCTCTGTCCTCCAAAGCTGAGACGGATATGAGGTTCTTCCTCATCCCTGGCACATATAGAACATCTGACACCTTTAAGGGAGGTTTGGGTTCCCTATCAAATGTCAATGTCCCCACACCGACTGCTCTAACAACGCTGTCATCTCTGAGTACTACCTCTATATCAGTGCCACTCTCTGAAAGCTCTGAGAAGTACTCACGGACTCCTGTCATATGACGTGAAGCCCCACTGTCAACATACCAGATACCTGAAGATGCTCTGCTAGTGGAGGGAAATGCACACTCCCTCTCAACCTCCATGGCAGGTGATCCTGCACTAGTGGACTCACAAGCAATGAACCCAAACTTTTGGTCAAAGCGATCCGTAAAGTCCTCTATCTCTGCTAATGCTGCCATGTTCTGATTCTTACCCTTCTTCTTCTTCTCCGGACACACAACTGCATAGTGTCCCATCTTTTGACAATTCCAACACTTCACCTTGGAATAGTCCTTCTGCGTGTTCCCCTGTTTACCTTTACCTTTGTCCCCATCATTGCTTGTGGTAGCTTGCTTCTTTCCTTTGCCTTTCTTGTCTCCTGCCAACAGTGCTACATCCGCATCCTGCTCAACTGGTTTGGCTACACCAAGTTGGTTCTTTCTGATTTCTGTCTGTATGCAATCATCACAGAACCTCTCCCAAGAGGGAAGGGTATCATGTGCACAAACTCCATCAGCAAAGTTCAGCCATGAACTGGGGAGGCCATTCACTGCAATCCGCACCAACTCAGTGGGCAGAATGACCTCTCTAACTGCTGCCAACTCATCTCTCACATTAGTAATCTTTGTGAGATATCCAGCTGCACTATCAGTGTTACCCATCTTAATGGTCTTCAGCTTATCCCTTAGGACCATTTTTTGTTCTCATTGGTACTCTGGTAGAGATTGGCCAATGCTGTCCACATCTCATGAGCATTTCTCTTTCCTCTCACATGAGGAATGCAATGGTCTTTTATTCTGTCTAGAATTAGTCTCTTACCTTTGTTATTCTTTTTATTATAAGCTGCCAACTAAACAACATCAATAGGCACATTAACAGGGTGTTGTGCGGTATGCACCATGATATCCCATACTTCTGCCTCCTCAAAGATACTCTGCATTCTCTCCTTCCAAACACTGTAGTTACTATGCCCATCCAACCTATCCTCCACTCTCAAGCCCAAAGACATGTTTGCTGTCCTAAATAAGTTGAAAATAACACTGTTGTAGTAATGGTAAAATTTTCTGTGTGAAAAATCAGCTTGCTATAATTTTTGAGTGAAAAATCAGCTTGCTATAATTTTTGAGTGAAAAATCAGCTTGCTATAATTTTTCCTTCTTACTGTTCCAAACTTCCTTTTCAGCAAAATAGCTCCAATACCGTGTAGAAATTTTTGTTTCCCACCCCGGTTTTCAATTTCACCTTATTTCTCCATATAGTTAAATGCCCATTCCCATAGCCTTACATTCAACAAGCTGAAAAAATAAATATTTTCTGAAAACACAAATTCTGGAAATTTTGCACAATGATGGAAATGCAGAAATAAAACTCAACAAAATAAATCAGCTACACAGAAAAATAGATACACTGATTTTTGGTCAATGTGACCCTAGAAAAACCCCCTACAACTCTTGGGGAAAACCAGTTCGAAAGCTCCTTCTTATTTATGGAAAAATGCCTTTTACAGTGAGAGAAATACTCAGAAAAATCAGCAAGTAATAAATACAACTTATCTCGTTTTTCGTGCTTAACCACTGCCTCGAAAAATGTGTACAAAACAAAAACAAAATAGCAATAAATGCTGTAAGGCCACCTTGATTTTTGAGCCCAGATTTACAGCATTAAATGTTGCTGTAAGGACTGACTCGATTTCTGTGGAAACAACATTAAATGCTACTGTACGGATTTCTCGATTTCCATGTAGAAAAATAGCAAAGCTGCTGTATTGATTTCTGCCTTGTTTTTTGTGCAAAAGGATAGCCACTTGTTGTACAGGCTGCCTCGAAAACTGTGCCAGAAAATCAGCAACTTAGCTCCTCGAAATTTGTGCCAAACCTTGCTGTACGGCCTCTTTGGAATGCGTGCCAAATCTGCTGTATCGTATGCCTTGAAACTTGTGCCCACTGCCTCAAAATTTGTGTCTCTCCTTGCTGTACGGACTTGCTAAAATGCTGCCTCGATTTGTGTGCCAAGTTCTGTCTTCTTTCTCCTCACTGTCCAGAAATCTCCTTTGCTCTCCTTCTCTCCCAATCTGCTCATGAAAAAGTTAATGACCTTTTCACTCCTTTACCTTCTTTAACCTAACCCTAAGTGACTTTTGGGGAATCCCTAAATCTAATGTTGAGATAACTTTAGATCTAGCGCTGAGATTAAATGCTCATTTAAATTTCACTTTCTATTTTTTAATTCACCCCACTTTAATAAAGACCCACTTAGTCATTTATTTCGAAAGTCACTTTTAATAAAGACCCACTTAGTCATTTATTTCGAAAGTCACTTTTCCTTTCTAATTTCATATTGACTTTATTAAAGTCACTTTAAAATTAGACTTCATTAACTTTATCACTTAAAGTCACTTTTAAATTAGATTTGACTTTATAACTTTATAAAGTCACTTTAGGAGAAAAATTAAATTCTTTTGGACACTTTTCCCTAGGCCAAAGATCAAAGCCTCAGGGAACCACTTGTCCTCCGGTAACCAAATTTCAACAAGGGCTATGACGTCTACTTCATTGGCAAAAGAGTATATGTCAAAAACCCGAGTTGGAAGAAGAAAGCGTAAATAAGAGTAAGAGCAATAAACTATATAAGTTACAACTCGAATCTCCATTGGCATTGATAGGCAACTGTGAAGAGAAGGATTTGAACGAGCTATGGCACAGGAGAATGGGGCACTTACACCATAGGGCTTTGAGAATTCTGAAGAAGACCGTCACAGGAGTTTCATATTTGAGCACCTAACGAGATGACGTTTGCAGAGGGTGCCTACTAGGGAAATACGCTAAGGCAACCTACCCCAAAAGAAGTAATATGGCTAAGTATGTGTTAGGATTGATACACTCAGACATCTGTGGATCAATGTCCATTAGAGCTCTTAGTGGTGTCGAGTATTTCGTCAGCTTCATTGATGATCATTCCAGGAAAACTTGGATCTACTTTATGAAGACCAAAGGCGAAGTCTTTGACCGATTCAAGGAGTTTAAAGCTCTGGTTGAGAATCTAACAGGACAACGGATAAAGATTCTGCGATCAGGTAATGATGGAGAATACATTGATAAAGACTTCACAGAATTCTACGCGAGGGAAGGCATCAGAAGAGAGTGGACTGCTCCATATAATTCGGAGCATAATGGAGTTGTAGAAAGGAAGAATAGAACTATTATGGAGGCTGCAAGAGCAATGATGTATGATCAAGACATGCCCAAATTTTTGTGGGCTGAAGCTTGTAACACAACTGTATATGTTCAGAATAGGGTTCCTCATAATGAATTGGGTAAGATCACTCCAGAAAGTGTCTTCACTAGCAAGAAGCCAGAGGTAAACCACTTCAGGATCCATGGTAGTGTGGTACACTGCTATGGACACGAAAAGAAGAGGAAGAAATTAGATAGGACTGCTGAAAAGGGGTATTCGGTAGGATACAGTGAAAATGCTAAGGCTTATAAAATCTACATTCCTGGTAGCAGGAAGGTTGTAGTGCGGCAGGATGTAAAGTTCATGGAGGAAAGAGCTTTTGAGAAAACCCTAAGAGATGCCTTCAACAACGCAGTCTGAAGATGACCCACTGGTCCAACCACTACGACCAATTGATGTTAGCTCGAGTGCTTCTCCAAGGCAGAAGGACCCAAGGGATTCATCTCCAAAAGATTTGCAGGAGGGGGAGCAGGTAGAGCCACACACTACCAGTGGTAGGACGAGCAGGGAATTACGACAAATTCTGAAGAATGCAGAGGAGTTTGTCGGAGCCCCCCATAAATGAGAAGAGGCAGAGTAGGCAATCGGACAGATACGAAGCCTTGGTAGCCCAGGTTGGGGGACCCTCTAGGTTTTAGGAGCCAGCTCAGTATCAGGTGTGGGTCGATGCAATGGTGGAAGAGTTGTGAAAATTCCTGAATACAATTATGCAGAAATCCTACTGCAGTATCATGGTTTACTTCTCCTACTTGTGATTAAGTTATACAAGTTATTATCAGAAAAATATTCAGAAAATACCAAAGTAAACACAACTGACAGCCTACACACATGCAGATCATTTACTGAATATTACACTCATTCAACAGAGTGACACAAATTTTTGGACATAAGTCCCCAGAAAAACTCAATGCGGGAAAACCGGTGTAGGAGATATGAGGGTTTATTATTATTAAGTAGATTCTTAGTACAACAAATCTGGGTACCAAATCTAGTTAACTCGACAGAGAAAAAGTAGATCGGCAACTAAACTGCTGTTCTGAGACGAAGATTCTGATTGAAATGAGATTTACAAGACTCAACCCAATTCTGGCCCTAGAAACCCTAGCGTTGCCCCTGAAGCCCAAGCGTCAGCCCTGCTAGGATCTGCGTTCCTCTGCGCTGCTCAGTAGGGGACTACGTAACCCCAAAGTGGGTGACGTAGTCCTTATGACTCTGGAGGCCCCTGCGTAACTCTGAAAGCCCTCTGAAGCTGCAACTTTGTCTCTCCTGGGCCTGTGTAGCACCTCCGTAGCGGTTGAAGCTGTGATGCGCAGCTACCCAGTAGCTGCTGCTGCTGTTGCCCTTACTCCTCTGGGCTGACTCTGAACGCTGCTCCTCTGCCTCTTGCTGACTCTTGGCTGCGGGATCAGATCATCCCCTCAGCCAATACTACCCTTCACTGCAGAAAACTCCTCTGAAAATTCTTAGCAAACCCTGCCCTAGATTTCCAGCTCAGCTTCTCAGCTCTGCCTCCATGTGTGTGTCTCCAACTGACCCTCAAGCCTTTCTCTTATACGTTTTAGTTGAACACATCAATGATCGTGATTAAATCACTTAGCAACGACTGAGATTAAAAGATTGCTTGATCCACATTACTCAGAACATTTCAGCACGTGTTAATTAATTCACTTTAATTATTTAATTTCCCTAAGTTTAGACTTTGGGATTACATTAAAATAATTAATTATTTGAATAACTTCAACACTCGATGAAATTTTTCCAAACGCTTTATGGGTTTTGGAGGTGATGTGTTTTTTAGCCCCTCCACAAAGTTTCAGGGCTAGAGAATGTTGTGAAACGTAACTAGGTTGGTCTTCATGATTATGTAATTATGAATAGAAGGAGACAAAGATAATAAAATGGATTTTGTTGTACTTGCTTCATGGGTTTCATGAGCAAGATTTTATTATGTAGATAGACTTCTTCTTGATGTCTATTAGGTTCTTTTCTTCTAGGTATAAATAGGATTAAGTGTCAAAATCATGAAGGATCCAGTTCAGTCTAATATACTCTAAGACCTTGTGGAAGAAGGACAAATAGAAACCCTCAAACAACGCTGGAAGACATCTCTACATACCGTGAAGAACACCTCTCTCAATGCTAGGATATCCTCTCTCCTGTCGGCCTAAATCTGAGTAATAAAGTTGGCTCAATAAATGACTGTTTGGTCGGCCTAAAGGCAAGAACAATGCACTATATATACACTGCATTGCGGATTATTTGAAGAGATAGATTTGCGAATTGAACTCTGAATTAGTGCGGATATTCCAAGGGCAATTGCGGATCCTTGAAGAGATAATAGCGTGGTCTATAGTGTGATCTAAGGACATAATTATATGTGGATTTGTCTGAGTGTGATAGCAGTTAAAAGGTGCGGATATAAGGACTGAGTTTGGTGCAGATTAAGGGTATAAATTGCGGAAGGTATAGGAGTGTAGTTTGCGGAAGGAACTGGTGTACAGATTGCGGATTATTCAAGAGGAAGTAGATTCAGGAAGGAATCAAAGATTACAGTTTACGGAAGGTACAAGTTTGTGAAGTGGTGCAGATAGATCACGGATAGGTGTAGGATGGGTTCAGTGAGGATATCTCTAAGGTTGAAGAATCTAAGAAAAGGTTTTGTCAAAGACAAAGATGGTGTTTGTAAGAAGACAGGCTAGGGAGGAAGGTAAATCAGAGATTTACTTTTTTTAACCATATTTCAAGATATTCAGTTACTAGTGAAAATAATCTTGTCTCTACATTTGACTAAGTGCTTTGATAATTGACTTGATGAAAGGTTAACTAAGTTAAAGAGGAAAATACATAAGCTGCTCACAAGTAATTATTAAGTAGGGACTTTTTGTATTTATCTCAAGCCCTACAAATTCTCAACATGGTATCAGAGCTAAGGTACTGAACATAAGGGCTGCTTGTCAACAAAGTCACTCAAAGAAGCAAGGATCAAATTCTGGATTGAAAAGACAAACCAGTCTACAAGAAAGACTATCCAACTAGTTTATATGAAAAGATTATCTCATTAATCCTTGCACTCAAAACATTGTTTGAAGGAGTTTCATAAGTTCTGAAGATAGTCATTTTAGTCAAGGGTTCAAGAACAACAACTTTGAAGAAAAGAAACTCTTGACTTCATCAACATAAAGAGAGCTGCAAGAAAGACCACTCAAGTAAGTATTCATGACCCTATCTATCAAGATGCCTTTTTGTAAAGAAAGCAACAAGCTGGTTGGATCATCAAACTTCAGTGCATGGAAGAAGAGAACAAACTTGAATTTAATTGAAGACGAAGTAATGGACTACATCGAAGGATCTACTATTCAACCTCCAAAAGAAGATACTTCAGCCCATGCCAAGTACATGAAGGGAGAAATTAGAGCCCAAAGGATTCTCATAGAATCCATCAAAGACCCTCTCATTCCCTATGAATCAAAACTAAAGACTGCAAAACAAATATATGAGAAACTAGTGGAGCTATTCTCTATGAGTACTGCTGGAGAAGCAATCTCTCTAAGACAAGAACTCTACAAAATGAAATTATCAAAGGAAGCAGGAAACGTCCCATACTTTATGAGGATTCTTGAAATAAGAGATCAACTACAAGAACTAGGAGAAGTGATATCTGACACTGAGATGACAACAATGGTATTGAATGCCTCTGTTAAAGTGTTTTCAACCCACTCAATTTGATTGGCAAACTTTTCTATTTCTGGCTTTGACTCATGGATAAAGGGTGTCAGTTTACATTTTACCCTTAGTTTACTTAAGATCCCTTGTGGATCATAGTTCCATGGGAAACTTTCATCAAATTTAAATTCCATCAATTGATTGGTTACTTCTTTCTCTGCATCTCTGTGGTTGCATATAAAAGGCCCTATCTGATTTTTCAACTTGAATTGAGTCTTTTTCTTGGTTGCCATAAAATTAATTGAATCTGAATTCAGGATTTGCCTAAGGTATTCTAAGGCAAAGATCCTCATTGGTGGATGCTTAAGTAACTTGTAAGGCAACAAGTTAGAACCAAAAACTCTGATTTCAGTGAATTTCTCATACAAATACCAATCACCAACTTTGCTGTGCTATGATAGTTGTAGTATGTTTTTCATCTCTTCACTTATTCTAAGCTGCTCTTTTTTGGTCATCATGGTAATCACTGGAAATACAAAAAACTCTGAAAACTCTGAATATCTAAATTCTGTACTTTCTTTTTTGAGTATGGATGTCCAAAAGATGACAGACAAAGGATTCTCTTCAATATCAAGTTTTTGAAGGGTCATTGGAAAGTTATCTGATTGAAAAAATAGGAACATGTGGAAAAGATAGGAGGTATATCTGAACACTCCTTCAAGCTGTAAATGAGTCAATTGATAGTGAATACTATCAGCAATGAAACTAGCATAGTCAAAGATAATTGAGGGTGGTTGCCTTGGAGAAAGGGTGGATAAAAAGCCCAAGATAGACTCATCAGTGTGCTTATCTGTGAAATACCCAAGAATGAAGGAAAGCATAGAGATTATATGTCTTGATCCTTCTGGGAAGTTTTCAGTAGAATATGGAGGGTTAATCTTTGGAATCTCTACATGGGAAGGCATAAAAGTCTGAAAGATCATGAATCTTTTAGGAAAGTCTAAGCCAAGATACAACTGGGTTAAGGTCTCAATAGAGAAAGGGACTGCTTGGGGGTCTGGTTTGAGCTGCAACATTTGGTTTATTGACTCTGCAGTGATGGTAAATATGACCTCTTTCTTAGCATTCACAATGGATCTTTGTTCTGCAACATAGTGTTGCTGACATAATCTGATAATTTCTTGACAAGGGTAAGTTAATGAAACCACATACTTTGGTAAATGGGAATCCCAAAGACAAATTTCATCTTCTTTATCTAGAACTTTTTCAAAGCACCAATTATGGATATCTATCAAGTTAAATTCCACAATAGGATCAACTATCTTGTAGTCAGTATTAGCGAGGGGAATATGTTCAATGTCAACAACTGGGGGTTGTAATGGATTGACTACAATTGTAGTATTTGGAGTCATGGTAGGGGTAGGCTTAGGAGCTTTAGAACCTATATGCTTGCTAGTGCTCTGCTTTTTAGGCATCTTAGGGCTACTTCTGCAAGTTTAAAATGTTTGCAGAGGTAATTTTATTATAGTAGAGGCGTGATTGGGCAATTTTAACAAAATAGAGTCTCTTTATGGATTTTATACCCAATTAGGTTTATCAAGGAAGTTCTGAGGCTTTAAAAACTGGCATAAAACAGAAAACAGGGGTGTTCTGAGTTTTTTGACTGAAAAATGAGCTAAAACTTTGTTTAAAAAGGATTTACAGAAGATTAGGGTACCTGTAGAGGATTTTTGGCCTTTTAGAGGATTTACAGAAGATTAGGGTACTTGCAGAGCATTTCTGGCCTTTTAGAGCTTGAAATTGATCACTTAACTGTGGAAAATTGATAAATTTCTTTGAAAATACTGCGCAATAGACAACTAGGGTTCCTGGGAAAATTTTGCCAAGGTTTGGCTTGTTTCTAGGATTTTTTGGGCAATTCAATTTACTCAATTCCTTAATTTGAAGCGTGTTCTTTCTTTAACAATGGTTTTTTTCAATTTGGTTGCAGGTTAAATTCTGAGAAAAATACCTGTTTTGATGCAGGTATTGACTTTGAAAGGGTTTTTATATCTTTTGGTCGAATTGATGGCTTTTAGCAGTTCCTCTGGAGCAAGGCAGCTCCTCAACAGTCGTTATGGGTGTAATTGGCAAATTCTGGAGGTTTTGGGCATAAAAATGGATATCAGGGGCTTTTTGTAGGTTTATACAGTCGGGAAGGCAAAAACAATGGGTTAAACGCGACAGATGAATGATTTAAGGTTTAACCAAAGTTTTATTAAACGTATGAATTTGCATTATATGCAGGTCAAATCATGGCGGGAGGCAGTTTTCGGATCACATAGGATGAAAACCGCGAATGGTTATCGCACGGATGTTGAGCAGTAACCGGTTTTAATCAAAACCCACGTGATCCAATGATGAGAGGCCAGGTGGAGGGGAGGGGTCAGTGGGAAACTACCCATTTCGCGTGGCTTTTGCATTGGGGCCGTCGTGCATCTAATCTGTGCGATATCAACCCTCAACTGTCGGATCTAAAGGTTCGAAGTGAATCGCTGGGATTATGTCAGGAGTTGCGTCGAGATGGAAAGGTGGGACCGGGATGGATCAAATGTAGTGGAAGGGTTTATAATGCGGCGGGGGATTTAAGATAGGTTTAAACCTTTATAATATGGTCGTTTGGGTAAAGGTTTAACACATATATGAAATGTTTTATTTACACTCAGTGGCGGGATAAAAAATCATTGTAAAGGCACTTTTAGACAAGGTTTTTAAAGCCTTATCCATTGGTATATATATGGCTGGCTGGGATTAAAATGTGTAAAAAACATTTATAATGTAACCAAGGGGTAAACGGTACCAAACATATATGAAAGGTCTTAGTCATGGTATAGGCGGGGATTACTGTTTTTTATTCAAAACATTTGTTATATGTTTTAATAAAACATCTGTGGGTGGGTTAATATATATTATATAATGTTTTAAACCTTTTTCGATGGTTTAAAGACTGTAGGGGCGGAATAGAGGAGTAATGATAATCTTTTAGATCAAACGGTTTTATAATTGGGGTTTTTATTTACGCACATGGGATAAATAGACTTTGGTCAAAAGTTTATAATACTAGGTTTTTGGAGTTTATTAAATATAAGGGAATTAATACCTAGGAAAGGGTATACCTTAGGGATTTAATAAAATATGTTAAAAGTTAATATGAAAGGGGAGTGAAGTGTAAAAAATACATATTTATCCCTAAGCATAGTTTAAAATCAAGCATTGCTCATATTTATATTTCCTTCACTAATACTTAGGATAAAATGTAATTTTGAGGGTTTTATGAATGTTTCTGAAGGGATGAAGTTAATTATATGGGATTTTTAGCTTTGCTAAGTAAGAATGTGTTTTTACTTAGAAAAAAGGGGTTTTAATGTATGAAATGAAAGGTGAATGATGATAAATGTGGGTTTAACATAAGAACTCAATATTTTCAACTAACCAGTCATTGAGCCTTAGGTCCGGTCCCAACAAAAGTCAGAGAAATGCTCTGAGCTTGTTTGACTGATAACTAAAATACTGAACACTTATAGGGGAGGGGAAATTAGTGATTTTGCCCGATGATCATTTATTACATGCTTGCTCCACTGCTTTCTACCTACCCAGCTTTATTTTAACATTTTTTCTTGATTTTTGCAGGTGCATTTAGGCTTGCAACCTTAAAACATTTATTTTTTCAAAGCATAAACTATCTAAATCTACCTTATTTCATCCGAGGGCTCAGATTAAACTGTTGAGCTCCTCATTATTCTCTACCTATCTACTGATTTATCAAGATTAAACTGTTTGATAAATCTTTATTCACTATCTAAAACATGAAAAGTTAAGTTTAAACAGTTTAACTCATCATGGATTATGGCATTTAATGACACTTTGCACATAATCATTATTCTTGCAGTAAAAGTAAAAAGTACTGGCATTTGGACTTGCTCACTTTCAGGTCTTATTTTTTATCTCTTTTTTTTTGGGGTCTATATTTTTTCTAAGTCCTTTGATCTTTCTTTTAAGACTTTTTACTCTCTTTTTGGTTTTTTATTATTTTTCATTTTTACAAAATATAGGAAAACAACTTGCAAAAAGCAAAGTATGTACATATTTACAAGACTATCAAAGTCAATTCAAAATTTTATGAACCCTATTATTATAGGACCCTAACAGGGTCTTTAAGTTTGAAAGTGATTATGTAACTAAATGAATACCTCCCTAGTTAAGAGGGAGTGTTGTGAAATGTAACTAGGTCAGTCTTCATGATTATGTAATTATGAATAGAAGGAGACAAAGGTAATAAAATGGATTTTGTTATATTTGTTTCATGGGTTTCATGAGCAAGATTTTATTATGTAGATAGACTTCTTCTTGATGTCTATTAGGTTCTTGTTTTCTAGGTATAAATAGGATTAAGTGTCAAAATCATGAAGGATCCAGTTCAATCTAATGTACTCCAAGACCTTGTGGAAGAAGCACAAATAGCAACCCTCAAACAACGCTGGAAGACATCTCTACATACCGTGAAGAACACCTCTCTCAACGCTGGGATATCCTCTCTCCTGCGGCCTAAATCTCAGTAATAAAGTCGGCTCAATAAATCACTGTTTGGTTGGCCTAAAGGCAAGAACTGTGCACTATATATACACTGCACTGCGGATCATTTGAAGAGATAGATTTGCGAATTGAACTCTGAATTAGTGCGGATATTCCAACGGAAATTGCAGATCCCTGAAGAGATAATAGTGTGGTCTATAGTGTGATCTAAGGACAAAATTATATGCGGATTTGTCTGAGTGTGATAGCGGTTAAAAGGTGCGGATATAAGGACTGAGTTTGGTGCAGATTAAGGGTATAAATTGCGGAAGGTACAGGAGTGCAGTTTGCGGAAGGAACAGGTGTACAGATTGTGGATTATTCAAGAGGAAGCAGATTCAGTAAGGAATCAAAGATTACAGTTTACGAAAGGTATAGGATTGTGAAGTTGTGTAGATAGATCACGGATAGGTGCAGGACGGGTGCAGTGAGGATATCTCTAAGGTTGAAGAATCTAAGAAAAGGTTTTGTCAAAGACAAAGATAGTGTTTGTAAGAAGACAGGCTAGTGAGGAAGGTAATCAGAGATTTACTTTCCTAACCATATTTCAAGATATTAAGCTACTAGTGAAAATAATCTTGTCTCTACATTTGAATAAGTGCTTTGATAATTGACTTGATGAAAGATTAACTAAGTTAAAGAGGAAAATACATAAGCTGCTCACAAGTAATTATCAAGTAGAGAATTTTTGTATTTATCTCAAGCCCTACAAATTCTCAACAAAGAACACCCGATGCTACCCCAACTACACAAAATCTCAACACTCTTTCTTAGCATGGAGTGTGCTCTAACAATACATCCACACCATGTTTCGCAAGATCTTGGAATTGGTTTCTGTGTTGCTGATGCTTGGCCTGCTGCCCTCCATCTTTTGCATGATTGCTCTCTGTACTATTGTCCATGTCACTGCCACTGACACTGCCACATCTGTACTGCAGCTCACTCTCAACTTGCTGCATTATGCTGCCCATAGCATTGCCATTGCTAATTGCTGCACTGCAACTCAGTTGCCGAGAAGTAAGCAACTGAAAGACTTTTGCCCAATCGTTCACCTACAAGTCAGGCTACATCCTATCACTGAGGCTCCTTTGGCTGTTGCTTTACGCTGTCCTCCTGAAGCCACTGCGTTGCTACAACTCTCCTCTGCGTGAGTACAACCTCTTTGCGTTGCTGAAGTTCCATCAGCCTCTGCGCTGTTGCCTCTACGCTGCTGTTGCCTCTGCATTATGCTGCTCCCTCTTCAACTCTTCAACTCTGCCCTCTGCTCCACTATGACCTTCTGCAACCATCTCCCGACTTATCTCGCTACCGTCTTAAGGCTCCCATAGCTCGTATGTGATCCAAGAGTAGGGCTGACTCAAGGATCTTGCCACTTCTGTCTTTAGATGCTCTACATATCCATATCGCCCCACCTCTTCTCTGGAGGTACATGAGCACTCATGGCTGTACATCATCAGAGCCATCATCCTTTGTTGCTGCAGCCTTGGATTCAGGAGATCCTTTGTCCTTCTTCTTAGGACAAGTGCTAGCGAAGTGTCCAAGTTTGCCACAGTTACTTGGAAAGGTCCCTCTTCTTCTTCCCTTGCTGCCTTCATTCCTTCAATGCAAGGGCTACATCATCTTCCTCCTCTTTCTTCATTTTGGCTGATTTGCTTGTGCTACTTTGCCTCTTGGTGGACCTCCTGATTTCCTCCTGACGGAGGATTTCCCACATGTCTTCCCATGATGGTAATGCTGTGCTGCCCAAAATGCTTTGGAAAAACGTTTCCCATTTTTCAGTGACTGCATTTAGGGCAGTCCTCACTAGGAGCACCTCATCTGGATTTGTACCCATGGCAATCAGTTGATCTCGGATAGTCTGAAGTTTGAAGAGGAAGGGATCTATCTCCTCACCCTTCTGCATCTGGAACAATCACATCTGATTCTCTAGAAGCATTCGTCTTTGGACAGAGCCTCCTTGACACATTGTGTCCAATGCTACCCACATCTCATTTGTCGTATTCTTTTCGGCAATATGAGGCACGACGTGGTCTTTGACTTCGTCCATGATCAAACGCTTAGCTCGTGCTTGATTTTCTTCTTACTTCTTTAGAGGATCTGCATCGGTTGGCACAACTAGGACTCTCTCTGCATGGTCCTTGAGGCGACACTCATCCAGAACTGACAGGATTTTGGCCCTCCAGATAACGAAGTTGGAAATGTCACATGCCATCCAACCTATCCTGATCTCTCAGTCCATATGGCACCATCTGCTCAGTTTTGTTAAAACATATACTCTTCTCCCTCTTTTTGTCGCAATACTCAACAAAAATGCTAGATCTGGGTTTCTTGGCGAATAGAAACCCTCTATAGTAGCTACTCCATCTGACAACTGATTTCCCCTTTGGAAATCTTCAGCCAAACCAATCGGACAGTTCTTTCCAATCACCCTCCTGATCGATTCTCAGATCTATTTGGCTCAGATCTGCTGAGTGATTGTCTTCCTCTCGCTCTTTGTTGACTTAGCTAGGCACAATTCTGCACTGGCAGAATCTCCACCACACCAGCACTGCTGAAGATCTGAAGCACTGCTTTCAGATCTTGGCAAAACTTTTTGCAACAGGAAGAACGACTGGACTGCGTCCCACTGATTGGTCCATCATAGCCTCAACGCTGCTCAGAAGTGGACTGTGTAACTCCAGATTGGGTGACGCAGTCCTTACGCTGCCTTGGAAAGGCTCTGCGTAAGCCTGATGGCCTTCTGTAGCTGCAGCGCTGCCCCTTCCTGGGTCTGCGTCCTCTTGATGCGACGCTGTTGTTTTCGGATCTTTGGTGCTTCTGTTGTTGTCCTGCAGAAAAAATATTCTTCAGCTGATTTGCTAGAGATTCAGCTTGATCTGTTATCGCTCTGATACCATGTGAAAATTCCTAAATACAATTATGCAAAAATCCTACTGTAGTATCATGGTTTACTTCTCCTACTTGTGATTAAGTTATACAAGTTATTTTCAAAAAAATATTCAGAAAATACCGAAGTAAACACAACTAACAACCTACACACTTGCAGATCATTTATTGAATATTACGCTCATTCAACAAAATGACACATAGATTTTTGGACATAAGTCCCCAAAAAACCCAATGTGGGAAAACCGGTGCATTAGATATGAGGGTTTATTATTATTAAGTAGATTCTGAGTACATTAAATCTGGGTACCAAATCTGGTTAACCCGACAGAGAAAAAGTAGATTTGCAACTAATCTGTTGTTATGAGTCTAAGATTCTGACTGATCCACACCCTGAAATGGGATTTACAAGACTCAGCCCGATTCTGGACCTAGAAACCCCAGCGCTGCCCCTGAAGCCCCAACGTCAACCTTGCTAGGCTCTGCGTGCCTCTGCGCTGCTCAGAAGGGGACTGCGTAACTCCGGAGTGAGTGACGCAGTCCTTAAGCAGCCTCTGGAGGCCCCTGCGTAACTTTGGAAGCCCTCTGAAGCTGTAACACTGCCCCTCTTGGGCCTGCGTAGTGGCTGAAGCTGTGCTGCGCAGTTGCTGCATAGTTGTTGCTGTTGCTGCCCTTGCTCCTCTGCGCTGACCTTGAAAGCTGCTCCCCTGCCACTTGCTGACTGTTGGCTTCGGGATCAGATCATCCCCTCAGCCAATACTACCCTTGATGCAGAAAACTCCTCCGGAAATTCTTAGCAAACCCTGCTCTAGAATTCCAGTTCAGTTTCTTAGCTTTGCCTCCTTGTGTGTGTCTCCAACTGACCCTCAAGCCTTTCTCTTATACTTTTTCGTTGAACACATCAACGACCATGATTAAATCACTTATCAATGATCGAGATTAAAAGACTGCTTGATTTGCATCACTTAGAACATTTCAGCACGTGTTAATTAATTCACTTTAATTATTTAATTTCCCTAAGTTTAGACTTGGGGATTACATTAAAGTAATTAATTATTTGAATAACTTCAACACCCAATGAAATTTCTCCAAACACTTTTTGGGTTTTGGAGGTGATGTGTTTCTTAGCCCCTCCACAAAGTTTCAGGGCTAGAGCACACCCGATGCTACCCAAGCTACACAACATATCAACAAGAGTACAGTTCCATCATGACAAATGATGTCTGGGAAGTGGTTCCTAGGCATCAGGACAGATCAGTTGTGGGTTCGAGATGGATCTACAGGATCAAATATGCTGCAGATGACAGCATAGAAAAATTTAAAGCCAGGTTTGTGGCAAAGGGGTATGCTAAGAAGGAAGGGACAGACTATGAAGAGATCTTCGCCCCAGTTGCCAGATATACTTCTATTAGATCCGTGATATCCCTTGCTGTGCAGATGGGATGGGAGATTCATTAGATGGACGTAAAGAATGCATTCTTGAATGGGGTGATAGAAGAAGAAGTATATGTCGAACAACCAGAGGGTTTTGAGATGCATGAGCAGAAGACTCGTGTGTAGGCTTAAGAAAGCCTTGTATGGACTTAAGCAAGCCCCTAGAGCTTGGTATGGTCGAATTGATGGCTACCCTCAGAAGAGGGGATTCGTCAGGAGTGACACAGATCCTAATCTCTACTATTTGAGTGTAGAGGATGAGCCTCTGATACTGCTGCTGTACGTAGATGATCTATTCCTAACAAAATCATCTAAGCTCATCAAGGACTGCACAGAGAATTTAGCTGCAGAATTCGACATGAAGGATCTGGGGCTGATTCATTATTTTCTGGGGTTAGAAGTTTGGTAGCAGAAGGGTGAGATCTTCCTTGGTCAAGGGAGATATGCTATAGAAATCTTGAAGAGGTTCAAGATGGAAGACTGTAGACCCATGGCTACACAAATGATTACCAACTGGAAGAAGATTGATATTTCCAAAGATGATGAGGCTGATCCTACCTTGTATAGGCAACTCGTAGGGTCCCTAATGTATCTGGTCAATACTAGGCTAGACATTTGTTATGCTGTCAACATCCTTAGTCAGTTCATGGTGGAACCAAGGAGGGCACGTTGGGCAGCAGAGAAGCATGTTCTCAGATATCTGTAGGGAACTTTCGAGCTTGGATTGAGATACACACGTGGCAATGACATCAGATTGAGTGGGTTCACTGATGTAGATTGGGCTTGAAGCCCAGTAGATTGGAAGAGTACTAGTGGGTATTGCTTTAGTGTTGGATTAGGAATGACTTCCTGGTGTAGCAGGAAACATAAATTCGTGGCTCTGAGCTCAGCTGAGGTAGAATATATGGCAGCGAGCATGACTTCGTGTGAAGCCATATGGGTGAGGAAGCTGCTTGTGAATTTATTCAAGGAAAAGATGGAAGCGACCTACATTCTATGTGATAATCCTGTGTTTCATGATCGGTTGAAGCACATTGACATCAAGTGTCATTTCATTAGAGACTGTGTTTCGGGAAATAACTCCCTAAAGGTTTTTGGGTCGGCAACCTTCACAGATCAGGGGCATACCATTCAAGAAGAACTCACTCAACCTATCTTTTATGCTGAAAACTAGATTTAATCAATTGCGGAACTTACTCGAAAGTCCTACGTTTGATGTAGATCCTGTAGGGTTCAAACCCCCAGCAACTCCTCGTGCTTCATATCCTAGAAATCAAGAAAGAACGAACACAAAACACTAGTTGTACAACATATATTGTTCCTAGATGTCAGTATAATTCACGTATAATATCATATAAGCAATACTGAATGTTTAACTAACAATCTTCACACATATATAGACACGTGAATATTCGGGAACAAGATGGTACTTCTTATTATAAATGGCATGTACAAGAATAGAAAGTGGAGAGATCACTTGAATCCTTCCATGGCTTTCGAGTAGACCGTCCTCTGGATTCGTCCAGCCCTCACCTCGCTAGGATTCTTCCAAGATGTGTGCACACGAGATGTCATATAGGATGATGATCATCTTCAAGGAAACAAGGGTTTCCTGAATATACTTGGGAAGTGCAGGAGGCACGGGAACATCAGACTTGAAATAGGGATCTAACATAATATAATATCTATAATTTTCTCTCCCCCTTTAGGCCATACACATGAGGGGTTTTTATACTCTCTCAAAGTAGTTTTAGCAGTTGGAAACAGTTGGGCCACGGGCTGGGGTGGTTGAATTACGGGAATAACCATCACCCTGCCACAAAAATAAGGAATTTATATATTTTTGAATGATTTAAATGGCATACGCGGAAAAGTATGAACTAAGTCGCGTATATACGTAGAAAAGGCTAGGCATAGTTGTGTATGGGATTTTAGACACTGTTTTTTGTGAATTTGTTCAAGTCTGGGGGGAAAGGGTGCCTAGGGCCAAAGAGACAATCATTATTCACATGAGGGTGAAAAATGATGCTATAACACTGTGTCCAGCGGGGAGCTGTAAAATCACAATACACTCCGACAGGATAACAGGTGGCGGACATTCTCACTAAAGCTCTAGGAAAGACAAAGTTTGTCTACTCCAGAGAGAAGATGGGGATGATCAAGAATCCATTTCAATAGCATAAATCGACAGACGCAAAATTGAGAGGGAGTTGCAGTACAAATGAGGCAGTGACAATGGCAGTGTCATGGACAGCAGTACAGAAGGTAGCAGCGCAACAAATGAGTGGCAGCAGCAGCCAAGCATCAATAGCACAAAGGATGCTTTAGGGTCAGAGCAGTATGCAACAGGAAAATTGCTAGAACACTTTCCTCGCTATGAGAGTGTGTTGATTTTTGTAGCATCAGAAAGTGATCTAAGACTCAAATTTGGTGAGGAGGCTTAGACACCAGTATTCCAAAGAACCTAGAAACCGTTTGTGGAAATTCTACTCGGTTCATGTTTTACTAAAATAATTAATTATTTTAATGGAGACCCTAAATCTAAACATAGGGAAATTAAATAATTAATGGGTATTAATAAAACACAGTGTGAATCTTATAGAGAACGAAGATCAAGTCAAGTTTTAATCTTAGCCATTGATTAGACTTCTAATCTGGGCCGTTGATTCATCAATGAGAAGATTATAAAAGAAGACTTGAGGGTCATTTGGAAAGCAAGGTGAGCAAACATTTAGCAACCCGAGGGAAGTCGATTTTGAAGGAAGAGGATTCGATTTCAGAGTGAGATTTGCAAGGCGGAGGAAGTAGAGGGCATCACCAGTGTCAGGACGTACAGGGAAAGAAGGACGCAAATGGGCAGAGAGGCAACATTCAGGAGCAACACAGAGGCCTCACGCAGTAGTGATGCAGGCTTATGCTGTCTCTGCGCAGAGAGGTACGCAAGAGTGACACAGAATGATGTAGGGAGGGCCAGTGAGTCCCTCAAGTGTCGAAAATTCTCTAGAGGGCCGGAGAAAACTTATCTCATGTGTATCTCAAGAAGTTTCTCAGTTATTTTTGCCAGTCTTTTCTTGTGAAGAATTCCTGCTGAAAATTAATATATAAAACCTCATCTGTTGCACCGGTTTTCCCACATCGGGTTTTTTCGGGGACAATTGTCCAAAAACAACTATGTCATTGTGATTGGTTCTTATGCTTGCATTTACTGTTCTTTTCTCTATATGTACTTGAGTGATAACTGCAGTAGTGTTTATTTCAAAATTTGTTGTAAATAACTTATTGTGGAAATAAGTAGGAGAAATAAATCTATAAATGCAGTAGAAATTTAGAATGGAATTTTTCACAATCCATGCCTAGTAGTATCCATGATAAGTAAATCCAATACTCAATTACCAAATGACAAGACATACCTTTAGATTTGGGAGGCCCACCTTTAAACATACGATCAATATAGATGGGTGAGAGACCACATGGCTAGCTCAGGTGGTGGAGAAATGGCACAATGAGCTAGTTGAAGCCTACAAAGGGCTGTTGGCTGCTAGTTGATGTCCATTACGGAGAAAAAATTTCTCCTAAGGATATCACCCACGTAGTGGTGGGTAACAGTGCCAAATCCCAAAGAACCAATGGATGGAGGTGGAATATGGGGCCTGTCATGTGTGACAGAAAGTGTTAAATATGATATAGGGGAAGATGGAAATATGCTATCTCAATCAGGGATTCCCAAGTAGTGCCCCTTCTATTCCCATTAGACTATAATTGAAGATTAATGCCCTAATTAAGATTAGATAACAAGATCACGATCAAAACCTATCCTTCTTCCATTTAACCCTATAATCCATACCAAATACCCAAGAACAAACAAGCATAAGCACTTGATTGCAAAATGACCAAAGTACTTTTTGAGAGGAAGCCCACCTTCATCCATGTGCTCATGCCAGATGGGTGAGAAGCAAATGGTTGATACAAGGGGCAGAGATATATGTCATATGATCAGCTAGTGGTGGCCGTTAGGGGCTGTCGGCTGCATGGATGACCGATTGGCTGTCAAGAATAGGAGAAAAGTTTTCTCATATGGGGTGACCCATTTTGGTGGGTTGCAGGGCCTTCATTGTATTCCAACCATATCAATCCTTTTATACATTATTCAATATATTATATTTTATCCTCGATAGATTACTTTATATTCCGAGTCTTTTGGATTATTTAACTGTGAGCCATGTTTCACTATCATAGATTCCTCCAAATTTGTTAAGAAGGTCTCTTGGTATGAGATGACCTTACAGTTCTAGAGAAAGAGGCTTCTAGGAACGAGGTCAAGGACAACAAGATTTTGAGGATGTTTCTAGACTAGACGATAGGGAAGACTTCCAGTTCAGAGGGAGTAGCTAATGCAGCGGATGCAGTTCCAAGATCAAAGTCAGTGCTAGGTGGCAGAGGTACCTCCCTCACTAAGAGGTAGTGTTGATGTTTGTAGTTTGAGCAGGTACTTCTGCACAGTCCTAAATGTCTAGGTGTGCAAAATTCGCCCATAATCACCTTAGAACACTTACTGTAGTGTGAGCCTGTTATTTTTTTAGCTTAGCCTAAGTTAGACCTATGAAAAACACAATTATTATGTTGGCTTATTGAGCTAAAGTAAACTTAGGAAAGTAAAGTAAATTAATTTAGTGAATATGTTTTAATCTCAACACTTGATGTGAAGTGAGGTGAGTTCTAATCTCAGCCATCAATCACTTTGGAGATTAAGGTTAGGGATTTGGCTCAATTTAATGTTATTAAAACAATGTTAGATAGAAGAAGACACCATCCAATAGCACAAGATTGAGAGAGGCATCTCAGTGAGTGTGTTGAGTCCGAGGAAGGGCTAGCAAGGAGATCCAGATCAACCAAGGAGGGTTTGATTAGCTGGATCAGTTCCAGTGTTGTATGTAATTCATGAGTTGGGCCATTTTCTCAGGAAGGGAGGCCAAGTAAGTTCTGAAGAATTTAATGAAGAACTCTAATTGGGAAGAATTTTTTGTGTCATTTTTTGTGATTGAGATAGGTAAATTTTCTTCCGCTGATTTTTTGTGTTAGGAACGTAGCTGCGCATATAAATCATTAGATTAATTTTCTACGAGGAATCAAGTACTGGGTGCCAGGATTGCAGGAATTCTAATAAAAACAACTTTTAAGGGGACGGAAATGTTATGTATAAATAATAATAGAATAATAAATAATAAATAAACTGAAAATATATAAACAGTAATTATGTAAAGGATCATGATTAAAGTGTCACGATTCTTCATAAAAGGGCTCCAGGGGCTATATTTAAACCTGGTCTCCATCATTGTAAAGACATTAGCTCATTTATATTTTATATACAATATATTTTATTGAGCAAATAAATCTTTTATTTTCAACATCTTCCCAGTTATGCAGGTAAGAATTTACAGGTGATAACACACTTTTAATGCTTGCCTTGGAATGATGGTATTTAAATTTTTATTTTTATTTTTTTCTATTTTACTGCTTTTAGAGTCATTTTGAAGGTGTATATAAGTCGGATTAATTTTGTATATGTGGGAGCTAGCCAATGTGACCTTTAGTACATGCTTTAGGTTTAAGGTGTATCATTGTTGTTCTTTGCATAAAACATATTTTCAGATTTACAGGTGCCCTGATTCCTTTTCTCTCGTCATTTTTCTAAAGAAGCTTAGCTGTTGTACCAAGTGTAGTCCATTTATATATATTTAAATGAATCAATGTCTTTTGTAAAGTTCTATTTGCAGTTCAAGTTATTGCTTCTCAATATTTTTGAGGTACCTAATCTGTGATATAAAAACATTTTGGTTTATCTTTCTGAAAAGTCTCTAAAACTAATGTATTCTCTAAGTATTTTGGTATGGTGCATTGCAGATTCACATCTGATGTAAAGATAAAAAGTATTTCCATTATTGGTGGTACTGGAGGAACAAGTCCTTCAAGAATGCGAGCGTAAGTTTCAGTTATTGTTGCAGAAAGTCATTACTACTGCCTTTTCCTTTTGTTGAGAAGGAAAATATATGAATTGACCCAGAAAGAAAATAATCAAAACACAGAACTGGCAAGAGGACATGTTTATGCAAAATGGACTGAGTTTGTCAATCTGCATATAAATAAAGGCAGAAATATATAATTGAGCCTTTTTTGAGACAATATATTTCTCATTATTATTCTATTACACAAAATATAGGTAAGAAAGAAAATGCTATTTTAGTGAACCTAGAATGATTACAAGCAAAGCATTGCAAAGAAAGAGACCATGGCTGTTGGAGCACTTACAGATTGAGCACTGCCAAGGCCGTTCATTATCGTGACTTTTAGCAACAAACTCACTCAGAAACTGTTGGAATCATGATTTCCTTTAGACCAAAACCCGCAGGCATTAGTCTTCGCTACAATCGCTAGAGTTATGATCCACGAGAGGCAGTTAGACCATGTTGCGAAACACACGGGGAGCGTTGAACCCAATGTCCAACAATCTCCCCCCCAACGTGAGCCGGGTGAGTTTCGAACTCAAGACCTGTCGCTCTGATACCAATTGTTGGAATCACGATTGTTGTTAGACCAAAACCTGCAGGCGTTAGTCTCCACTACAATCCCCAGAGTTATGATCCACAAGAGGCGGTTAGACCATGTCGTGAAACACACGGGGTGCGTTGAACCCAATGTTCAACAGAAACATCAGGTCAGACTCAGTGGTCTCATTTTGGTATTTGAGGTTCACATCCACAAGGAAAACTGAAATTGAAATTTTATTCTTGTCGAAAGACCAAAATAGGTCAAAGGGACGAGAAAAAGTTTGATATTTGTTAACATCCAAATAGCAAGATAGGTCAAAGGGACAAAAACAAGTTCGTAAACATATAAACATTTGTGGAAATTAGATACTCTAGAAGAGGGTGAGGGTATAGATGGCTGATTAATGGTTCTGCAATACTCATGATTTACCAGTTTATTTTGCATGAATGAAATAAAAATTTAAGGAAATTGGTTTGGTGTAATAGCTTTTGATACAAAATGTATAGAATAACCAATGATTCTTATATTGTAGCTTTTTTTGTGGTGTTAAACATTACCTCTATTGTAGGGAAAGCACTTTCAGAAACTAGGTTTGTTTGGAGAGGAGCAACCTTACGTTTTCTAACATATATTAAATACACAAAGGTGTAGATATGTGCTTATATCAATTGTGGTGTAATATGTGCACTAATGTTAATTCCATAGGGTAGGTGATATTGTAAAATCAAAGGTGAATATATATATATATATATATATATATATATATATATATATATATATCAATTGAAACTCCTTTATTATTTTAGTTTCCCAATATTCTTAGATACTTTAAGTTAAAGACTTAGCAAATTGAGTTTGAAAAATGACGTGCTAGAAATATTGATGGGAGAGTTCTATTACCCACGATGGAGGGAATTACCTGTGAGAGAATCAATGGCTATGCAATGGAGGAAGAGAGCGATTGTTGATTTTTGTGTAGTATCAGGAGGTATTCTTGCATGCCAAGAGGCCTCCTAAGTCGGCCTAGGAGAATTATGAAAATTAGAATAAAATAAATTTTATTTTGGGCAGTGTTATCCACCACTTTGTGGGTGACACTCTTGGGAGAAATTTTTCTCCTAGACGGTTCTCAGTCGGTAGCCTACAGCCCCTTGCAACCACCAAATTGCTTGATGTGCCATTTATCTGCCACCTGAGCCAACCATGTGGTCCCTCGCCCATCCATTATGATCGTATGTTTGAAGGTGAGCCTCCCGACCCCGAAGGTTTGACTTTTCATTGGTTTAGTTGAGTAATTATGTTTACGTATCATGGACACTTTTGGGCATGGATTACTGGGGCGATTTGGCGGAAAGAGTGGGCTAGGTCTGTACTCTTGTCTCCTATGCCTGATTTGGTGGTTAGCCTTGTATCCTAGTCCTGTGGGATCTCCTTTACTGACCATTAGCTTTAGGGTCGACACTACATGGTAAATCTCGATTTTGGTTGCATGGTCCTGCTTCCCGACACCATATACATCACTCCCTTCCACTCATTTTAACTCCGTTCATCATTTTTCCCATCCGGGTCCACATGTGGCCACTGGGTCCACATAGGGTTAGCATCCCCCTCCCCTTGTCCACACATGGGGTCAAGCTTGGAACGATGCCCTAGAGGTTGATGCAGCTAAAAAGAAAAAGAAAAAGCATAATTTGGCCACTCTCAATAGGAAATGTACCACAAAATGCAAAAGATGGTTAGGGCATACAGGCAAAAGCCAAACATTAGCTCTGCCCCTTATTTATGGCCATCGACCTGGAACCTATGGGCCCTAGATAAACCCCCTCCACATTAAGTAACCCATGATTGTCCCAACCCCTGGTGGGCAATGAAATGCCCCACCTCAAAAAAGGGGTACCTAATGCTACATCCTACACATCATGCTCTCATCTATTGGAGCCCCAAGCAGTTATGAAGAAAAATCAATCAAATGAAGAAGACATATGAAGAAGGGTGGGAAAAACAAAGGCCGGGGTAACTCATGAACCACACTTTTCTCCCTCCTACACTCATATACCCGGGTGTGGGCTTCCCTTTTATAGCTACCCTTGCATCATGGCATGTGGCTTGGAGCAGCCCCGTGACCCCCACTCCATTCCATCACTGTATCATTTGCCACCCGCCACCTGATGGGTGTACCATGGACTTGTCACCCCCTTTAAAGGTTGAAACCACCGAATAGGGTCCTTCATTAACCCCCTTATTGATCTTTGAGACATTTGTACATGCCAAAGCCCGCTATCGAAGGGCATGCCACCATGAAGTTCCCCTTTGATTCCATGACTTGTAAGGTTTTCTACTTGATTATTCTAATGATTTGTTGTATTGAAGGGCAAGAGGTCGCATTGGATCTTATGCAGGATTACAGGTGGGTCTCCATTTGGGGCTTGGTCACCTTATATAGGGTCTTAGCTGTTTAGAGGGCTACATTGGTACTTGTAGGGTGAGCGTTGAGAGCCATGGGCGTCCACCATAACAAAGAGTACTTCATGGTTCCCCAACATCGCTCATTGATTGCTTGTGTTCCACCTTTTGGATGACGATGATGCACCTGGTTCACCATGCCCAACCATAAGTTGTTTTTTGTAGCATCAGAAAGTGCTCTAAGTCTCAAATTTGGTGGATAGGCTTAGACACTTGTATTCCAAAGAACCCAGAAACTGTTTGTGGAAATTCCACTCGGTTCGTGTTCTATTAAGATAATTAATTATTTTAATGGGGACCGTAAGTCTAAACTTAGGGAAATTAAATAATGAAATGGTATTATTAAAACAGAGTGTGACTCTTCCAGAGAACGAAGATCAAGTCATGTTTTAATCTTAGCCATCGATTATACATCTAATCTGGGCTGTTAATTTGTCAACGAGAAGACTATAAAGGAAGGCTTGAGGGTCATTTGGAAAATACATCGAGACATTGAATTGATCTAAGATCGAAATTTCTGGGGTGTGGTTTGCTGAGAAATTCGAGCTAGAGATCTGAGTAGTGAGGGGCAGAGATAACATTTGGAGAGGAAGATATTTTCTCAGTCTGGTGGAGCATCAATCAGAGGGAGGTAGAAGTGATCTAACCTAGCCAACGTTGAAGGAAGGGGTTGACGCAGTGACTGCGTAAGTTCATGCAGAAGTAGCATAGAGGCAGAGGTAGAGGTTTTGGAATTTTGCTGGTGGATCAGTTTCAGAGGCCGATATTTGGAAAGTGGCACCGAGAGGCTGTTCCTGAGCATCCACAGGGGCAAAAAAAATTGGAGGAGGGCTAACGTTGAGCCTGGAAGTGGGTGACGCAGTGGCTGGAATTTCCAACGTTGGATCTGCGCAAAGCCTGTCCAGGGCAATTTTTCCTTCATCCAAATCAGCGTGAGACTCATTGATTAAGTGAGGTATTTCTCACATATTCCTCTGCCATTATTTCTCTCTGTAATTGAATGACCCTTGAGGGTATTCAGAGATGTATTCAGACATTGCTACTGCATAATAATAAAACCCTCAGATCTGCTGCACCGGTTTTCCCGCATTGGGTTTTTCCAAGGACTTGGTCCAAAATAAAGTTGTCATATGTGTGAATGATTTCCTTGTTTTTAAATCAATTTTAATGTAGACTGCTTCAGTAGTTGCTTCATTAATTCAGATCTGAATTAATTATGTAATGTAATTTACTTAATAGGAGAAGTTCACTCAGTTGTTGCAGTAGGATTCATTAGATCTGTTTGGATTTAGGAATTTTCACATGGTATTAGAGGATTGATGTGAAACAGGAAGCACATATATGATTTCTGAAGTGAAGGCTGTTGTTGCTGCAGTGCAGCAGAACGAATCCATTGAAGGATTGCACAGTTCTGGCCAGGAGGGTTGAGATTTTTGTGATAGTCTCTCTCTGAGTGAGTTGATAGAGAGAAAGGACTTCTAGATTCGAGACCTTGCCGAGGCAGAGGGAGCAATGCAGAGCCTCCACGCAGAATACAAAGGGACGCAATTTTCTGAAGCTGTTGTTGGGCAGAAAAGTGTCAGAAGGAATCAACAACATATATTTGGGGAATTTCTTCCTCAATGATTTCCTAGCCGAGGAAATCAAAGTTTCACAGTTGTTGAGCAGTAGAGGGACTGCAGAACTTACAACTCCACCAGGGAGTGTGTAAGCCTGTCAGGCACTGCGCAGTAGGGAGGAAGAGGGACCAAATCTGACAGATTTTCGGTTGAGATGGCATCTCACGGACTTCATGATCAAGATCGGTTGGAGGGCTCCTCCAACTATATGATTTGGAAGAAACGAGCCATGTTTCTTCTTGATGAATATGATCTGAAGGCATTCGTGGACTACAACGTGGTAGTTGTGCCTACAGATCCAGATCAAAACAAAAAGTACAAGGCTGATATGGCGAAGGAGAAGAGGCCGCTCCTTGATGGTGTCAAGGACCACATCGTCTCACATTTAGCTGGCAAGAATACTGCCAGAGATATGTGGGTAGCTTTGCATGACCTATATGAGGGATTTTTCGAGCAGCAAAAGTTGTACTTGGAGCAGATGCTCCATATCATCCAAATGAGGAAAGGGGAGCACGTGGCTTCATACCTTATGCGGTTTCAAGAGGTTCATGATTAACTTTCAACAGTAGGTGCTACACCTGCTGTTGCAACCATGGTACGGATGGCCCTTAATAGTGTCATGGAGGACTGGCAACTGTTTGTACAGAGCATACTGAGCCGGGCAGTGTTACCTTGCTGGGAGCAGTTGTGGTCAATTTTTAGGAGGAAGAGCTGAGGAGAGACCTCATCAAGTGAAAACTTGATGGCAATAGTGGAAGCGGATCGAAATCCATGGAGGAAGGGGAGAACGCAGCCCTTGCATCGAAGGGACAATAGATGCAACAGAAACCGAAGCGCGATGCTTCTAAGGTCAAGTGCTTTAGATGTGGCTAGATGGGCCACTATGCATCTCAAATATAATTACCGATCAAACGGGAACTATTACCTCAAAACAAGAACTCTAGCCCAAAAAAACTCAAAAAACATGAAAAAACAACCCAAAAACGAAAAGCGTGTTTTCCAGAACGCATTTTTTTTTAGGGTCAAATTTCAACATTTTTTAAAATTATGCTAAAAACCAAATTTTTTCTTGAAAAAAGGATTGAAAAAACACCCTCGAAACAGAAAGTGTTGATTGTGTAATAACATCGCCAATTTTGTGTGTGCAAAAAACAACCTGAAAATGAAAAGTGTTGATGGTGGAATAACGTCGTCAATTTTTTGTGTGCAAAAAACACCTTGAAAACGAAGATTGTTAATGTCCAGGGCAGTTTTTCCTTCATCTGGATTAGCTGGAGACTCAGTGATTGAGTGAGGTATTTCTCACATATTCCTCTGTCAGTATTTCTCTCTGTTAGCACCCTGTAATTAGCAAGATTGGCAAAAGTCCAACTGCAGGGAGAACATCGTTTCAACCACTTTGGGATTCTAAGATCTAGCCCTCCTGAATCAGGAGAGGGATCTCTCCAATAAGTGCAAAGATGGATTTGTTTTTGAAGTTTTGGGTAATGATATTAGGCTAGTTATGAAGGCCGAGGGTTTTGTTTTGTTTTGGATGGTTGAGCATGATTACTGTTTGAGGTGGAAAGTTCTAAATGCAAAGAGTTTCAAAGGTGAGAAGTTGCAAACAAATAGAACAAGCTTTGGCCAGGAAGATAGATAATTGCAGGTTTTAGTCCATTAGGCTATGGAGTCATAATAGGGTTTAATTGAAACAACAAGAGGCAAGAGTGGTCCATGGGGCAAGTCATCTATGTCTAAGGATCTCTTTAAAGTTTGATTTATGGAATGAAATGAGACAAAAGAAGGGGAATTAAACAGATGAAGAACAAAAAACAACCTAAGATCAGGTAAGTACTTCTAAACTAGCCTGCTTTTGACATACACTTAAGAAAGACATAAAAGTAATCTAAGATCAGGTAAGTACTTCTAAACTAGCCTGCTTTTGATGCACTTTCAATAGAAAAACACTTTAAAACAAAGGGAAACTTGAAGGCAACTGTTGGAGGAGAAACTAGCAGGCCGGGCTCACCACAAATCCTCTCCTAGCTCTGCTCTACTTGGTAACTTTCAAGACAAACACAAAGATAACAAAGAATGGCCTAAGATCTGGTAAGTACTTTCAAACTAGCCAGCTTTCAACACATTCCAAGGGAAACATTCAGACAGTCTTTGGGGATAAAACTAGGACCAGGGCTCACCATATCTTCCTTAGTTCATCTCTACTTAACATATACTGAAAATAACATTTAAGAATAACAATTAGCTAAGGCAATAGGACGAGGGAACGCCTACATTCCTATGCTTAAACTAAATTAAATCATTCCCAAATAACACAGATTGGAAGAAAACATGTAGATAAAGATTTTCAGTCAGAGCAGGGTACTGATATACAGTAGGTCCTAACTCTATGCATGCTGTTCTTTATAAGAGAAGATGAACACAGTGAAAACAGAAATAAAATAACAAGTTACAATGAGAAAAACATCATCGTCAACATAGACCAGGATCCCATAAATCAGCTTGTATTGATGCTCCAAACCAGTTACAGCTTCAAGTCCAATGCTTTAGTTTAGCAATCATCTACACTTCCCAGACTAACTTATCTATTACAAGCAGAGCTCTAAGAGCCAGTGAACACTATTTACAGGTAGAAGTCTCAAGCTCAATTACATTTCAATGTTCAGTAGCCAACTCGACCAACATGTTCTCATCTTCTACAAAAGTATTTATAGAAGAATGAGGAGGTGAGATCCGATAAAAGATCTCCTAGGGAAATTAATACAGTTTTAATGGCTTCTCAGCCTTTGGGGGGCTCGATGAGGAAGCTTACATATGTATCTTCTGTATTAAATGATTTACATTAAAAATTAAGCTTGGTGGGAGCTTTTGTTGACCTTTGAGGCTCTGCGTCATGCTATAGTAACTCTGCTGATGTTTTTGCATTAAGTTCCTTTGGCAGAATTAATCATTTCGCTGTGCTGAGGCAAATACCTGATTTGATCAATAACTTCGGCCTCTGTTTGAATGCTTTGAGGCAACAGATGGCACTGTGGTAGCTGGGAGGAATCAATTTGCCTCAGATGTGGCGGTGGAGGCTTTCTATCTGATAAAACCCTTCTGATTTACCTTTAATTCTGTTTTAATTTGGAGGATTAGGCTTTTGATAATCAATCTTAGCCGTAATCCCCAAATTATTTTCAACCTTCTGTTCTGCTGTGTTTTGTCTTCGACACTGATACTCTTTTAATTCATTTAACTGTGTCTTGTTGATATGCAGGCCGCGTAGGGCTCGTATGGAATCAATGCCTCATGAAACACTGATGAAACGTGGAGTTTGAACCCTGTGAACGATTCCTTTTGATGAATCGAAGGCAGGAGAATCGTCATTCTCAGCCTTCGGCTTTTCTTTTGATATAATGGAAAACCATTGAAAACCCTGCACAATACGAAAAATATTATAAAATCCTGCGTTATATAGGTTTTACTGCTTTCAGAGGGCGTAGGGAGAGAGCATGGCCTTTGGATGGCATCATCCAATGGTCGAGATTTGTTTTGGGAGGTTAAAAAAGGAAAGCGGGTGAAAAATAAGTCAGAACCGTCGATCTCGGAATGATCGACGGTCAGGATTGACTGGGATGAAGTAAAGCGAAGGAGTCACTTTACGAAGAAATGGCGAAAATTTGATGGGATAAGGTTAAAAACCTTTGTTATGAAACAAAATGGTTAAAAATGGTGTTTGGGGTTCGGGATGATCGTGGGCCGTCGGATGAGTTCGGCCCACAAGATCAACGGCAAAGGAGGCGCGCGAAAAACGCACATGGAAAGAGGGAAAGTGGTTTCGGGGATGGAAACCACCGTTTTCGCGTGAGGAAAAGGCGGGTAGGCGGTATTTCCTTTTGGAACGCGATACACGTCTTCGCCCGACACGTGGCTTTAGAAAACCACCCATTTCGCGTGGCCTTGGGAGAAATAAACTTTGCGTTGGAAGTCATGCGATTTGGAACGAGGGCCGTCAGATCTGGGGCCTCAGATCTGACGGTGGAGAACGAGCGCGATTCTAGAAAGATGCGCGGGCGGAAGTAAAGGAAGGGGGAGTTTATCCCTCAAGTTTCTTTTGGGCGCGATCACAATCCGATGAGCCGGCCTCAGATCGGACGACGCACGTCAATATCGCGTCGGGCCCATAGTCGACTTTTAATGCGCGATGAGGGCGGTATCACCACACCACTCAAGGCCACGTGTTGGTGGGTGGCGCTGATCGCTGCCGAACGGGGAAAATCACTTTCCTCTTAAAAGCGGTGCGATAAAAACTGCCCGGCTTTTGAACAGTGAGTGACTGTGGGGACCACCGAGGCGGTTGATTGTGAGCCGTCGATTTGCAGATCAGATCGACGGTGGAGAGCGAATTAAACTTTGCACTGGTGGAAAACTTTATGATATATGAAAACCGAACAAATTAATATAAACGAAGGTTTATGCTTCGAGGGCGGAATATTTATTTATAATACGACTTGGCGCCCGTCTGCGGGGCCATGGTGTATATGGAAAGCAATATGATCGGGGGCTATAATATACAGGGCTAATCGGCATCGGAGATTTCAATAAAGGGAAAAGACTTGCGCGCTGTGTTTCCTCCGATGCGATAAGCGCCCAAATGGCTTAGCGCCTGGTTCCAGCACCAGGGCACGTGTAGTGGAAATGGTTAAGGACTTAGCCCAAGGGGCTTAACCTTTACACAAAAATATGTATTTTTTATGAAGTTTTCAATGCTTTTCAAGGGTTTTGAGGGTTTCGATAAGCCAAAGAAAGAGTCTTAAACCTTATTAAAAGGGGTTTTGATGGAGGGGAAAAGGGGAAAAATATGAAAATGAAAGATTTTATGGGAAATGAAGGTGTGAAAATGAGGTTAGTTTTGGAAGAGCAGGAAGGGGGAAGATGGTGTTTGGAACAGTATTTTCTCATGAAATCAGCGGAATTCCAGATTATAAAATGGGCACAGCAGTGAAGATTTGGACAGAGGTATGAGGCCTTCAAGAGTTTTCAAGAGCCAACACTTTTTTGCAATAAAATTTGTTCCTTGAAGGCTCCAAAAATGATTTAGCCACCTTTTGGTATAACAAATTTCATAGGTGGCTAACACTCTCTATAACTGAATAACCTTTGAGGGTATTCAAAGGTGTATTCAGACATTGCTACTGCATAATAATAAAACCCTCAGATCTGCTGCACTTGTTTTCCCGCATTGGGTTTTTCTGGGGACTTTGTCCAAAATAAAGGTGTCATATGTGTGAATGCTTTCCTTGTCTAGTTTCCTTGTTTCTGAATCAATTTCAGTGTAGGCTGCTCCAGTAGTTGCTTCAGTAATTCAGATCTGAATTAATTATGTAATGTAATTTACTTAATAGGAGAAGTACACTCAGTTGTCGCAGTAGGATTCATTAGATCTGTTTGGATTTGGGAATTTTCACACTAGCTCCACACTTGCACTGTACACTTGGCAACTATTCCAAGGTCTAGATGAAGACGTGTCTCACTGCAGGGGACAGAGGGAGGGCTTATGTCATCATTCTAGCCCTTACAGATGGTTTACAGGTGTTTTCGATCCACTTGGAGACCCATGAGGACGTCCTTGTGTCCCCACACCCACTTGGGCGCACCACAATGACTTGCTTGGAAACAAGGGGTTGGCCCCTTGTCCACTGTGTTTGGAGTCCATTTTTTCACCATGGCACACTTTGGACTTCGTTAGGCCTTCCCAATGGCCCAATGACTCATTATGTTGATTATTCTGCCTGCTTGAGAGGCTATTCTTTTTATTATTGAGCTATCTTAGTGGGATTGTCACCATGTCATGTCATTATTATGTGTTATTTTACTTTTTTGGGCTAAATTAGGCCAATTAGGCCAATCAAATCCCCTTTAGAGTTGTATAAATGTGACAGTGTAATATCCCAAATCGGGAACAAACAGTAATATAAAGCACAATCGACTAAAAACTACTGCAACAAAAAATACACCATCAAAACACACAAATTGGAGCCAAAAAAACTGCTGAGGCATTTTATTAATTTGCTTGGCTCACTAAATTGTTGGGGAAATCGAACCACTCGAAGGAATTGCTGGGAAATGCCTCTGGAATGTTGCAAAAATCCCTGGTAGGAGGTAGCTAGCCTCCCCTCCAAATCTGCTGATGAGGATTCTCTTCTCTTCAATCTTCTAGCATCGACACCACTCTGCACTACGCAGTCTCTTCCACCTCTGAGCAATCCCGAAAGGGCTACGCTATCTCTTGTAGTTGGTGATGGATAATTCCCTTACAAAATGTTGAACTCCTCTCCTAAGCGGGCACTCGAAGTCCCCTTAGGCAGAGATTGAGATCAACGCTTGAAGATCTTGTGTGCTAAACAGTACTGCAGACTTGGCTCTCTGGCTCAAGCTTGCTCAATCAAATTGACAAGAAGAAATTAGCTAAATGAATGAGGAATGAGGCTTTCCTTCTTCCTTTTGTCCATTGAGGCTCAACACATTCCTTGGACCCCACCTTGGCTTGCGTTGCCTCTCCTTGAGCCACTCACGCGCTGCCTTCCTCCAACTACTCACACGCTGCCTACTTTGTGCCCCCTCCACGTTGCCACCTAAGGGCAACTCAACCCCTCCTCTAGAGTCGCAATTTTTCCTTAATAACTTTAGGAAGTGGCTTTATTTTCACCAAATGTTATTTGTGGGTCCCCTATCCACTTTATTTTAGTCCAACATTAGGAAAGGAAAATATTATTCGAAAATAATATTTCAATTAGCTAAACTGCTAATTTGGAATATTACAGTCCTCCATGCCAAAATGTTGCTTGTCCTCAAGCAACTGCAACGCTGGATGCTGAAGAATCTGTTCCCCCTCCCATGTGGCATCCTCATCCGGAAGGTTCCTCAATTTGATCAAATACTCCTTCACCACCCTACTCCTAAAGTGCCTCTCTCAGTATCTAGGATGGCCTCGGGCAGCAACACCAAATTTCCCTCATCATTTGTAGGAGGGAGCTTAGTAGTTGCTGACATCTGCTGTCCTAAAGCCTTCTTCAGGCATGATACATGGAAGATGTTGTGAATCCGGCTCCCCTGTGGCAACTCCAGTTCATATGCCACCTCCCCAACTCACTGAGCAACTTTACAAGGCTCATAGAAGCGAGGCTTGAGCATGTCAGATCTCTTCTGCTTCAGCGTGGACTGCTTGTATGGCTGAAGTCAGAGGTACACCAAGTCCCCTACCTCGAACTTCCTCTCTACACGGTCTCGGTCTGCATACATCTTTTGTTGGTTCTGCGCTGTCCTGAAGTTGTCCTTGAGAGCCCTCAGGATGTTCTGACTCTCTTGGATCCAATCCTTGGCCCTGGGGGCGTTACTAGCTTCAAACATGGCATCAGCAAATGTCAGTGCATCATAACCATATAAGGCACGGGAAGGGGACATACCAATACACGTGGAAAATGGTGTTGTAGCAGTACTCCCCCAAGTGCAGCCATCGCAGCCAGGCTTTTTGTTGCCCTGTGACATAGTTTCGCAAGTAACCTTCCAGCCACTTGTTCACTATCTTTGTCTGCCCATCGATCTGCGGATGGTAGCTTGTGCTTGGTGTAAGCTCCGTGCCCACTAGTTGGAACAGCTCCTGCCAAAATCCTCCCATAAACTTATTGTCCTGCTCACTAACTATGGTCTTAGGAAGGCCATGCAACCGAAAAATGTCTCTGAAGAACAACTCGACCACTTGGGAAGCTGTGTACTGAGTTGAAATGGCAAAGAAATGTGCATACTTCGTTAGTCTGTCAACCACGACGAAGATTCGGTCCTTGCCTTGCACCATGGGCAACCCCGTGATAAAGTTCTTTGATATGCTCTCCCACTTCCCCTCTGGAATGCGAAGCGACTGCAACAGTCCTGCTGGATGGGTCAACTCCCCCTTGTTCCTTCGGCAGACTACGCACTCTCGGACATGTCGTAGTACATCCCCCTTGAGGCCCTTCCAGGAGAACCTTTCTCTGATGGCCTTGTAGGTTTTGGTTAAGCCATGGTGCCCTGATAGTGGGGAGTCATGAGCTGCATGCAAGATCTTCTCCCGCAACCAAGAGTTGGCTATCAAAAAGATCCGAGCCCGATAAAAAATGACCTCATCCATCACCCGATACTGGTCATCCGTCACCTAACCATCCAACACCTTGCTTGCAAACTAGTCCTTTGAATACTCCACCAATAACTGCGCATTCCAATCTGCGTCTATACTCATCAAGGAGAGGGACCCTGGCCTCTGCGACAAGCCATCAACCACCACATTATTCTTCCCTTTGACATACTCAATGTCAAAGTTGTAGGCCTGGATCTTACTGACCCACTTCTGCTGTCTCTCCTGCAACTGGTTCTGCTCTAGGAAATACCAGAGGCTGTTATGATTGGTCTTAACCTTAAACCAATTCCCCACTAAATATTGTCTGAACTTGGCCATTGCATGCATGATGGCCAGCATCTCTTTGTCATATATGGGGTAATGCCTCTCATGAGGCAAGAGCTTCCGACTCTTGAATGCAATGGGGTGTCCATCCTGCATCAACACTGCCCCAACTCTTACCTCGGATGCATCGCGCTCTAAGTCAAATGGCTTGGTGAAATCAGGGAGTGCAAGTATTGGGCAACTACTCATCACCTACTTGAGGTGGTTAAAAGCCTCCTGCGCTGTGGGGGTCCAAGTGAAATGCTCCCTTCCTGGTCAAATTTGTGAGGGGCGCAGCTAACAGAGAGAAGCCCTTCACGAACTTCTTGTAATAAGTGCAGATGCTGATAAATCCCCTCAACTCGGTGACATTCTTGGGCTCTGACCAATCTCTGATGGCCCTAATCTTCTCCTCATGCACTCGTACACCGTCCTCTCCTATAATGTGGCCCAAGTATAGCATCTTTGTTAGTCGAAACTCTCACTTGGACAACTTGGCATAAAATTTCTTCTCCTCCAAAATACGCAGCACTACCTCCACAAGCTGCAAATGCTCCTCCCATGTTTGGCTATATATCAGGATGTCATCGAAGAAGACTAGCACGAACTTCCTCAACTGGCCACGAAAAACGTGGTTCATATAGTATTCTAATGTGGCTGGCATGTTGGTTAGCCTAAAGGGCATCACCAAAAGCTCAAAGTGCCCATAATGGCACTGGAACAATGTCTTGGTGACATCCTTGTCCCTTACCCAAGTTTGGTGGTACCCTGATCTCAAATCTATTTTGGAAAAGAACTTGGCCCCCCTCAAGTCATCCATAAACTCATCTATCCGCGGGATGGGGCAGCGGTTCTTCATTGTCTTCTTGTTCAGGGCCCTATAATCGATACACATTCTCAGCGTACCATCCTTCTTCTTCACGAGGACAACTTATGAAGCAAAGGGGCTCCAACTCAGTCGAATATGCCCCAAGGCCAAAAGCTCGATGTATGGCCCTCTCGATCTCCTCCCGATAGGCCTTGGGGTGCCTATACGGAGTAGAGATCACAACCTGAATGTTGGGCTCCAACTCAATGGTGTGCTCAAATCCTAGGTCAGGTGGCTGCCTTGGTGGAATGTCCAAGAAAAATGTGGAGTATCGGTCAAGGATGGCTTGTACATTTGGATGAGGGGGTCTAGCTGCACCATCTGCCTCTGAAATCCCCATCCCAATTGCCCACTCTATATCTCCCCGTCTGAAATCTGCCTCCATCCTATGCGCAAAGACTGTCTGAGGTGGGTATGAATGCATACCCCTAAGCATCACCAGTTTCCCGTTCTTGTCCAGGAACTCCATCTCCTGCTTCTGCTAATCTGTAGTAAATATACCAAGGGTGAAAAGCCATTAGACCCCCAACACAATGTTGTTGTCCGGAATGTTGACCACAAAGAAATGATCTGTCATTGAGTAGGTCCCCATGGTCACTCTCAAGGCTGGAACATAACGCATGCACTGCATGGTCCTAGCTCTCGACACTAGCACAGAAAATTCCTCAAATCCTTTGTCTGGATGCCCCTCCTCTGCACCATATGGGCATCTATGAAGTTGTGCGTGGCTCCACTTTCCACAAGCACTAAGACACGCTGTCCCTGAATTGTTCCCCTGATCCTCAACGTCAAGTATTTGGGTATCCCCCACAAAGATGCAAGGACCCCTCCGATCGGTGCAAAAGCTGATCCTCCCATTGCTGGTGGGGGTGGAGGTAGAGGCCCTTCCCCTTGAGATGTTGCGCTGTCATCACCTCCCATCTCAAAGAGTGTTTTCTCTTCTCACTTGCTGTCTGAGAAGATCTCGATGTAGTGTGCCTTCCCTCCTGCACACCTGTGACTCGGTGTCCATGGCTCCTGGCACGTGAAGCAAAGCTTCTTCCTCCTCAAATCTCTCTTGGTGTCATCATCTAGTGGTCCCCGACCCTGATTCCCTCTCGGGGGTGGTGCTTTTGAGTCCCTTCCTCTCTGCTGGAACGCTGGTTTGTTGGGCATAGGGGCCCTAGCCCTCGACAATGCATCCTGAAGATCACATGTACTCCCAACTGCGTCCTGGAGCGTAGTGGGCCGAGTTGACCTCACTAGCCCGCGCAATGGCTCTGCCAGCCCATCTATGAACATAAAGATCCTCCTAGGTTCAGATAGGTCCGGAACCATCACTCACAGCCTCATGATCTCAGAAATATACGCCTGCGGGCTCCCTGTTTGCTTAAGTTTGTTTAGTTCTCCAAAATGCTCTTCGGGATCCTTCCTGTCAAATCTCTCCAACACTCTCCTTGTGAAGTCATCATATGCTGTCACCCCTGCGTGACCCAGCGTAGTCAACTCATGAAACCACCAATCATAGGCTTCTCCCTCTAGGTGAAGTGTAGCCACCTTGATGGCCTCTGTCTTTGTCATCTGATTGAGCTGGAAATAGATGTCCAGCTTCTCCACCCATGCTTTAGTTGAGCTCTTTGAGGACCCATCAAATGTTAGAAGGAATAGCCTACCCACAGTATGCTGCAAATCATTCCCCTGCGTGTCCCCTCCTCCTTTGGCCTGGCCTTTGGGTTTGTTGTTGTTCTTTAGCTAGCAAAACTCATTGAAGGTAATGGCCCTTCCAAATTCTGGCCCATAGGATTGGTACTCCATGAAGAACTCCCCATAATGAATCTCCTCCGGATCCTGTTGTCCTCCTGTGCCCGAAGCTAGGAACGTGGGAATGGTGGAATGTGGTGGGGTGTGGGGTACGACCGACAAGGTAATGTGAGGGCCTGCTTGGTGTTGCGAAGTGCCAAACCCTTCTCCAATCTGGATTGGTATCTCTTACTTGATTTTCACACTTTTCGTTTTTCTGAATCCAACACAACTTGAACGGGCGAAATGCGACTTCGTATGAAGAAGTTATGCAAAGTCAAAGTTCAGGTCCAAATAGGGAAAACAGTCAAAGTCAACTGGTCAAAGTCAAAGGCTCAACTCATGGTTCGAGAGGTCAAAGTCAACGCATGGTTCCAGATCACCTTCTAAGACCCCTGCTAGATTGAGCAGTAACATAGTCCTTAGCCATTCAAAAAACTGATTATCTAGTGACTGGAGCAAAACTATCCTTGTATTCCACTCCCCCTTACTGGGAGAACCCTCTTTTCACAAGCCTTGATTTGTACTTCTTGACGTTTCCATCTGCTACCAAAATCATTGCTTTGTCGGCCTTCATGATGCACTTGCAAACCTCATTCAAGAGGCCATGGAAGAAATAATCATAGCCAAGAAAAAAAAATACAAATATAAGAGGTTGACCGTGGAATAAAAATAATAATAATAATAATCAAGGGATAAAAGTATGAAGTACTCATCTCTTGATTAAGAAGGAAATTGTTGTCGAGGGTTGTAGGGAGTTGTCAACTCCCTCTTGATCCTTGCTTCCTTGCAGATATCAATAAGTCCATCTTCAATCCTATCAAACTTAGATTCCTTTGTCTTCTTATGAGGTTGATGCTCATGCTCGTCCTCATCATCAAGCTATCTAGCCACACCAAAGTCTCAACAATAAGCTAGCATCAACACAGAGTCATTCCACATGTTATCAAGGAGATAAACCCAATACCCATAAGACAAACTCCACTTGCATCTAGCATTCCAAGTCTTACTCTTGGGTTTCATCCTACAAACCCTAGGACTTTCTCATCCAAGGCGTCAATACAAGTTGTAACCTCCAAGTCTTCTCACTCTTGTACTATACAAGCATAAAGAATCCAAGACGAATAAATCAATAAACACTCCTCATCTCCCTGATCATAACAACCACTAATCACCTTACTATTAGCCCCTTCCTTTGTGTAACAGACTTCCTTGTAGCCCCCTTTATTTTCCTTCTAACACTTGGTCCAACTGATCTGGGCACTTTCTAGTACTCAGTTGTCCTCCTTTAGGTCTCGACCTACTTGCAACTTTCTTGTCTACCCTAACCAAGGCTGTTGACTACTATTCGACCCTTCTCTAAGCCATGGCTACCTCTGATTTCTTCAGCAGATGACTAGACAATTAGCTGACTACTACAACAACCCAAATCCTCCTTGATCTAGACCTTCTTAGCCACGACTACCTCAGAATGCCTTGCTTCCAACCTTCACCACTTTGTTCTCCCTATCCTTAGTTCTCGGACTACTGTCCAGACCTTTGTCAGGTTTTTCCAAACCTTTGCCAGGTCTATCCAGACCTCCCTTAACTGCTTCATCCAACCCTCACAACTCAACCAACCTTCCTATTCAACCCGACCTACCTTGTTCTTCATGCAGCCCTTGTGGGAAACACAAAACGCGCTCAAACCAACAACTCTTGGATAATTGCGGCTCTCTAGGGCTTCTTTTTCTCCACTAATGAGATCCGTTTTAGTGGTTGGTCTCTCAATAAAGCTCTGATACAATGTTGAATTCTCTACAAGATAAGCAACAAAAACCAATTTTCTGATCTGATAATTACTACCTAATGATCTTTAACAATTTTATCTTATGCCACTGATATCATTGAGCAATTATAGACAGAGAATCTCAACAGGAATGTAGCAAACATAGTAAGATCATAAAGAGATAGCCATGCATGATAGAGATCACAAAGTTTCCCTGGGAAACCCAAATTTTGTAGAAAACCCAACAACTTTTCTTGTAAGAGAAATTATTCTTCTGCAAGGTTTACAGTTCTAAATTATCTAAAAATTTGTGCCAAAATCCAAGTCCAAATTTCAGTCAATTCGTCCTCTGTCTGCTCCTATGTGTGGCTACTATAGAAGAGAGATGGTGATAAGTGAGTGATCAAATGAAGTGTCACATCATGTATTACAAGACGAATAAAAAAAATTGCGCTCAATGAGGATCGAAGAAAAATGTGCTTAAGGAATCATAAATAGTGCAAGTATTGTTACGTGATAAGTTGAGTTGTGTTCCAATTATGAAGAGTCAACAGTGTACAATTTCATTTATGTCAGTATGTTCAGTGTTGTTATTCATCTTGCCTCTTTTTAGCTGATGTGGATGATAATAGCAAACATGGATGTAGACATGGCTGGAAAATGGAATAGTGTGCTTTGCAATTTTTATGTTGTACCAATGATTGTGTGGATGAGTAACATGTACAGAATCAGAACAGGTTGGCCAAAGATACCGGGCAGGGGGAGAGACATTGTCTTCACCTTCAAACGGTATAGATAACCTTTTGGTGGTCTGGAAGGTCTTAATGTGGAGGAATGATCGGGAATGATCAAAGAGTGATTGAGGATCCAAAAGATGCTCAAAGTTTCGGAAAATGCTTGAAAATCAAATTTGTCAAATGCTTATCAAATTGGCTCCATTGCGTAGATTTCATCGTTCTGAATCTAACGCAACTTGAACTGGCGAAATTCGACTTCGTATGAAGAAGTTATGCAAAATCAAAGTTCATGTCCAAATAGGGCAAAAAATCAAAGTCAATTGGTCAGAGTCAAAGGGTTAACTCATGATTATGTTGTGCTATTCAACAACCCCCCCATTATTTATATTTAGTTACCTTAGGAAATAATGGAGACCCTTTATAATTTTTATTTTAGGACAATAAAATATTTTTCATTCTTGATAGGACAAAAATTTCATATCCGAAGGATACACTTGGATCCTATAGACTATAGGACTTAAACGAATATGCCAAAAGCCATATCGCATATCGCAATTGCAATCAATAGCACGAAGAGCGCTCTATCGAAATTTTGTGATGCGATATTACCCGAATGCATTAAACAGTGCTAAAGGCTATAAAAATCATAAAGAACGATAACAAAAGAAAAGCTCCCCAACGGACATGGTTATATAAACCATTGGTAGGACCCATCTTATCGCCATGTCACTCATCACCATCGCGCAATCGCAGATTCTTTTGTTACCATTTATACTGTTGGCTCCCAAACCCCTGATGCGATATATCTCACGCAGTTTTGCCACCCGATAATGCATTCACTCACTCCACTATGATCTATTTGAGTTTGCTGAGACATATTCACAGGTTGAAAAGCTAGCAGCAATTTGTCTTGATCCAGAACAACGTGTCAAGTTTAAGGAGTATAGATACAAGAGGCTGGAAAATATCCCTCTAGACATGTTGAGGGCATCTCAACCAATTTTATAGAAAGAACAGGATTTGGAGCAGCTTCCAAAGGACACTGAGGTCCTATAGGGAATAAAAGAAACCACATCCACAGAACAACAAACTGTTAATACTTTCTTTAGCAGTAATTTGGATGAGGTTTGGAACAAGTTTGATCAGCAAATCAAAGGAAAGTAAGAGGAAAACACTTTTGAGTCTAAAAAGATAAGCAACACTCCTCAAGGCAATCGACAAAGCCCGCTTACTGTTGGGGCTTCTGACAAAACAGTCAGTATAGATGAAATTGAATTCATCTCGACATTCCCCTCATTAGAAATTGTGCTCGAGATAGAAGAGATCTCTCCTCTTGACATCTTTTACAGTCCCAAACATCGAGCTGTAATGAGCAGTCAGAGAAAGAGAAAAAGAGTTGAGCAATCCTAGACACGAGTTCCTAGAGATATACGAATGGAAGTAGTTTGGAGAGATCCGCAAACCAATCCTTTTGAAGATTTAACAAGATTGTCACAATTTGTAGGTGCTTATGCAATTGCTACAATTGTGTAAATTTATGTAGATGTTCTATGCTTGATGCAACTTTACTTTTCACTACAGCAATCACATAAACAATCAAGTAAAATGGTGATAGAACATACCAGTGGATCTACAGAAGACAAACCAGAAATAGAAAAATGTGGTAGTGCGTTATGGCGGTCAACCAACAAAGTCTCCTTGGTCATCCAACCCAGCATGTGTCACAACAGCCCTCAAAATAGCTACACGGTCAACTCAGTCAACCCCAGGAAAGTCAATGCTGTCCAGAAAAGTCAAAGCAGGACAACTGCAAGAAAGTCAACACAGCTCGGTCTTTGGTCAACCTTTTGACCTCAGTTCTTGTGCCAATGTGTACGGCCTTCCAAAATCGAAGTCTCTACCAATTTTCAGCGTCTTTGGACTATGCGTTGACCAAAGTCAATGCTGGTCAAACTTGCGTGGAAACCCTAGCTACAGTAAATTCGTCCTTCTTTCCCACGTGTGAACTGAAACTTCTTCTAAGGAGCTTGTGCTAAATCAGAAGAGGGGATGATGTGTGAGGATGAGATGAGTGAGAAAGTCCTCCAACGTTGACTCTATTTATACCAATCACTAAGGGTGTGTGACACATCTGCTGGGGGTGTAAAACCTTAAGGCTGACCTGTACATATTTGAAATTATTAAAAATAAATTCAAAATAAACATTCTGCTCATTAGATTAAGATCAATTTTAGATCGATCTTACACCTCTCCGAAGGAGGAACCCAATAAGAATACTGGTATCTTCATCTAAGCATCAGAACCTGGAGTTTGGACCTAGTTGTCCAATTTTAACACTCCCTCTCAACTAGGGAGAATTCCATCCACCTGTGCAATCAAACATCGTGCATCATCCTGCTGTAACTTGCTTTGCTCGCCTCTTTATTTCAAAACAGTAGTGGGTTAGTCACAAAGACATCATTCCTCGGCTGACAGATTCAGCGCAAAGGTCCGAAACCTCTATCGGACTCACAAGGAGTCTCATACCAACCCGAAGTTGGTTTACTTGACTTGAAGTCAGTTGGAGGTCCGAAACCTCACTATACTTGATCCCAGATCAAGTGGTTGGACCGTGCCATCCTAGATAGAGAGTACGACAATCTCTGATGCGTCCATTAGTCTTTGCTACTAGTCTCTAGCTTTTCCCACCTCATTGGCCAAATGAGAGGTACTTCCCATGAGCCCTGAACTCAATGGGTATGATGCATACGTGGCACAGATGATGAGAGGTGAACCAACTCAAACATCATAACCGTGGGGCAGAAGCACCACAAGGTTTGGCAAGCCTAGCCCCGTGAGTGCTTATAGCTCCGAGAAGCTATCCCCAAAGCCCCCTAGAGCTCCCAGAGCTCATCGTCCAACAGGACCCACATCATAGGGTCGTTCCACGATACCAAGACTCTCACGGAAGGTTAGGAACTTGACCTTCCCCAGGGGCTTAGTAAGAATATTCGTGACCTGCTCATCAGTTCCTATATGATCGAGCCTTACGGCGCCTCGCTGTATAATATCCCGGATAAAGTGGTACCTGATATCAATATGCTTGGATCGATTTTGGAACACTAGATTCTCGAACAAGCGAATCCCACTATGGTTATCACAGAGTATCACGATGGTATCTAGCACATGTCCGAACAACTCACTAAAGAGCTTTCGCAACCAAACTGCTTCACAACAAGCCATACTTGCTGCAATTTATTCAACCTCTGTGGTGCTCAAAGCCACAGACTTCTGCTTCTTGCTCATCCATGAGATCGAAGCAGAACCAAGATTGAAGTAGCATCCCGATGTGCTCTTACGATCCACCACACTGCCATCCCAATCGGCATTAGTATATCCAAGGAGTGTCACGCTCTCGGCAGTGTATCTCAACCCATGGTTTATCGTGCCCCGAAGATATCACAGAAGATTCCTGGCACCAACCCAGTGAAAGTGATGAGGCTCAACCATCTGTTGACTCAATGTGTTCACTGCAAAACATATATCTGGACAACTGTTCACTAAGAACATCAGGGCCCCTATGAGTTGACGATACTCAGTAGGATTTGACAACACGCGCCCAACAACACTGCCACTCAACTTCTTGAAGTTGAGCTCCATTGGTGTCGACACGGACTTGCAGTCCACCATACCAAATTTTTCCAGAAGCTTCACAATGTATTTTCCTTGAGAAAGGAAAATCTTGTTAGGTCTCTGCTAGACCTCCAGGCCTAGGAAATAGTGCATCAGTCCTAGGTCCTTCATCTTGAACTCAGCAGCGAGCTCCCTCTTGCACTAATGAATGAGAGGGTCAATAGCTGTCAGGAAGAGGTCATCTACATACAGCACCAGAATGAGAGGCTTCCCTTTGACAACCTTGAAGTAAAGGTTCGGATCAACATTACTTCGAGTGAAGCCCAACTTCATCAAGTAGCTATCTATCCTCTCGTACCAAGCTCTGGGAGCTTGCTTCAGCCCATAGAGGGCTTTCTTCAACCTGCAGACATGGGTGTCCCGATCCTGGACTTTGAACCCCAGAGGTTGCTCCACATATACCTCTTCCTTTATTGCACCATGCAGAAATGCGGTCTTCACATCCATTTGATGAAGACTCCATCCTTCCGTAGTAGCAAGGGCTATAATAGATCGAATGGTGGTATATCGAGCCACAGGTGCAAATATGTCATCATAATCTATGCCTTCCTTTTGAAAGAAGCCACGGGCAACGAACCTTGCCTTGAACTTTTCAGCACTTCCATCAGATCCATGCTTGATCTTGTAGAGCCATTTCGACGTGACAACTGCTTTGTCCTTCGGTCTTGGAACCACATCCCAGACATCATTCTTCATTATGGACTCATACTCTTCGTGCATAGCATCCTTCTAGACTTGATGCTTTACGGCTTCCTCAAAGGATTCAGGCTCGGATTGTACAATAGTACTCATGGCTGCTAGATACCCTTGGTATCTACTCGACTTCTTGCTTTCACGAAATGCCCCCCTTGGGACCACATGTTCCTCAGCATCCTTGAGAGTGTCCCTGAGCCATGATGGTCTCTTTCCTAGTGAAGGAGGTGGATCAATTGGGTCCATCGGTCCTTCAACATCAGGCATTGTTTCATCCTTTGGTTCCTCTTGATTTCCAGGCCTTGCTTCATGACCTTCCTCAGATCTCGGAAGATTGACTACTTTCCTCAGGGAAGTATCTTCGTCAAAGGTGACATCGTGGCATATCTCCACTTCCCTTTGACCAGGCACGTAGACGCTATAGGCCTTCGAAGTTTCACTATAGCCCACAAACATTCCTTTCTTCCCAGAAGCATCCAACTTGCTTCTCTTTTCTTTCGGCACATGAAAGTAAACAGTACATCCAAAAACTCTAAAATGTGAGACGTCAGGTTTCTTACCAGAGAAAACCTCTTCGGGAGCTTTGAATTCTAGAGCGAAATGCGGGCATCGGTTTTGTATGTACACAGCAGTGTTCGCATCTTCTCCCCACAGAAACTTCGGTAGACCTTGGTCGCATAGCATGGCATGGACAACTTCCACAATGGTCTTGTTCTTTCCTTCAGCAACACCATTTTGCTCAGGAGTATAGACAATTGTGGTCTCCCTCTTAATGCCAGCTTCTCTGCAAAAGTTCTTGAACTCATTTGCCTCATATTCAGTGCCATTATCAGTTCTCAAAATCTTGATCTTCTTCCTTGTCATATTTTCCACGAAGGCTTTGAAGGTACGAAACCACATGAAAACCTCATCCTTCTTCTTTAAGAAGTATATCTAGGTTTTGCGAGAGATGTCATCTATGAACGTCATATAATATGAACATCCTCCCAAGGATATCACGGGCAGCATACCAGATAGATTAGAATGGATCAATTGCAAGACATCAGATGTCTTTGTGACACTTGAGGGGAAAGGTCCCCTTGTATGCTTTCCTTCGGCACAACCCTTACATACACCTTCATGATTATTTGGAAACTCGGGCATCCTTGTCACCACCTTCTTTGCTTCGAGAAGGGCTTTGTAGTGAAGGTGTCGGATAGTATCACATGCCATAGCTCCCAGTGGACTTCCTCCAACCTGGTAGAGTGTATCAACTCTAAAACCCAATCGAGATAGCTTCCTTGAAGCTCTTCTTCCACATGAGCACCTTTCCATCAGTGAATGCCACATTGAACCCTTTGTCTTCCATGGCCGATATAGACACAAGGTTCTTCTTTAAATTTGGTACATAGAGTACATCCTGCAAGTGGAGGACTTGACCTTGAGACAAGTGGAGGGTCACAGTCCTTGTCCCTTTTACGGGATATGTGGCATTATCTTCAAGTATAATTTCCAGATTAGTATCCTTAACAACCATATCAGAGAGTGCTTCCTTGAACCCAGTGATGTGCCTTGAGGCACCATTATCTATCGACCAGACATCCATAGTGTTGGGTGGAGATGCAACAGAGAGGGCAAATACAAGAATGTATTCATTTCTTTTATCAACAACATGTGATTCCTCATAGCTGGAGTTTCTTGACCTTTTGAAAGGTTGATCATTTCCGCCGGAGGGAGCCTTTCTCTTTCCCTTGGACCTAGTGTTCCTTTGATTGCCATTCCTTCGGTTGTTGTTGTTGTCATCACCATCGGGAGAATCCTTCTTGAAAGGACATTCTCTAGCATAGTGACCAGACCTATGACAAGTGAAGCACTTGCCCTTCTTCCCTTGGGCCCTTGCGTTTCCTTTGTTCTTTGGGGCACCAGAGTTCTTCTTTCTAGAATGAGTAGCATATGCAACATTTCCTTCATTTCCATACTCTTTCATTCTTGATTCTTCTTGAATGCATCTTGACAGTACTTCGTCAAAGTCAGGGATCACATTATTATTTAGAATGGTAGTGTTGAACACATGCCATTCGAATGAGAGCCCTCCAAGTGCGGTGAGCACCATCTCTCGATCAGCTATTGTCTCCCCAATAGCTAGCAGATTGTTCCTGATTTCGATCAGCTTCAGAAAGTATGATTGGATAGACTCATTCCTGCCTTTCTTCAGATTCTTCAATTGATTCTTGAAGAATAGTACTTGATTCACATGGTTGGCCTTGAACATGATAATCAATTTATCATATATATCTTTGGATGTGCCCAATTCAGAGATGTAGGCCACCAGACTTTTATGAATGGATTCCCTGATCATCAACTTTGCTTTGATCTCCCCCTTCTTGTACTTTGTTTTGGCAGCAGAAGTAGCAGTGGATGGAGGTTCTTGGATTTTACCCTGCACATAGTCCATGACATCTTGGTGTTCCAATTTGAGATCCAATATCATCTTCCAAGCATGGAAGTCATCCTTCCCAGTCAATTTGTCATCCTCCTTGAAGCCATAGTTTGTGGAACCCATTATCCTCTTCGGTGATTGCTACAAATAGGGCTTGTCTTCACTTCAACTCCGATACCATGTATATTTATGTAGATGTTCTATGCTTGATGCAACTTTACTTTTCACTACAACAATCACATAAACAATCAAGTAAAATGCTGATAAAACATACCAGTGGATCTATAGAAGACAAACCAGAAACAGAAAAATGTGGTAGTGCATTATGGCGGTCAACAGGATGCTTCAACCAACAAAGTCTCCTTGGTTAGCCAACCTAGCATGTGTCACAACAACCCTCAAAATAGAGACACGGTCAACTGAAAGTCAACCGTAGAAAAGTCAACGCTGTCTAGAAAAGTCAAAGCAGTACAACTGCAAGAAAGTCAATGCAACTCAGTCTTCGGTCAACCTTTTGACCTCGGTTCTTGTGCCAATGTGTATGGCCTTCCAAAATCGAAGTCTCCACCAATTTTCAGCCTCTTTGGACCATGCATTGACCAAAGTCAACGCTGGTCAAACCTGCGTGGAAACCCTAGCTACAGTAAATTCGTCTAAACCCTAGCTGCAGTAAATTCGTCCTTCTTTCCCACGTGTGAATCGAAACTGCGTCCAAGGAGCACGTACTAAATCCGAAAAGGAGATGATGTGTGAGGATGAGATGAGTGAGAAAGTCCTCCAACGTTGACTCTATTTATACCAATCACTGAGGGTGTGTGACACATCTGCTGGGGGTGTAAAACCTTAAGGCTGACCTGCACAGATTTGAAATTATTAAAAATAAATTCAAAATAAATGTTCTGCTCATCAGATTAAGATCAATTTTAGATCGATCTTACACCTCTCCGAAAGAGGAACCCAATAAGAATATTGGTATCTTCATCTGAGCATCAGAACCTGGAGTTTGGACCTAGTTGTCCAATTTTAACAAATTGGCAAGGCTTCAAAAGTGCAACAATTGGTCAAGGAAAAGGATGATAAAATGCAACAGCTAGAGCAAGAGTTGTTAAAGGAAAAGCAAAGTATTGATCACCAGTGGCAGACACAATTGTCACAACTTCAACATAGCTTTGATCAATTGAAATTGTAGCATCAAGCTGATATCAAGGTTAAAGATACTCTAATTCAACAACTCCAATTCACAATTGAGCAGCCGAGGGACAATCCAAAAATTGAAGACTTTAAGAAGGAAGTAATGGAATTGAACACTCTTTTGCCCCAGGAACAAGTAATCTTCTGTCAGAAATTAACAATCATCAATGATCTGTGCAACAAAAGTGATTCATTGATGAATCAATCGCCCGATCTGAGGATGAATTTTGATGACATTGATGAAAAGATCTCAGAGTTTATCACTTGGCAAGACACGGCTGAGGGTAGAGTAGCAAATCTTCCTAGAATAGAGGATTCTCACAAAGAAATCCTCTTTATTGATTCAGACATACAGCTGAAGCAAGCAGAAAGGGCTGTCTTCAGCGAAAGAGATGTTGCAAGCAACATTACTGAAACTGTCAGTAACAAATTATTTGATGCCAATCTTATCCAAGAATGCCCACCTGGTTCTCTAAACAATGTTAAAGTTTTACTGAAACAATGGCAAAAAAAGTGAAAAGTAAAGGAAGAAAGCATTTAGAAGCTGACAAAATTCGACTGGAAAAAATACCGGCAATATCTTGTCAAGCCACACAACCAATGGCTAATGTTGCATTTTACTGTTGACATATCCTCCCACATGCTTCTCGCACTATCAGATGCAGTGTATACAGGACAATTGCGCTTAAGGCCAACTCAACACCCTGAAGTGCAGCCAATGTTAGATATTTATGAGCTCAAGCAACAAATGGCAAGGGAGACAACATCACACTCTTGATCTCGTCATACAAACAAATTCTTTTTTTGTCCTATTATCTCTAATTTTAAGGAGAGTTGTTTAAACCTACTCAAAACTTTGTGTATTTGCTATTTTTACATTTCTAGTATTTGCTATATAAACCTTTTCATGTCTACAAAGAAAGGGTCCTGGAATTTTGTAAAGAAGGCTTTGAGAAGTTGCACTTTTGTACTTTTTAAAAATCATCTTAATAGAAAGACTGGACCAAAGCTATTTCTTGCATGAGCAGAGTAAAGATATATCGAGTACTTCTATCTTTATATTGTTGTTCTCTTATATGTCATTAATAGCCATATTTTTTTTAATTGTTTTGTTTTATGTATCTTTGAAACACAATTGAGCAATAATTCTCTTTTGAACATGCAAAGATTGCCATCTTTTGATATATGTACAAGACATTCAATTATTTGATGCGATATGAGTTTAATCAATTAATTTGATTAGCTATTTAATCAAATTAATTATCTTCAGTAAAGATATATCGGGTACTTCTATCTTTATATTGCTATTCTATTATATGTCTTTAATAGCCATACTTCTTTTAATTGTTTTGTTATATGTATCTTTTAAACACAATTGTGAAATTTTTTGAATCTAAACTAGAAACCCTACTGCAGTAAATCTGATTTACTTGTCCTACTTGTTTTCTTTAATTAACAAGTTATTTTCTGAATAATTCAGGAAAACATCAAAGTAAGTACATTGCAGCCTACACAATTATACAGATCAAGTGCTGAAAAATAAGTAAAGCACACAGACAAAGGACACAGATATTTCGGACAAATGTCCACGGAAAAAACCAATGCGAGAAAACCGGTGCAACAGCTCTGAGGGCTTTCATTATTAAGAAACAATATTCTGAGTACATTTAGGGTGCCATAATCTCACTGACCCAACAAAGAAAACCTCGGCAAACAGAGATAAATTATGAGTTTTACCTGACTCTGCAAGTCCCGGCAGATCCGTATCAAACATTGGTGAAACCCTAGTTGCGTTTGCACAGTCTCTATGCTGCCATTGCGTAAGCCTGTGTGGGTCTAGCTGAGGGAGTGCGTCACCCTTCCTCTGCGTTGATTTGCGTCTCTAGAAATCGAGTTTCAGCCTTGCCGACTTAGAAACCCCAATCTCTAGCTGATTTTGGACTGTCCTTTAGAGGCTTTGCGCTGCCCCTGCGTGGGCCTGTGTCACCCTACACTGTGTTTCCTCTGCTAAGCACTACATGGGCTTGCATCACCCTCTCTGGGGTCTGCATCACCTCTCCAGGTGGTTGCATTGCCCCCTCTGCGTCTCTGCTGCCCTTGCTCTGCAATGTACCTTTGGTCCATGGTTGCTTGGGAGCGGGGAGCGGGAGCGGGAGCGCCATTTTCAAAAGCTCTCGGTCCGGAGCGTTTCGGGGAGCGTTTATATATATATATATATATGTATATATATATTTTGATGCATATATGTCAACAAAAGCATGTAGAATGATCAATTAGACATAAAAAACATAAAAACATAGATTGAATCATATAACAGCAATCATCTAGAAGTTATAATCTTCATCAACCACGCCCACAAGTTGGAAGCATACAACATATTGACTCTTGAGTCTCGCGAATCATCAATCTTAAGGTTTCAAGCTTTCAAAATTCAATATATAACATTTATCATCATTGATATGTAACATTTATCATCATTGATTTCAAATTTCAATATCTAACATTTATCATCATTGATATATATCATAATTCATTTATCATCATTGATTCATTGATTTCAAAATTCAATATACATTTATCATCACTGATATATAACATTTATCGTCATTGATTCATTGATTTCAAATTTCAATATATAACATTTATCATCATTGATTCATTGATCACCATATGACTTTCATGAAGCATCATATTCATAATTCATAATGACTTGTAAACTTATAAATGCCAACTTCAAAGTTTCACCTTTCAAATTCAAACTTCAAACTTAAATTGTCATTAAATATATGAAAGAGTCAAGTTTCAACTGTTCAACTATCAACAATTATAAAAGATAAAAACTACTAGAAAATAGAAAAGACTAGTAAACAACAAATCTATTTTATCTATTGGCTGGCCCCTTGCCACGCCCACGAGAAATGTCTAATTTGTGCAAGCCACGAGGAAATGATGGTCTTCTAGTACTCTCAGGAGTACCACGACCACGACCATGACTAGAAGGTGGAGGCTAAATCTGCAAAGGAACAATAGTTGGATATTGAGAACTGGCATTGGCACTGGCACTGGCACCGGCACCGGCACTGGCACCTGCACTGCTACTGAATGGTGGGACTGGCCCTGTGTGTGGCAGTGCTGCTGATGCTTCATCATCGTCCCTAAAAAGTTCTGCTTCCAATTCTTCCATATGTACCGTGCCGTCCTCCAAATTATTATCCTCTAGGTTGTTGTCTTAGAGTCTATATGATTGATCCTCATATGCCCGACCACAATAATGGCTCAACAACCTCAAGTTGTAATGCACATAAACCAAGCTTTTAGCTCGGTTTTCATTCAGCCTGCTTCTTCTCACATTATGTATGAAGCTGTAGGTGCTCCAACAAGTCTTTGCAGAAGAAGTATTCACAACCTGTGAGAGAACTTTTTTTGCCAACTTTGGCAAAAGTCCCATGCTGCCATATGCTTCCCACCATGTGAGAGCATCAAATCTGTCTCTGTTTTCCATTGCATGGAAAGAACCAAAGTTAGCAGTGAAACTGAAGTATTTGCCTAATTCAAGGCGCAATCTAGCACACTCCTCCCTGTCGGGTACCAACTTGTCTAATGCTTTCATGTACCCCTCTTGTACCTCTAGATTTGTGTGAGGTTTGATCCTAACCCTACCTCCAGGTGCAGGTTGGCCCAACCAAGATGGAGAGTAGTGTTTTGGCATAAGGATTGGATATATGCCAAGGCATGTAGTGGAACATTGAGTTTATTCCACCGTGCACACACACAGTCATGAATCATAGCATACAAGTTAGGATCATTATCCTTAACAACATCTTTTATTTGGCCCAACATGTTGTCCATCTGCTCATAAACCTCCCCAATCACTGGTTTATCTGTATCTGCAAACCAAATCATGTGATAAATGGGCTTGGTGAAATTCAAAATTTCCCTCACACGTGCCCAAAACAAAGGGTCAAGGGCGGTCTCCTCCACATGTTCAAAACCTTGCCTGTCAACTATTGTCACTGCCCTATCCTTAAATACCTGCCAGTGTGGGCTTGATACCATTGCATCGAATGACTCTCTTACCTTTGAAAGGCGCCTGAAGGTGAGGTAATAGCTAGCAAATCTAGTCTTTGCTATCTTCAACAACTCCAATTTGGAGTGAGTACGGAAAAGCCCATGGGTATTGCTATGATTTGTAATAAATTTTGTTATTTTTTTACCTATCTTGTACAAATCACCAAGCCATTTAAATTGAGGTTGTTTGTTTTTAATGATATCATGCATCAAAAGGTTCATTGTGTGAACCAAACACCCAGACCAAAATATGTTGGGGTATTTATCCTCAATAATTGCTCCTGCTGCCGTACAGTTAGCAGCATTATTAGTGATGATTTGTATGACATTGTATGGCCTAGTCTTTTCAATTATTGCAAGTAATGGTTCTGCAATGTTTATGTCGGTGTTGAATTTGTCTGAATAATCATACTCTGACAGGAAGATTGCACGACTAACCGACACAGCCAAAAAACTTATCAATGGCTTTCCTTTTACATTGGTCCATCCATCAGAAACAATGGACACCCCATGCTCATTCCACGAAATTGTCATTCTAGCCAAAGAATGGTTTATTTTAGCTTTTCATGTTCAAGACCCACGGTTCTGGCCTTGTCATACCCCGGGCTCTTGTATCCTTTAGGGGCATCATTAATGGCAGAAACCATTTCATGCCAATAAGGTGAGCGAAGAACATTGAATGGCACCCCACATGCATATAGAAACCGGAAAATTTTTGAATCCACATCATTCCTACACTCTTCGTCAAGGAAATCAGATACGGTTCTACTCCTTAATCCAGGTGTGCCACTGCCTCCATAACCACTGCCATGGGTGGAAGTTGATGGACTTCTTTGTCCATGATGTGATGCACTTGATGGTGTATAAGAATCAATGAAACCCCTAGATCTTTAGATCTCTGTAGGGCAGCCTCCTCTTCCTTTCTATATTTCTCTCTCTATGTTGCTGGCACACTAACACAAATTTTGATTCCTAGATTTTTATCTCCATCCCTGGCATTTTCCCACAAAGGTGCCTTCTCGCACGGGTGTATGAACCATGGTATTCTTTATTGCAATGGGGGCAAAGAAATTTAGTTGTTCCACCACCTTTCTCTCCTTCCTGCCTCTGAACATATTTCCACAAAGTTGTCTGAGTTTGGTCTTGTCTAGTTGGGGTATCTGTGGCCTCATGTTCTCCACTCCCCCCTTCCTCCTCAGCATAATCCTCCTCCTCTTCAGGATTTTCATCAAATCCACCATAACCCACTTCTTCATCCTCCTCTTCTCTAATGTGCCTCTTTATTCTACTCTCCAACACAATTATTACAAAGAAAGGAACCAGCATGATGAAAATCCCTAGGGCCTAGCCATATAGCCATGATGTGTTTCAAGTTTCTTGCCTGCAAAAAAAAAGGGGGAAATTCCAAATGGGAATAGGAAATGCAACATAGGAAAAAAAAAATTCAATTTTTAAGTTTTCAACACAATAAAATGCAACATTCAAAAAAAAAATTCAAGTTTTCATTTTTGAACAACTTAAAAATTCATCCTAGAAAATACAAAACTAGATTAGAAGACCTACCTCTTTCTTGCAATCCTCCTCTTGCTCTCTTGCAGTTTGCTCCTTGCTCTCTCCTTGGCACTTCCGCAGCTCCACTCTCCAACTCTTGCTCCAAGCTCTCCTTCTCTCCAACTCTTGCTCCAAGCTCCTCTTGCTCTCACTCACTCAACTAAAACAATAAAACAAAATGAGGGGAGGGTGGGCTTTTATTTAGCCAACCCTCCTCCCTCCCTCTAAAAAAATAAACGAATTTTTTGAAGATTTTTTTTCACGCCGCCCGGGAGCATTTTTTTTGCCGGGGAGCGTTTGGGAGCGAACGCTCCCCGACCGCTTCTGGCATTTAAAAAACACTTTCAAAGCGTTTTTTTAATGTCGGAAGCGCTCAGGGAGCGTTCACTCCCGAACGCTCACGAAAAGGCAGGGAGAGTTTTTACAGGCTTGGAAGCGCGCTCTCGAAAACGCTCCCCCCAGGAAGCATTTTCGGGAGCGCGTTTCCGAGCGCTCCCAAAACGCTCCCGAACGGAGTGCGTTTCGGGAGCAGGAACGGGGTGGGGGGTGAAGCTTCCCCGCAACCTTGCCTTGGTCCTCCGACCAATTACTGCATCTGCCCCTCACTGCATCTCTGAATTACTCAGATCTGATCTTCGTCTTAGCACTGCTCCGTCAGAAGAATTCGATCTCTTAGATTCACTGTGTGTATTTCTCCAACTGATCCCAAGCCTCCCTTTAATACTTTTCCAGTTGACAAATCAACAACCGTGATCTAATCTCTAATCGACGACTAAGATTAGAAAACACTTGATCCTCGTCATTTAGAACATTCTCATCCACATGTTTAAATTAATTCACTTTAATTATTTATTTTTCCTAAGTTAGACTCAGGGTCCCCATTAAAATAATTAATTATTTGAATAACTTAAGCTTCGGGTGGAATTTCTCGAAGCAATTTTTGTGTCTTGGAGATCTCATGTGTTCTAGCCCCTCCACAAAGTTTCAGAGCTGGAGCACATGCGATGTTACCCAAAAATCAACACTCCCTCTTAGCGAGGAATGTGCTCTAGCAACACTATTTACTAGAAGCATTACTCAGATCCTTGGGATCAGTCCTCTGCGCTGCTAATGCTCGACTGTTGCCCCTGATCCACTACGCTCCTGCTATTTGTACTGCTACCAATGACACTCTCACTGACACTGCCTCATCTGTACTGCAACTCCCTCTCAAATGTTGCGTCATGCTACCCATAGCACTGCCATTGCGAACTGCTACACTACAACTCAGTTGCTAAGAAGTAAGATGAAATTTACTGGGCAAAATTTGAGCAACTCAAAATGAAGGAAGATGAAAATATTGATGCATACTTACAGCATGTTGATGAAATAACAAATGCATTGGAAGGTTTGGGAGAACCTGTCGACATGAAAATTGTTGTCCGAAAGATCCTTAGAACCTGTTATAGCCGCTACAACACCCTCCAAAATTTAGTCCCATCTTAAAATTTCAGAGCCCCTAATCTCTTTGGTAAAGGTAGTCTGATGCGCCCTCAGCCTTGAGCCTTGAGAAAGTCCCTTTTCAAGCATTCTGCCTTCAAAGATTGGTTCATGACTTGTTTTCTTTGAAACTAGTTGTATAGTCGCAAAGTCTTAAAAACCAATAAAATTACACATTTGCGACCATGCGACCTAGCAACTTTGCGACCCCCAGGTCGCAAGGTTGCAAGGTCGCATCCTGGCCTAAATCTTCACATTCGCCACTGTGCGACCTTCGGGTCGCAAGGTCGCATCCTGGCGTAAATTTTCGCATTCGCGACTGTGTGACCTAACGACCTTGCGACCCCCAGGTCACGAGGTCGCAAGGTCGCATCCTCCCCTAATCGGCCCCTATTTGCGACTTAGTGACCTGCATTAAATGATCGCACGTGCGATCCCTTTATAAATAAAAGCGTCGTGTAGGTCGCATTCGGCCTGCGCGAAGGAGCAAACAATGCCTTTGACAAGCCAACTGGATCGCGTTTTTTTCCGGGTAAGTTGCCTAATCCTCCTGCTGTTTCCTGTTTTGCTTAGATGTTGCCTCACCTGCCCCATACCCTAGCCTATTAATTCCCCTTGGCTTCATTCCTTTGCAAACCAAGTCCTCACCAGCTCTCTAGTTAAGGTTTTCAACCTTCTCATGCTCATTCCTCTCTGCCTCCTCCTGTAAGCCTTGCCTTGCCTCATTTTGCTTCAAATCCCCCTTCTTGACTGCCTGGGAGGGACCTCAACTTTGATTTGCCCATCTCGCTTGGAGTTTTTGCCCTCCTTGCCCTTCATTCCCCGCGGGTCGCAATCGCTCTAATTTCTCTCAGGATGCCCTAACGTGACCTTGCAATCTAGCTACCCAACGACCTTGCGACCTAGCAATCTCGTGACTTGGTCACTAAGTCGCGAAGTCACAAGATCGCTGATCATCGATTAACCACTCAATTTGCGACTTTGCGACCTAGTTGTAAGTCGCCAAGTCGCAGGGTCGGAGTTTTTGGAAAGCTCATGCCAGTGCAGCCTTGCGACCTAGTCGCAAGGTCGCCGAGTTGCAAACCTCACCGATCCTTCAAATAACAATCGACAGGGGTCGCAGCGACCTAACCTTAGCAGTCAATTCATTTAGAGGTCTAGTTAGTCTCGACATATTTGTTGTTATGCTGTCCGTCTTATCGTGGGATTGTTTTTTGAACATGCCAGGGGATATTGAAGCCGAGCTCGAGTGTGTCTCCATCTCTTTGGCCTCAAGTGATATGGGGCCTCCAGCAGTTCGGAAGAGAAAGAAGAGCCTTGAGATAGAGATATCAGAAGAGGATGTGCCTCCTTCCCCACCTCTTATCTATGGGGACATTACCTGTGTATTTGGGAAAGGAGACAAGATGACTTAGTACCAAGTATATCAGGAATTCATGAAGCCTGAATTCCCAGAATACCTCCCAGACTGGCAAGTGTATGTTCAGGTTGAAAGATCCAAACTTCACTATGTAGGCGTTGATCTGCCAATATTCCCATGTGCAGAAGTCATTGAATGGATCCTCAAGAAAGTTGACTCCAAGATCTGGGTCATCTGCGACCACTCGGGGAAAACTTTTGCCAACATGACGGGGAAAGACGCAGAAGTCTACTATGTACTCCCCACCAAAGAAGAATCCTTCAATGTCGATTGAGTCGCCACTCATGAAGTACAGGTACCAGAAACCTTGAACGGGTGGTGGGAGGACCTCGAGAAGTTTAAGACGAAAAAGGATCAGGAATATAAAGCAGATGGGCTCAGGAAAGTCTATAAACTTGTGGTAGCAATGATGTGCAAAATGTACGGCCGACCAGATGCCACTACCTTCAATGGAGCTTGGGTCCCACTCATGTATGCTATCACTTCATATGGCACTCGGTTCAGCTGGGCTAACCTGATAGTATTAGCCCTCACGACAAACATATCAGCAGCACAGGCACCAGAAGAGGGATGTGCCTCTGAATTCTACATGGCCTCTTACCTTTTGGACGTAGTGTGTGCAAGATTTCAGTTTGAAGGATGGTCGCATCACTGGGATGTGAAGCACAGTGGACCAATCCACAACGCCTTAAATGTATTATGGGCCTCCAGATACAAGCGAGATATAGAATCTATCTCGCAAAATATCATCCCCGCACTCTACAGAAAGCTTTTCAGCAAAGATGCCTCGTGCATGTGTAGGAGGGCCACAGAAACGGTAACCCAGGTGGTCAACTAGTTTCCCATTACAGAAAGTACCTTTATTAGGGTCTTCGGATCATTCAAGGCGCCTCACGCACTGCCCCAGTTTGTCACTGATAAACTACTGTTACAAGAGGTGTGTTACCAAATGACGAGCGGATTTTCCAAGGTTCTCAGCGAAGGCAAAAAGAAGCCATAGCCTACCCTCTCGCTCACTATTGGTGCCTACACAGTTAAGGATTTCAAAGAAGTAGAGGCCGAGGCGGAAGACATCAAAGGTTTTCATTCCGTAACCTTCACCCATAGATCATATGATCATGAAAGGATTGTCTCTGCACACGACAAACGGGCCAAGTTCAATTGGAAGTACCAACACTCGGAATGCCCCGTTGAAGAGCAAGTTAGGAACTGGTACAACAAAGACAGGGAAGCCTCGCCAGAAGAATCAGTTGATCTAAGTGAGGATCAAGGAGGTCAGGATGATCAAACTTTAGAAGAAAGAGCCGACATGCTAAAATGAAAGGACCCAATAGGAGGAGCCTCATCTTCCAAAGCTAAAAAGCCAATGAATACTATGGGTGGTAGTCTTTCTAAAGAGCAACAGGAAAATAGAGACAAAGAGGCCAAGGCACAACAAGAGGCCAAGAAGAAAGTGAGAGAAGAAGAACTCAAAAGAACCCAAGATGCCCTGGCACGACAACAAGAAGAAGATAAGAGAAAGAAGCACGCTGAAGAACAACAAAAAAAACAACAGAAAGAGGAATGGAAGAAAAAGTAGGCAGAAGAAGGCCTCAAGAAGAAAGAGGAAGAGGAACGTAAGAAGAAGGAAGAAGAAAATCAGAAATATCAGGAAGGCTCTTCCAAGGAAGCAAAGGGAAGCAAGACACCGCCCCCAAAGATTCGGGAACAAACAAAGCTTCTCTATATTGAGGTACCCTCGACAACTCCCATGACGGGTGTGCACCTCCTGCTCTCAGAACTTGGCATCCCAGAGGAACTGAAAGATGATGTCTTAGACCTGACAAGGCTAACATACAACCAGTTCACACACAAGATCAGACAGGAGAAAAGAAGATGCCTCGCACGGAATTCGGCCGAGCCCCTCGCAGTTACCATGGAAAAGGAGATATTCCTAGATACTAGGACTAACCCCATCATGATCACATCAGCAGGGACCGCATTTGCAACAACCACATAGGAGAATGTCAACAGAATGAGCAGAGAGATTTTGTCCCTACAAAACAGACTCCAGGCCTCCGAGCAGAAGGCAACTCAGTCTGAACAGGAAAAGAAGATGCTGGAAGTAGAAATCCAAAGGCTCCAATTCACAACCGCCCTTGCTAATGAATTACCAATCGCTATTCAAAGGGATTTGGTTACTTTGGAGGCTGCCATTAAGCAAGTATATGAGGAGATGTTCACTATAAAGCAGACAGTTTCCCCACTACTAAGGGCACAAGCAGAGACTAAGCAAAAGACTACACAATTAAAGGAAGCCTCTGCTGCCCTAGACAGTATGCTGGAATGGTCAAAAAGATGTTCGCAGGCTCTTGACACCCAGCCGAGGAGGGATTGGATCTGCACGCAGAATGACAAAGTATAGATATGAATGAAAATACAATCCAAGGATAAGTAGGTGAAAGATGTGGAAAAGGTGATGTCTGCTTATGAACATCTGATCAGTGGCATCGATTCAATGGCGAAGGTACATCACATCCCTTCCTTGGTAGCATTGGATATTTAGAAGACAAGGGAGGAGGTGACCCAAGACATCCAAGCATTTCTGCAACCCATCAGGCAAGTAGCTACTTCCCAGGACCTCCCGGCCTCGCAGGAAAACATTGATCAGTTCATCATTGCACCAGTCCGAATCTACACCAAACTAGCCTCCCTATCTAATCAAATCTCAGTGAAGAGGCACACTTTGATTCTAGACGCTCTTGAGTGTTTTCACAGGCTAGGAGAAGATACCCCCCAGGTCACTCCAGTGGCTGTAGACTATCAGGCCTAGTAGAATTACCTCAGGGAACAACGACAGATAGAAGTCCCGGGCCTCTCCATCACACAACTACTCCCTTGACAAAGAAAATATTACAGGTTACAGGTCGCAAACAGAATTAGTCGCAGGTCGCAACGGGGAATAGGTCGCAGGTCACAAGAAGGACTAAGTCACAAGTCGCAACACCACCTAGGTCGCAGGGCATGCCAACGGTCGGTAAGTTGAAGGGTCAGGGCCACCCAAAGGTCATTTTTGTCTTATAAGTATTCCCTCCGGGGACATAGTAAAGGACCTTTTTTCAGGACTACAAAAGGAGAAGAGATAATTGTATTGCATTGAATGCATGATTTCGAGAATGAATACAAATCAATGTTTTGATTCCACTCTTGGATCTGATGAGGATTATATGTGCTAGCATTATGAATTTTATGTCTTATGTATTTTCTATCATTTATAACTGACTAGTCTGCGTTTTTTGTTCATATATCATTTGTATGTTTATGCTTTCTGTGTGTGTCAATGGTATGTGAATATTTCATCAAGGGGTGTTTAATGACTTCGTTGTTAATGTTGCTCCATCTTTCGGTAAACGCTTAAGGAATTGAAGGGTGTTTCGACCATAGAGAACTATTTCTTTTGTGGTCAAGCAACTTTTTATGAGCATGACCCTAATGATGTGTTGCTAACAACATCTCCTTTGGCTGCATGCTTCGAATCTCGCTTTGCTATTTATAATGTTTCATTTACAAGAGAACTCATTGACCATTTGTTTCGTGTCATTGGAAAAACCGTGTATCATCAAGTCCGCAAGGCGCATCTCCGTCCGAGAAAAGGCGTATTCAACAGTAGCCGGACCTACACCCTGGATGAGATCCCTATCACAAACGGCCTAGAGTCTAGTTGGGACTTTATACCGGGGAGATCCCCTACTGTTGGATGGGCACTTTTTCCCGTCAATAGAACCTTGCCGTGAAAATTCAACCCAAAGGTATCTTTCTTGGAATATAGTTCGAATCTAGCCAATCTTAGCAAAGATGAATTGCATGGAGTGCTTATGGCATATGAAATGAGGATTGAAGAAGAGGACGACACATCTCACCTAGAAACAACATTCGCCGCATCCAAGAAAACTAGTAAGGACAAGCATACTCTGAAAGCGAAAATTTGTAGTTGTAAGGAAGAAGAAAAGGAAGAAGATGAACAAGAATTTTCAGATAGAATTTGCCTACTTCACACGAAAAATGAGAATAGGTACGAGGAAATTCAAAGGTAAACTTCCATTGATATGTTTCGATTGTGGTGATGTTGGGCATTTTGCAGCCAAGTGTCCTCACAAAAGGGAGGCTGTTACAAAAGGAAAGAGAGGTCTGAGGAAGTTCAACAAGCAAGGCAAGAAGAAATGGTTTAAGAAAAGTTTCTTCTCCAAAGAAGATAGCTCTTCATCTGATGAAGATAGTGATAACGAAGAAGAAATCAACGGAAGAGTATTGTTTATGGCCAAGCATAATAAGCAAGAAGCATCCGACGAAGAAAAAGAGATGATTGAGGTTGAATTTCAAAATGAAGTGATCAGGGTTATTAAAGAGCTCAAGGTCGAGAAGAAGCATGTCAACGCTCTTGAAGACGAATTATATATAGAAAGGGAACAGGTCCTAAATCTTAAAATTTGGTTTGGAATAAATACAGTTTCGGGAGATCTTTCAGAAAGGGATATTCCGGAACTCAGAAGAATATTGACAGATTTGATCATTTGAGAGATGATGTCGAATGTTACAAATGTAACAATTTTGGACACCTGGCTAAAGATTGCAGACTTGGAAGTTCTTCAAAGGAACTCTCGCAAAATCATAATGAACAAATATGGAAAAAGAAGAATGAAAAATGTGCTATCGCTCTCAAGGCTCAAAGCAACATAAATGTTTGGTATGTTGATAGTGGTTGCTCAACTCATATGACTGGAGATAGATAAGTTTATATCCTTTAAGGAAAAGAAGGATGGAACAATGTCTTTTGGAAATGATGGGTCTTCAAACGTGATAGGAGTAGGTACAATCACACTTGGAAGCAAGAATGCATTAGTGAAAGATGTGTTGTTGGTTGAAAATATGAATCACAATATGCTCAGTGTTGGACAAATGTGCGATCAAGGACACACGATGCTACTTAACTCTAAGAAATGAGAAATCAAGAAAGGAAAGTTCAGTAAGATTGTGGCTACAGTAAGCAAAGCTCCAATTGACATATATATTTTGGATGAGACACCTAAAGGGTGCTTTTTGGTGAAAGAAGACGAAAGTTGGTTATAGCACAAACGAAAGGGGACATAAATTTTTTGACAATTTGGTCAAGATCAACAAGAAGGAAGCATTAAGAGAAATGCCTAAAATTTCAAAGCCTACCAATACGATATGTGAATCTTGTCGGCACCGCAAGCAGACAAATGTTGAGTTCAAGACAAAAAAACGCTTTGCATCACGTCCATTGGAATTAATACATACTGATCTATGTGGTCCTATGAGAACAAAAGGTTTAGATGGGGAATTATATTTTATGCTAATGATAGATGATTACACCAGAATGACAGCCGTCAGCTTCTTAAAGGAAAAGATTGAGGCATTCGAGTGTTTTAGAATCTACAAGGAATTGGTTGAAAATGAAACTAATTTGAAGATCAAATGTCTGAGATTAGATAATGGCAGAGAATTCACTTCCATGGTATTTCAACAATACTGTGATGAAAATGGAATAAAAAGGCAATTCTCAACAACCAAAACACTACAACAAAATGGAGTTGTTGAAAGAAAAAACAGAACCATACAGGAAATGGCCAGAACAATGTTAAATGACTCAAAGTTAGATGATAAATTCTGGGCTCAAGCAATCGATACAACTATATTCATTATAAAACGAGGTTTGCTAAGGAACAATTGTAACATGACTCCATACGAATTATGGAAAGGAAGACAGGCAAACGTCAAATACTTCAAAATATTTGGAAGCAAATGCTACATTAAAAGAGAAGATAAAAAAATGGGCAAGTTCGATTCTTGTGTCGATGAAGGTATTTTTGTTGGCTATTCATGCAAAAGGAAGGCTTATAGATGCTACAATCTGAGGCGAAAACAAATAGTGGAAAGCATAAATGTTACTTTTGATGAAGATTGTGTTACAAAGGATGACGATGAGATTGTCCCTTCAAGCAAATCTGAGGGATCCGAGGGAGAATCTGTGAAGGATGAAGAAGAAGCGCTCTAGAACAAGACCAATCAAATAAGGAAACAACAGTCAACCAAGAGGAAATAAGAAATGATCAGCAGGATGTACAAGAAAATTCTCCAAAAGCTTTAAAATAATGGTGTCAAAAGAATCATCTGTCAAATCAAATCATCAGCGACATAAATGAAGGAATTGGAACTAGAAGAAGTCGACAGCTTCGTTCATCACAACAAGCCCACCTTGCCTTTTTAGCAACTTTTGAGCCTAGCAATTTTGAGGAAGCTAGTCAAGATGAACACTGGGTAGCAGCTATGAATGAAGAACTGGATCAAATTTAGAAGAACGATACATGGGAATTGGTTCCACGACCAAAGGATAAAAATGTTATTGGAACTAAATGGGTCTTCAGAAACAAATTGAATGAGGATGGACAGGTTTCCAGGAATAAGGCAAGATTAGTCTATAAAGGATATGCACAAGTTGAAGGAATTGATTTTGAAGAAACATTTGCTCCCATTTCCAGAATGGAAGTTATCAAAATGTTTCTCGCTTATGCATGCTCTAGAAAAATCAAGGTCTACCAAATGGATGTTAAGTCAGCCTTTCTAAATGGTGAATTGGAATAAGAAGTTTACATTGAACAACCTGAATGTTTTTGGCTCTATGAAAAGGAAGACTATGTCTACAAATTAAAGAAGGCACTATATGGTCTCAAGCAAGATCCTAGAGCTTGGTATGGTCATCTTGATGGAAATCTACATCAACAAGGATTCAAGAAAGGAAGCACCGACAACAATCTCTATGTGAAAGTGGATCAAGATAACCTAACAATTATCGAGGTTTATGTAGACGATATAATTTTTGGAAGCAGTGATGACAGATTAAGTAAAAAATTTGCCACAAAGATGCAAAGTGAGTTTGAAATGTCTCTACTTGGCAAGCTGACATACTTTTTATGGCTTCAAATATCTCAAACTTTGCAAGATCTTCAAGTCAATTTTGATGAGCCTATTCCCATATTTTGCAATAACACTAGTGCCATTAGTATCTCCAAGAATCCTGTGATGCATTCCAAAACAAAGCACATTCCGATCAAATATCATTTCGTTAGAGAGTAGGTCACCGAAAAGAATATCAAGCTTGAATATGTTGGCACAAAGGAACAAATTGCTGGCATCTTTACCAAACCATTACCTCGTGAAGCATTTGAGTATCTTTGCCTAAAGCTTGGGATTCTCCCAAGTTCTCATTAGACTCTTTCTCTTTTCTAACTAAGTAAAAAAAATGGGGGAGTTGAGGTGTGTATAGGTCCGCAGGATGATGTTTGTCAGGGTGAGTTGCCCTTTGCCATTGATGACGAAGGGGGAGAGAATGCTGGAGGAAGAGGTGTCATGATCGCAGGGGGAGTACTTGTGTTGACATCAATGACAACCACTGATCAACAACCTCTTCTCTCGAGGCACATGAGCACTCATGGCCACATAGTCATCTTCTCCATCATTGTCCTTAGCTGCGACAACCTTCGAACAAACTCTTATTTACCATTCTTTTTCATAGGGCATGTTGTGGCGAAATGTGCTAATTCACCACACCTAAAGCATCTGATCTTTGAAAGGTATTTTTTCTTCTTCCTCTGTTGCCCATGTTGTCCCTTTGATGCGAGAGCCGCATCTTCCTCCTCCTCCTTCTTGATCTTGATCCCTCCGTTGCCCATGGCTGCCTTGGTCATCCTCCTGATCTCTTCCTGTCAAAGCGCTGCCCACATATTTTCCCAAATTGGAAGTGCTGCTCTGCCCAAAATGCCTTGGACAAAGTTCTCCCACTCATCGGAAATTGCATTCAGAGAAGTCCTCACTATAAGACCTTCATCAGGTGTAGCCCCCACAACAACCAACTGATCACAGAACACCTTCAATATAATGAAGAATGGGTCGATCTCTTCTCCTTTTAGCATCTGCGATAATCAAAGCTGATTCACAAGAAGCATCCTCCTTTGAACAGAAGTCCCCTAATACAATGTTGTCAAAGAAGTCCACATCTCATGTGCTGTGTTTTTGTTAGCAATCTGTGGGACCACATGATCTTTGACTCCGTCCATGATCAAGCGCTTAGTCTTCGCTTCGCTTGAGCTTCCTAAAATGGCAGGTCGCAAGAAGGACTAAGTCACAAGTTGCAACACCACCTAGGTCACAGGCCATGCCAACGGTCGGTAAGTTGAAGGGTCAGGGCCACCCAAAGGTCATTTTTGTTTTATAAGTATTCCCTCTGGGGACATAGTAAAGGACCTTTTTTCAGGACTACAAAAGGAGAAGAGATAATTGTATTGCATTGAATGCATGATTCCGAGAATGAATACAAATCAATGTTTTGATTCCACTCTTGGATCTGATGAGGATTATATGTGCTAGCATTATGAATTTTATGTCTTATGTATTTTCTATCATTTGTAACTGACTAGTCTGCGTTTTTTTGTTCATATATCATTTGTACGTTTATGCTTTCTGTGTGTGTCAATGGTATGTGAATATTTCATCAAGGGGTGTTTAATGACTTTGTTGTTAATGTTGCTCCATCTTTCGGTAAACGCTTAAGGAATTGAAGGGTGTTTCGACCATAGAGAACTGTTTCTTTTGTGGTCAAGCAACTTTTTATGAGCATGACCCTAATGATGTGTTGCTAACAACATCTCCTTTGGCTGCATGCTTCGAATCTCGCTTTGCTATTTATAATGTTTCATTTACAAGAGAAATCATCGACCATTTGTTTCGTATCATTGGAAAAACGGTGTATCATCAAGTCCGCAAGGCGCATCTCCGTTCGAGAAAAGGCGTATTCAACAGTAGCCGGACCTACACCCCGGACGAGATCCCTATCACAAACGGCCTAGAGTCTAGTTGGGACTTTATGCCGGGGAGATCTCCTACTGTTGGATGGGCCCTTTTTCTCGTCAACAGAACCTTGCCGTGAAAATTCAACCCAAAGGTATCTTTCTTGGAATATAGTTCGAATCTAGCCAATCTTAGCAAAGATGAATTGCATGGAGTGCTTATGGCATATGAAATGAGGATTGAAGAAGAGGACGACACATCTCACCTAGAAACAACATTCACCGCATCCAAGAAAACTAGTAAGGACAAGCATACTCTGAAAGCGAAAATTTGTAGTTGTAAGGAAGAAGAAAAGGAAGAAGATGAACAAGAATTTTCAGGTAGAATTTGCCTACTTCACACGAAAAATGAGAATAGGTATGAGGAAATTCAAAGGTAAACTTCCATTGATATGTTTCGATTGTGGTGATGTTGGGCATTTTGCAGCCAAGTGTCCTCACAAAAGGGAGGCTGTTACGAAAGGAAAGAGAGGTCTGAGGAAGTTCAACAAGCAAGGCAAGAAGAAATGGTTTAAGAAAAATTTCTTCTCCAAAGAAGATAGCTCTTCATCTGATGAAGACAGTGATAACGAAGAAGAAATCAACAGAAGAGTATTGTTTATGGCCAAGCATAATAAGCAAGAAGCATCCGACGAAGAAAAAGAGATGACTGAGGTTGAATTTCAAAATGAAGTGATCAGGGTTATTAAAGAGCTCAAGGTCGAGAAGAAGCATGTCAACACTCTTGAAGACGAATTCTTAGTGCAATTCTGAGGGTTTTTATTTTTAAGCAACAATATTCTGAGTACATCTAGGGTGCCATAATCCAACTCCCCCAACAGAGAAAACCTCGGCAAACAGAGATAAATTGTGAGTTTTACCTCACTCTGCAAGTCCTGGTTGTTCTGGATCAGACACTAGTGAAACCCCAGCTGTCTCTACGCAGACTCTATGCTGCCACTGCGTAAGCCTGCGTGGGTCTGACTAAGGGACTGCGTCACCCTTCCTCTGCACTGATCTTCCTCCAGAAATCGAGTTTCAACTCTATCAGGTTAGAAACCCCAATTTCTATCTGATTTTGGACTATCCCTTAGAGGCTCTGCGTTGCCCTTGCGTGTGGCTGCGTCACCCTATACACAGTGCTGCCTTTGCTGAGCTCTGCGTGGGCTTGTTTCACCCTCTCTAGGGTCTGCGTCACCTCTCCAGGTGGACGCGCTGCGTCCTCTGCGTCTCTGCTGTCGTTGCTATGCAATGTACCCTTGGTCCTCCGACTAATTATTGCATCTTCCCCTCACTGCTTCTTTGAATCACTCAGATTTGATCGTCGTTCGAGCACTGCTATGTCAGAAGAATTCGATCTCTTAGACTCACTGTGTGTATTTCTCCATCTGACGCCAAGCCTTCCTTTAATATTTTTCCAGTGAACGAATCAACGACCGTGATCTAATCTCTAATCGACGACTAAGATTAGAAAAGACTTGATCCTCGTCACTTAGAAGTTAGAACATTCTCACCCACATGTTTAAATTAATTCATTTAAATTATTTAATTTTCCTAAGTTAGACTTAGGGTCCCCATTAAAATAATTAATTATGTGAATAACTTAAGATTCGAGTGGAATTTCTCCAAACGATTTCTGGATCTTGGAGATTTCATGTGTTCTAGCACCTCCACAAAGTTTCAGAGCTATAGCACATTCGATGCTACCCAAAAATCAACACACAATTGAGCATTAATTCACGTTTGAACATGCAAAGATTTCCATCTTTTGATATATGTACAAGACATTTAGTTATTTGATTTGATATGAGTTTAATCAATTAATTTGATTAACTATTTAATCAAATTAATTATCTTTAATTGTTTTCACTTCTGTAAGTGTGTGATATATCTATATTTTCATACACTAAGGATAATCTTTGAGATCACATACAAAAGAAACATTATTAAGTCCTGGGATATAGATAGGTATATACATACTTTCAAGTTCGTTTTGACTCCCATTTATCATTCATCCAGTTATAAACACCTTACACCCGCTCAATTATACTTATTGGGAATCTAGTCCCATCATCCCCAGTCGGAGCCACTATACCAAATGAAAAAGGAACGATTTTTAAGTTCCCGTCCGGGTGGTCATCCCCCAATGTTATCGCAGCAATTTTCAAGGTATCAACATTTTTAGCGCTAGAAGGAGTGCCTACTAGACTATGAATGACATTAAGGTCTAAATGTAAAGGCCATCAAAAAAGTCAATCTCCCTCCAAATCTCCTACAACTTCAAGGTCACATTCAAAATCTCTTCCCTTTAGGTCTGAAGTTGTTCAATCACCTTCCAAATTTCCTAGTACATTCCCTGGGGTAATTCTACTAGATTATACTCTAGAATCACTTGAAGTTCGGACTTTGATTAAAAAATTAGAAGATATTTCTATTTCAGGAGGAAAGCCTGTGCAATTTGAAACTTTTGAAGGAAGTCTAACCTCATTGTTTCAAGGCGCTAGTGTATTGACTTGGTCTCAAAGTGAAAAACTTGGAATAACTTCATTCGAGTTTCCACTTCATTCTCACCGAAGGAAGACTCCTACATCAGAAAGTCAAACATCTACTAGCGAGATCACTTCATCTTCTCCTCCACAAACTCCTTCATTCATTCCTTGTTCATTTCCTTCTTCCCAACTAATCACTTCATCTATTCATATCTCTTCAACTCAAACAACTCGTGTTGCCTCAAGCAGTACTGTTTCAGCGGTTATTTCTTCTACCACTACATCAACCTCTGGAACTATTAGAACATATTCCAATCCTACAGGTCATACAATGGTAGCGAGACCATGGACTAATCCAGTCGCTGTTCAATTGGCAGGACCTATTCATGATTTACCTAAGCACCCAGAGAGATGGCTGGCCAAATATAATCCTGATGATGGACTCCCTGTCGAGGAACACCTCCATAATTTCATGCTAGCCATGAACCTCAATGGAGTCTCTGAAGAACACTGTGTAGTTAGGTTATTCTGTTATACTTTCTAAGGATTAACAGGATCATGGTTCTTTGCACTACCATCAGGTACTATAACCAGTTGGGATATATTTGAGGAGCAATTTTTAACCAAGTTTGGTGATGATTGCACTACTGCTACTCTTATAAATGATCTTTGTGATCTTAAACCTAATTCGGGAGAAAAGATCAAAGACTTTAGTTCTAGGTTTAATAAATTGCTAAACAAAATCCCAAATACATCAAAAGCTGGTATTGATGTACAGATTGAATGGTACATATCCTCTCTTCCTTCCAATATTGCAATTTTTGTAGATAGAGCTAACAGAGCAACTCTAGTAGAAAACATGAAGGAAGACTACTCAGGAAGAAGAAAAAACAAAGTTACATTTAGGGATGAGCCAAAGAAGAAAACTCCTAAAGAGCCTTTCAATCTTGACGGATTACAAAAGGTCCTTAAATCCATGTCCAATGAAATGGTAGAAATCAAAAAGTAGGTAGCTGAGTCTTCTTCTAAAAAACCTTTTAGATCTTTGAAGAAATCTCAGACATCAATTCCTCAATTGTCGAGAAATTAGGTAGTGCAGTGTTTAATTCAAATTCTCTTCTTGATAATTACTTGAGAGCTTACTTCTTTTACTTATGTCTTCTCTTCTTAGCTTATTATGTCTTTCATGAAGTCAATTACTAAAATACAAGGGTCACAAATTTAGGCTCTTCGAGCCAGGGCCAAAACCTCTCCCTCTTGGAGAGGAAAACCCACAAGAAATTCTTCTTATAGACTTTCATATGACAAGTACCATGACCATGATACAAACCCTTGACCCTTTTATGCCTCCAAGACCTTGTCATTGCTTCTTCATTGACTCCTTGAGCTGATCCTACACCTTTCTGCACCAAGACTAGAGAGATTGATCTCTCACTATATTTCCCTTCTTTCACTGTGTGTGAACTTTATTGAGGTATTGGCATCTTGTTATGGACAATCCTGTGCAAACCTTGCACCTTCACTCAAACTTGCTTGCTGGTCTTCAACTTACACACAAGCCTTCTTTCGATGACCAATCCTTTTCATCCTATGATGATACTCTTACTATTACTGTAGTACTTTGCTGAACATACTTGTTATACTTCGCATTTTAACACAGTTCTGTAGTCCTGTAACTTCACACTAAAACGCAGTCATATAACTTTGCATATGTATATTACTTTGTCTAACTTCTTCGCACTTTCTCCAACTGAAATCTTCGTTGTATATCCTTGATCCCTCGTACTTGTAATCTGCATACATGTCATTGAGATCTGTCCGAAAATCTCAGGCATGTGCGAATTCTGTTCGTGTAATTTATGCAAAGTTTACTGGGCTATTTATAGTTGATCGATCTTATAATTAGCCGACCTATCAGTGAACTGTTGTGACACATTTTGAGCCGACCTTTCCAGCATTTTCAAGCCGACTTTAGAAGGTTTATCTCCAGTATTTTCGAGTTGTCTTGTCCACTGTTTATAGGCTATCTTGAGGAGATGTTCCAATGCTGATCTTGAGCACCATATTGAGTCATGTCTTCAAGTTTAATATGACAAGGTCTTGAGTCATACTTTTTTGACTTGACTCTTCATATACATTACTCTTAATTAGTACATTTATGATGAGATGCCAAATCCCTAAAAGACATCAAGAGTTGTCTTTTGACCTAGAATAAAAACCTTTCTCATGAAACCCATGAAGAAACCATAACAAAAATACATTTTATTATCTTTGTCTTCTTTATTACATAAATACATAATTACATAGTCAATATGAAGACTGAACATAGTTACACTTTCCTACACTCCCTCTTAACTAGGGAGGTATGCATAATGGTACATGGTCACTTTTAATTTGAAAAATCTCATAAGAAGAATCAGATTGGTAATTGCATCTGTGTAGCATCATATCAACCAACATTGTCCTAGTGAAAGGCCTTGACTAATAGCCCCATCTCTCAACGAGACAATGGGATACAACGATGGCAAGACACATGACTTATAGACACCATAGTCATTGTCTCTCCAAGGTACATACTCCACCCGGGTGTTCACAGACTATGACCTTCTTGGACTATTCTTCTCTTCGGTAGCCAACCCTCAAAGAATATTGGTCCCAGACTACTCTTATCTTGAATGCCCTCTCTCATTCTCAAAGAGTATTGGATGCCAGATGATTACCCAATCCTCCATTTCATCTTCTAGGTGAAGACCAAAATGATGTGTCTATCCATTCTCTTGTCGTGGCCTTCACTAAGACTTACGGCTGTTAGTCCTGGTCTAGTGCATGACACATGAATTTAGAGAATTATATTTGTCACTTCCTTTTAATTAAGGAAGGACATACTTCAAGTTTCTTCCAAGTAAGAAACTTACCACTAGGCTCTCTCTTAACGAGGGACCTGCAGCAGCAGTGATGAGACACCCTGTTGCTCATGAAGAATTCCTACCCTCAATGTCATGGATTTCGATATTGAGGAATCTTCAACTTTTGGCTTCATAGGGCACATATCGTCCATCACTTTCATCCATGAGTCAAGTCATCCACCAAAAAGTGATTCATCATTCTTTCTCATCTGGTCCACCTCTATGCCATGTTGCTTTCCTTCGAACCATCTCCCAAGGATCTTACATCCTTCCACATGATTGGCAGCCTTGCATAAACTTTTCCAAGTAAACATATACATAAGAACTTTTAAATCAAAAGTTACCTCAGTGATGATCTTTCACCATGACATCTCCCTGTAGGCATCGACATCCTATATTCAAATTGACATATCTCCTAAAGATATGTATTATCAAGGGTCTTCTTCTTTACCATACTTCTATCAGATTCCACATATCTTCCCAGGAGATCTCCTCGTCACATCTTCTTTGCTTTCGGATGATAACCGCCTCTTGACATGGTTTCACTTCATGATCTCTTCCTTTCTTTCTCCACACAACTTCATTCCTAGGAACTTCTAGTATCTAGTTCCTTGTTTGTATACAACCACCTCATATTCGATATGAGGACATATATTTGATTTCATTTGTAAGTGGCAACCTTTGCACTAGAAGAGATCCTCCTTCCATTGATCATACTTCTAAAGATAGAAGTCCATCACTTGCAACCATATGACATGATGACTTCACAGCTTCCAGTTTCAACATATAGATATATGTATCTCATTCTTTTCCTTTTGAGTCACCCTGCAACAATTTCACTAGAATGTAGAACTTTAATTCGTTGATATGCTTCATCAATATGTCATGATATCCTAATCCCAGAATTCTACAAGATAGAATTCCTCATAAAACCTTTTGCTTTCTTTCTAATCAGTGAATCCAAAGAGGACTCCATTAGATAGTGTCAACACCTGTTTCATAGATGACCCTTGATCCAGATGACTATCTTCCATCAATGTTGTTATCACTGAGGTTCCCAGGAGCTACTTCTTCAAGTGCTCCTTCCATGCTTAATATACACTGCTTCCTATCATACAACCAACAGAAATCACTTAAAGAGAAAGATGATATCAATCAAAATAGAGATCTTTCACTTTTTCTTTCTTAGATTTCTTTGTATTAGGTTCTTCCGTTTCATCCGTGACATGGGCTTCTTTCTTTTTCCTCTTGTCCTTTCCATATTTAGGACAATCCCTTTTATAGTGCCCAAATTCGTTACATCCAAAGCATCGTACTTTGTCCATATTTCTTCTTTTATTTTGAGTACCAAACTTATTGAATCTTCCTTTCTTCCTGGACATGGTTGTAAAGGCTTGATTCCCTTCACTTGATCTTGTTTCCTCTATTTTACATAGAGACCATAAATCCTAAAATGGTGTTGCTTCTTTCTTCCCGTATAAGCTTGAAGTGAAGTTTCCCCATTCTTGCGATAGAGAATTCAACACCACTGTAGTCATCCAACTATCAGACATTTCTTCTCCCAATTCTTGCAGTTGGTCTCTTATTTCAGAAATCCTCATAAAATATGAAGTGATTCCTTCTTTTCTTGACAATTTCATCTTGTATAGTTCTTGTCTCAGAGAGTTTGCTTCTCTTGCAGTACTCACAGAGAATAGCTCCACTAGTTTCTCATATATTTCTTTTGCAGTTTCCAGTTTTGATACATAGGGTATGAGTGAGTCCTTAATGGATTCTATGAGAATCCTCTGGGCTCTGATTTCTCCTTTCATGTACTTGGCATGAGCTGGAGCATCTTCTTTTGAGGGTTGAATTGTGGATCCTTTGATGTAGCCCATAACTTCATCTTCGATTAGATTCATATTTCTCCTCTTCTTCCATGGACTAAAATTTGATGACCCGACCAATTTGTTGCTCTCTTTGCAATAAGTCATTTTGACAGATTTAGATGAGTTCATAGATACTTACTTGAGTAGAGTAACTTCCTCCTTCTAGCAGCTTCCTTGATGATGATGATGAAGATGAAAGTAAGAACTCCCCCTTAGATTAAATTCTCCAATGTAGATGTCTTCAAAGGTGTTGGATAATGTTGGGTGGGACTTGATGATGTTTCTTCCAACAATGTCTTAAATGTCCTAAATCTTTGATGGAAAATATTATCTCCTTAAAAATGAGTGGATCCTTTGAATGAGATTGAAGGTCTTCTTGAAATGGCTTTGAGAATCTTCCTTGCAAACTGATTTGACTTATCAATGCAAACTTTGACCTTGACTTTGATTCTTGCTTCCTTGAGTGTCTCCTTGCTAAGTAGCCCTTGTCTTCAACACCTTAGCTCTGAAACCATGTTGAGAAATTAGGTAGGGCAATGTTTAATTCAAATTCTCTTCTTGATAATTACTTGTGATCATACTTCTTTTACTTATGTCTTCTCTTCTTAGCTTATTATGTCTTTCATCAAGTCAATTACCAAAATACAAGAGACACAAATTTAGGCTTATCGAGCCAGGGCCAAAACTGTGGAAATTTTTGAATCTTTACACTTTATGCGGAAATTATTTACTATTAACCTGGTTATGCTCCTCCTACTTAGACAAGTTATTAATTGAATAAATTCAACTTAAAATCGAAGAAAATCACATAACAGATCTCCACCAATCCAAATCTAGAATAAGTTCATGCACACATAGACAAAGTGACACAGTTATTTCTGGACAAAGAGTCCTCAGAAAAACCCAATGTGGGAACACTGGTCTTCTGGCAGTTGGAGGGTTTTATTATTAAGAATTTTCTGAATACAAAAGCCTAGGTTCCAAATTTGGAAAACCTGACAGAGAAATTTTAGATCTACAGCTCATTGGCTAATCTAGGGCCAAAATAATCACTGATCCACACCCTCAAACGGGATTTACAGAACTCAGCCAAAATTAGGGCCTAGAAACCCCAACGCTACCCTTGAAGCCTCTGCGTCAGCCTCTGAAGCCCCTCTGAATCTCAACGCTGCTTCGGAAAGGGTTGCGTTACCCTCGTGTGACTTAAGAAAATTTCATCACATGTTTAATTAAATTCACTTTAATTATTCAAGTTCCCTAAGTTTTAACTTAGGAAAGACATTAAAATAATTAAGTAATTCAATATCTCCTAAACCAGATGAAATTTCCCAAATCCATTTCTGGGTCTTGTAGATCAAGTGTACTCTAGTTTCTCCACAAAATTTGGGAGCTAGAGCACAACTGATGCTACCCCAAATACACAAAATCTCAACACTCCCTCTTAGCATCAAGAGTGTGCTCTAGCAATACATCAAACTATGCATTACAAGATCTTGGGCACTGGTTTTGTGCTGCTGATGCTTGGCCTGCTGCCACTCAATTGTGCATTGCTGCTGCCATTCTGTACTAATGCCCATGACTCTGCCACTGCCACTGCAACCTCTGTACTGCAGCTCCCTGTCAATACGCTGCATCTGTGCTGGTCATAGCACTGCCACTGCTAATTTGCTGCACTGCAACTTCAGTTGTTGAGAGAAACAACTAAATCTCTTGCCTAATCTTTGACAGACAAGTCAGATGGGCTGCATACTCATCACTGAAGTTCCATAGGCTACAGATTGGTGTTGGCATCTGAAGGATGATGCACAACTACAACTCTGCCTGCGTAAGCATACTCCCTCTGCACTACTGAAGTCACATCTGCCCCTTGTGTTGAAATCTCTCACGCTTCTGCTGCACTGCGCTGTCCCTCTTAAGCCTTCTGCACTGCGTAAGCAGCTCTACTCTGCACTGCTGAAGTCACATCTGACTCTGCGCTGCTGCTGCTCTGCTCTACGTTGCTCCTCCCAGTCTTCAAATCTGCCTCTGCTTCATCTGTGATTTATGCACCCACTACTCCACTTGTCTTTCTACTGTCTTAAGGTTGCCGTAGTTCGCATGTGATCCAAGAGATGAGCTGCTCAAGGATCTTGCCTTACTTCTATGTAGCTTCTCCACATATCCATGTCACCCCACCTCCGTGGTTCATGAGCACTCATGGCTGCATCATCTTCTGACCCATCATCTATCACAGTAGCTTTGGAAGAAGACGCTTCGTTGTCCTTTTTCTTTTGAGGAAAATTGCTGGGAAAATGTCCCATTTCACCACACTGGAAGCACTTGATCTTTGAGAGATCCTTCTTCTTCTTTGGCTGCTTCTTCGATGCCAAGGCTGCATCTTCCTCAGCTTCCTTCTTCACTTTTCTTGATCCAGAGCTATACTGCTTCTTGGTGAATCTGCGGAGTTCTTCTTGACGCAGAACTGACCACAAGCTGCCCCAATCTGGGAGGTATGCTCTGCCCAAGATACTATGGACAAAGGTTTCCCACTCATCCGTGACTGCATTGAGGGCGGTCTTGACCATCACATCATAATCCACCTTAGCACCAATTGCAGTCAACTGATCTTTGATCGACTGCAGTCTGAAGAGGAAATGCTCCATGTCTTCTCCCTTGGCCATCATGAATGACCTCATCTGTGTATCCAACAACATCTTCCTTTGGACAGATCTTCCCTCATATAGGGAGATCAAGGCCTTCCACATCTCATTAGATGTCTTCTTCTCAGCTAAGTGTGGTACAATATGGTCCTTGACTCCATCCATAATCAGCCACTTGGCATGCTCAGCAGCCTCCTTATGGCTTCGAAGGAGATCTAGATCTGTCGGTGTGGCCAGAGTTTGCTCTACATGGTCTCTAAGCTTGTATGCCTCAAGGACTATTAGGATCCTTGCCTTCCAAACTGAAAATTTTGAGAGGCCATCCAACCCGTCCTGATGATGCAGTCCATGAGGAGCCATCTGCTCAGAATGTGTCGGAACTCCCTTTTCTCTTTGCTATAGAAATGGATCTAAGGCCCTTGGTGAAACAGGCACGTTTTGCTCCCTCTGACAACTGTTCACCTCCTTGGAAATCTGCCAAATCAACTATGATTCAGCTCTCTTTGATCCTAGACAAACTGCAAGTTTCTTTGGCTAGAAACTCTTTGAGAAGTTGATCTCCTCCCGCTCTTTGTCACTTGTGCTAAGGCTAAAATTCTGAAAACTTCAGAAATTTAACCCCAATAGCACCTTCTGAATTTCTGCAGCTTTTCTTCAGTGTTTTTGTAATTTTCTGAATAGAAATAAACAACAATATAAAGCACATAAACAAGTAACTACATCAACTAGAGAGACATCACATGAACATGATACAATATGGAGAACGCTGAGCCATTTTATTAAATACTAAAAGATAAAATGAGTACAAAGGTGATCAGAATGGTGGCACCTTGGCTTGCAGTAGGCAAGTGTAGAAATACTCTCAGAATATGTCATGGAATGGCTGCTCCCTCAATGACTGCATAATCTCGAAGCTGTTGGTGCTGCTACTGCTGGAATGAACTGAATCTTTGGGGCTGCTCCCCACCTTAGAAAATTATGAAACTTTAGTAATGGCCTCTCCAACCAATACCCAGAAAAGCCCAGAGAGCTTTTCGAAAATGGTTGACCTCCGAAAATGACCTCCCTTGAGGTACCACGCTTTCCTAGTGCTCCACGCTGACCCTGAATGATTTGCTGCAAATGGATGGCCTCCAACTCCACCAAAATGCTGGAATAGGGAAGGGCTGACCCCTTTCCAACTCTCTCGGGCTGAATCCCTTGATAAACCCTCAATCTGAAATCTCCTCCTCCAAAGACTGCGTCCTCCCTCTCACTGACTGCACTGTCTCTGCAAGTGAACACTCCCAACTGTGGCTACTCCAACTCTCTCCGGCAAAACAAGGATAGAACTCCTCACCCGAGCAAGCACTCGAAGTCCCCCGGAGCTGAGGTTGGGATATCCGCACGGAGACACCCGGTGTGCTAAACAGCGCTTGCAGACTTTGCTCAATAGCAAAAGCGTGCTCAATGTCAAAAGGCAAATAACATAGATGCATAATCAGAATGAATCAAATGAGGAGACTCTCTCCCTTTTTATGTTTGGAGAACCTTGCTCTCACCTAGGCCCCACCATCAACTGCGCTGTCTCCTTGAGCCACGCTGTCCCTCTAGCTCTACGCTGGCTTGGGCCCACGCTGCCCGCGCTGTCATCTCCCTCACGCTGCCACTTCGACCTCTAGGCCCCATGCTGCCAAATAATCATGTCTCCCAAGTGACTTTAAGAAATGATTTTATCCTAAGTGTGAGTTAAGTGTCCCTCTTCACTCACTTTATTTCTAACTTAACTTTATTAAAGTAAAGTAGACAAAAATTAATATCTCCAATTAGCTATTGCTAATTGGGAATATTACACTTTTCTGGATCTGACAGATTCAGATCTGCATCACACTGGCAGGCTTCAGACTAGTCCAGCGCTGTTTCTGAGCTGCCTCTGCGCAGTAATTGCGTGGGCTTGCTAGGAGACAGCGTTAGACAACGTCACCCTTCCCTCTACGTGAATCTGCCTCTGAAAATTGCGTTGCCCCTTCAGATCTGCGTTTCTACTGCTTTTCCAGCTGCTTCCTGTAGCCAAAACCTTTAGATTCTTGCTGGTGACCCTCCTAGATCTGCAATTGCTCTTATACCATGTGGAAATTTCTGAATCTTTACACTATACGCAGAAATTATTTATTGTTAATTTGGTTATGCCCCTCCTACTTAGACAAGTTATTAACTGAATAAATTCAATTTAAAATCGAAGTAAAACACCTAACAGATCTCCACCAATCCAGATCTAGAATAAGTTCATGCACACATAGACAAAGTGACGGTTATTTCTGAACAAATAGTCCCCAGAAAAACCCAATGCGGGTAAACCGGTCTTCTGGCTGCTGGAGGGTTTTATTATTAAGAATTTTCTGAATACAACAAGCCTAGTTTCCAGATTTGGAAAACTCGACAGAGAAATAATAGATCTACAACTCATTGGCTGATCTAGGTCCAAAATAAATACTGATCCACACCATTAAATGGGATTTACATAACTCAGCCAAAATTAGGGCCTAGAAACCCCAGCGCTGCCCCTGAAGCCTCTGTGTCAGCCTCTGAAGCCCCTCTGAACCTCAGTGCCGCTCCGGAAAGGGCTGCGTTACCCTAGGCTGGGTGACGCAGTCCCTACGCTGCCCCTTAGGGTCTCTGCGTAACCCCTGAGGATTTCTTGAAGCAATTACGCTGTCCTTGAGGGACTGTGCAGCACCTGCGTAGCACAAGTTGCTGCGCTCCTGCTGCTGCCCTCCTGCTTCTCTGCGCTGCCTCTCTGAGCTGATCTCTGCCTCTTGCTGATTCTAGACTCTGGGATCAGATCATCCCCTTGGCCTAAATTCCCCTCTCTGTTGCTGAAACACTTCTGAGATTTCTTAGCAAACCCGCCCTGGAATCTTTGCTCAACTTCACTACTTTGCCTCTGTGTGTCTTTACAAATGACCCCAAGCTTTTCCTTTATACTTTTCTCGTTGGGAAACCAACAACCATGATCAGATTTTGAATCAATGGCTAAGATTAAAAGAAATCTTGATTTGTGTGACTTAAGACAATTTCATCACATGTTTAATTAAATTCACTTTAATTATAAAGTTCCCTAGTTTTTAACTTAGGAAATACATTAAAATAATTAATTAATTTAATATCTCCTAAACCAGATGAGATTTCCCAAATTCATTTCTGGGTCTTGTAGATCAAGTGCACTCTAGTTCTTCCACAAAATTTGGGAGCTAGAGCACAACTAATGCACCCCAAATGCACAAAATCTCAACAAAAACCTCTCCCTCTTGGAGAGGAAAACCCACAAGAAAATCTTCTTATAGACTTTCAGATGACAAGTACCATGACCATGACACAGACCTTTGACCCTTGTATGCCTCCAAGACCTTGTCACTGCTTCTTCATTGACTCCTTGAGTTGATCCTTTTTTTCTGCACCATCATGCACCATCGTGCACCTTTCTGCACCAAGACTAGAGAGATTGATCTCTCACTGTATTTTACTTATTTGACTCTGTGTGAACCTTACCGAGGTATTGGCATCTTGTTATGGACAGTCTTGTGCACACCTTGCACCTTCACTCAAACTTGCTAGCCGATCTTCAACTTACACACAAGTCTTCTTTCGATCAACAATGGTTTTCATGCTATGATGATACCCTTACTTTTACTATATTACTTTGCTGAACATACTTGTTATACTTCGCACTTTAACACATTTCTGTAGTCCTGTGACTTCACACTAAAACACAATCTTGTCACTTTTCATATGTATATTACTTTGTCTCCCTACTTCACACTTTCTCCAACTGAAATCTTCGTTGTATATCCTTGTTCCCTCGTACCTATAATCTGCATACATATCACTGAGATCTGTCCGAAAATATTAGACATGTCTGAATTCTATTCCTGTTATTTATTTGAAGTTTACTGGGCTATTTATGGTTGATCTACCTTATAATTAGCCAACCAATCAGTGAGCTGTTGTGATAGATTTTGAGCTGACCTTTTCAAGCCGACTTTACAAGGTCTATCTCCAGTATTTTCAAGTTGTCTTGTCCAATTTTTATAGGCTTCCTTGAGGAGATGTTCCAACGCTGATCTTGAGCACCATATTGAGTCATGTCTTCAAGCTTAATATGACAAGGTCTTGAGGCATACTTCTTTGACTTGACTCTTCATATACATGACTCTTAATTAGTACATTTATGTCAAGATGACAAATCCCTAAAAGACATCAAGAAAAACTCTCTTGACCTATAATAAAAACCTTGCTCATGAAACCCATGAAGCTAGCATAACAAAACTACATTTTATTATCTTTGTCTTCTTCATTACATAAATACATAATTACATAGTCAATATGAAGATCGAACCTAGTTACACTTTTCAACATCAACCACCCAATACTATATCCAACGCCAGATCTGATCAGGATGAAGAAGAGGATGAAACAACATTATCTGAGGAATCTCAAGATGAAGAACTAGTCGAAGTACATGGGTTACGACATTTTATACTACCTACTTCTGATAATGAAGATGAGTACGAAGCCTTAACTGTTAGCACTAGAAGTAAAGGACCTATTGATTCATCACAATCAATCCAGAAAAAAAAACCCTCATCCCCTACTTCTAAAGATAAAGTAATCAATAAAAAATCTCCTTCCACATCTTCTCAATTAGTCCCATCTTCTTCATATTCTCCATCTACATAAAAAACCTTGGTAGTCTCTGACACCATTGAATACAATATAGTGGAAGACATGAAGCAAATCAAAGCAAACATCTCCCTACATGAGGTAAGTAAGTTGAAACAACAACAAAAGTTTTTACTAAAAGAATTGGACGCATTTCCTGCTTCTCCTCTACTTGCTGCTGTTACATCCAAAGCCTCTAAAGGAATAGGGAAATCTCTTAATGATACATTGGAAAAGATTGATTCCTTGGATGCTATTTTAATTGGGGATAGATCCAATTCACATACTCCTTTCCTTCTGACTTTTGAAATTTTCAATAAAAATGTGCACAATTGCCTGATAGACTCTGGGGATTCCTCAAATATAATGTAATATTTTGTCTGAAATTTAACATTTCTCAGCAAAGGCCGCTGTTCACATTGTTCAACTTGATAGAACCAAAGTCAAGGTTTTAGGAGAAATGAATTCTTTTCTCATTAGACTCTCTTCTAATTCAAAGGTGTGTCAAATCATTGACATACTAGTTGTTGATATTCCTGATTGTTATGGTTTAATTCTTAGCAGAGATTGGTCTGAAAAACTCTATGGTTATTTTGCTACAGATTGGTCTCATATGTGGCTTCCTTACAATGGAAAGCCAAATCAAATTCGAGTTGACCGTGGAAAACACATGAAATACTTAGTAACTAATTTTGAAGATGAAAATGAGCTGGTGGCCTTTACCAACTATATCCTAGGGAACCATACTTCTGAATGCAAAACAATCCCCATTTTTATTCATTTTTGTTACTTCTCAAGTCAAAAACTTTTCACAATCAGATTCTTCTAAATGTGTAAATAATGTAGAAAAACCATTAGTTAAATCTTTATTTTGGACTTTGTATTTTGATGGCTCTAGATCCAATGATGGTGTAGGAGCAGGTTGTATATTAATAAGTCTAGAAGGAGAAAAAACAATGCTAGCATGTAGATTAGAGTTTGAATGCACGAATAATATTGCCGAGTATGAGGAATTGGTCCAAGGATTGTATAAAGGAATAGATCTGAATGTCAAATATCTTGAAGTATTTGGAGAATCCGAAATTATTGTAAAACAGGTAAGAAACACCATTCATTGTGTTTCTGTCCATTTGAAGCATTATCAATCTCTGGTTCAAACCTTCAGTTCTCAATTTTTGGCATTTAACATTTCTCCTAACCCTAGACTTCGAAATGCTAGTGCTGACCTTCTGGCCAATGTAGCATCTAGAATTATACCATCTGAGGATTATAGTCCATATAGGTTTTCCATTGAATTGATTTTTCCGACCATCCATTCTAGACAATGTCACCAACTGGCGTGTGTTCAATGATGATGAAGACATTTTAACCTTTTTAACATCTGAAGGATCATATGATGATCAAATAATTGATGAGGATGAACACGAGAGACAGTTGAAACAAAATGTTGATTTATGGTAGCATCGGATGTGCTCTAGCCTTGTAATTTTGTATACAGGCTAAGACACATGTATTCCATAATACCCATAAATGGTTTTGGAAAATTTCACTTAGAGATGGTTTAATTAAATTAATTAATCGTTTTTTTAATGTTTTCCTAAGTTTAAACTTAGGGAAATTGATTAATTAAAGGGTATTAATTAAACCAAGTGTGAATCTTCTAGATAAAGTCATGGATCACCTCCAAGTTAATCTCAGCCCTTGATTATGTTTTAATCTTGGCCGTTGAAGAGTCAATATAAGAATATAAGATGGAGGGTGAGGGGCCTATGGAAGACACATTAGACAGAGAAATAATCAAGAGATCAATTTCTTCAGCGGAAGGAAGAATCGAAGTGATTCTCGGTTGCAGAGAGGGGAAGGTGAAATCTCCACGCGGGAGAATTTCTGAAGGATAAAGAGTGCAGGAAGAGAAGTGAAAAGGGAGCCATAGCAGCAACGCAGAGATAGGCAAGCAACAGTTACGCTGGGCCAGTGCAGAGCAGTAGAGGGAGTTTCGATTTCAATTGGAGAGACAGTTGGGGGTTCATCCAGTATCTGGAGGGCATTTCTGGAAGAGGAGAAAACTCTAGTCTCACACAACAGTGAGCACCGAGGCAACCATAACAAGCAGCAATAGCAGTGACACAGTGACAGCGTAAGTGACGCAGTCACTGCGCAAAAATAACGCAGAGCCACTCAGTGTGGGTACAAGTCAGTGCCGGAACTTCGTGGTGAAGTGAGCACTGTCTCACTAAGCCTATTCTCATCAAATTTCTTTAGGTGATTGATGATAATTACAATCACACATTTGTACTCAGAATTTTTGCATAATAAAGAAACCCTCAGATCTGCTACACCGATTTTCCCACATTGGGTTTTTCCGGGACGATTGTCAAAAAATAACGGTGTGTATGTGTGAATACTTGTGCTATTTATTTTATATTGTTTATTGATTGTGAAGTCTGCAACGTATTTTATTTTGTTATTTAACACAGTTAAATGTTAAATAATTGTATTTGAGAATGCAATAGAAGAAATATAATAAGTAGCTGCAGTAGGATTCTACATTACAGAGTTTTCACATAGTATCAGAGTTGTCAGATCTAAAGGAAGCAGGGTCAGAGAAGAGACTGTGCAAATTAGAAGCTTCAGAGGGGACACAATACAAAGAAAAGAAAGCACAGATAAGTATGGCAGACTTAGATGTTTTTTCCTCTAGGTTAAAAGAGGACTGTGCATGCTTGTCAAGTTCAACATCTTGCAGTATTCTGATATATTGATAGCGGGGCTTCAACTCATATCACTGGAGTACGAGAATACTTCTCGAGCTATAGGGAGGAGCATATGAACTTCCAAATCACTATGGGGAATAGCACGAAATGCACTCTAGTTGGGAGAGGAGCCATAATGTTTCAGACGGAAGCCGGAACTAGTGTCAAGGTCACAGATGTACTGCATGTGTCAGGGCTTGGGATGAATCTAATCTCAGTATCCCAGCTGCAGGACAAAGGGTATGACATACACTTTGTTGGGAAGAAAGTATAGGTCAAGCATCCTAGTTGGAAGCAAACGAGGGAGATCGGAGTTAGAAGCAATAGACTATATAGGTTGCAGCTTGAAACTCCGATGGAAATAATCAATAGTAATCTTGAAGACAAGAAAGGGTTGAAATAACTTTGGCATAGAAGAATGGGGCACTTGCACCACAGTGCATTAAAGATGCTCAGAGAAACAGTTGACGGGGCACCTGTTCTCAGCACAGAGCATGATGATGTATGCCAAGGATGTGTACTTGGGAAGTACACTAAGGCGATCTTTCCCAGAAGTGAAAACAGGGTAGCGAACATATTAGGATTGATACACTCAGATATCTATGGACCAATGTCCACTAGCGCTCTCAAGGGTGGCAAATATTTTGTCACAGTCATTGATAATCACTCCAGGAAAACTTGGATCTACTTCTTGAAGACAAAAGATGAAGTCTTTGAAAAGTTCAAAGAATTCAAGGCTCTTGTTGAAAATATGACGGGGAATAAAATCAAGACATTGCGTTCAGATAATGGTGGAGAATGCATAGATGGAGACTTCACAGATTTCTACGCAAAGGAGGGCATCAGGAGAGAGTGGACTGCGCTATACAAACTCTAACAGAATGGTGTGGCAGAACGAAAAAACAGGACTATTGTAGGCACAGTGAAGGCCATGTTATTCGACCTTGATTTGCCTAGATATTTATGGGCCGAAGCCTGCGATACGACAATGTACATCCAGAACAGGACTCGTCATAAAGCATTGAGGAAGAAGACTCCTAAAGAGGTTTTCACAGGGAAGAAACCAGAGGTAGGAAATCTTTGGATATTTGGCAGCATGGCATACTGTCATGTACCAAGTGAGAAGAGAAGCAAGCTTGATCAAACTGCAGAAAGGGGGTTTCTTGTAGGATACAGTGAAATATCCAAGGCATATAAGATCTATATTCCTAGCAGCAGGAAAGTTGTGATAAGACGTGATGTTAAGTTCATGGAGGATAGAACTTTTTAGAAATCACATGAGATGTCGATAGAGGATCAAACTGCAGAAGTTCCCTTGGTCCAAGAGCAACAAGGGCACCAAGAAGAATAGTCAGAAAGACAGACTTTGGTACCCAGTACAGGTACTAACGTTTTCCTAGAAGAGGATCAGGAGGATACTCAGTTTGAGGAACAACTAGATCAAGAGGAGGAGTTAAGAGAGCAGCCTTCCACCAGTGGTTGGATCAGTAGAGAAGCTCAACAGATACTAAGAGACGTAGAAAACTTTATTGGGACTCCCAGGAATTGGAAGAGTCAGCGTAGACCCCCTGACAGGTACCAGGCTTTGGTTGCTCAAGTAGAGGAACTGTCCAGCTTTCAGGAAGCTGTTCATCACTAGGTATGGGTATATGCCATGATAGAAGAGTATGCCTCTATCATGACAAATGATGCCTCGGAAGTTGTGCCCAGGCCTCAGACCAGATCAGTTGTTGGATCACGATGGATCTACAAGATCAAATACGCTGCAGAGGGTAGCATAGAAAAGTATAAGGCAAGGTTCGTAGCAAAAGGGTATGCTCAGAAGGAAGGCATTGACTATGAAGAGACCTTCACACCAGTTGCCAGATATACCTCCATCCGGACTGTCATATCGTTAGCAACGCAGATGGGATGGGAGATTCATCACATGGATGTCAAGACAACGTTATTGAATAGAGAGATTGAGGAAGAGGTATATATCGAACAACCAGAGGGATTTTGAGACCCATGAAAGGAAGTCTCATGTATGTCAATTGAAGAAGGCCCTGTTCGGGCTCAAGCAGGCTTTGAGAGCATGGTATGGTCGAATAGATAGCTATTTGCAAAAAATGGGGTTTGTCAAGAGTGACGCAGATCCCAATGTCTACTATTTATTGGTAGAAGATGAGCCATTAGTACTAGTACTATATGTAGATGATCTGTTTCTCACTGGATCGTCTAGGCTCATCAAGGATTGCAAACTGAACCTAGAGGTTGAATTTGACATGGAGGATTTGGGGTTGATGCATTACTTCTTAGGATTGGAAGTCTATCAGAAGAATGGAGATATCTTCATGGGTCAGGAGAGATATGCCTTGGAAATTCTGAAGAGGTTCAGAATGCAGGATTGCAGGTCCATGGCCACACCCATGATCACAAATTGGAAAAAGATAGATGCATCAGAAGACGTAGATGTAGACCCCACCTTGTACAGATAGCTCAGCCGGTCATTGATGTATCTAGTTAACACCAGACCAGACATTTGCTTTGCTGTCAACACTCTTAGTCAGTTCATGGTGGAACCCAAAAGAGTACATTGGGAAGCAGCAAGGCACGTCCCGAGGTATGTACGAGGAACAATCAGATTTGGTATAAGGTATGACCGAGGAGAGGGTGTCAGACTCAGTGGAGTCACAGATGCAGATTGGGTAGGAAGCTCAGTGGACAGGGAAAGTACCTCTGGGTATTGTTTCAATGTTGGATCAGGGATGGTGTCCTGGGGCAGCAGTAAACAAAATTCAGTAGCATTGAGCACAGCCGAAGCAGAATACATGGCAACTAGTATAGCTACATGCGAAGCCATCTGGCTTCAAAAACTTTTTGTGAGTCTATTCAGGAGTCGGATGGAGCCGACTAGCGTTTACTGTGACAATCAGAGTTGTATCAAACTCTTTGAAAATCCAGTATTTCATGATCTGTCCTAACATATTGACATCAGGTGTCATTTTATTAGAGACTGTGTTCATCGTGGAGAAGTACAACTCCAATACATTCCCATAGGAGAACAAACATCAAATATACTAACTAAAGCTTTGGGGAGGATTAAGTTCACTTAGTTCAGGGAACGGTTGGGTATGACTGAAAATCCATTTCAGTTGTTAATGGATATTCAATGCAGTTAAAGGAGGGAGTTGCAGTACAGTAACAGTTGGCAGCAGTATGCAGAGTCAACAGCGGTACAGTTGCAACATTTGTGCAGTGTTGGTTAACAACATCAACAACACAACAACAGGTGTTACAGGAGTCAGCGTAGCACAATGAGTGTCTTGCTAGAGCGCTTTCCTTGCTAAGAGGGAGTGTTGATTTATGGTAGCATTGGATGTGCTCTAGCCTTGTAATTTTGTATACAGGCAAAGACACATGTATTCCATAATACCCAGAAAATGGTTTTGGAAAATTCCACTTAGAGACGGTTTAATTAAATTAATTAATAGTTTTTTTAATGTTTTCCTAAGTCTAAACTTAGGGAAACTGATTAATTAAAGGGTATTAATTAAACCAAGTGTGAATCTTCTAGATAAAGTCATGGATCACCTCCAAGTTAATCTTTGCCCTTGATTATGTTTTAATCTTGGCCGTTGAAGAGTCAACAAAAGAATATAAGGAGGGTGAGGGGCCTATGGAAGACACATCAGACAGAGAAAGAATCAAGAGATCTATTTCTTCAGTCGAAGGAAGAATTGAGGTGATTCTTGATTGCAGATAGGGGAAGGTGAAATCTCCAGGAGGGAGAATTTCTGAAGGATAAAGAGTGCAGGAAGAGAAGTGAGAATGGAACCATAGCAGCAACGCAGAGATAGGCAAGCAGCGGTTATGTTGGGCCAGCCCAGAGCAATAGAGGGAGTTTCAATTTCAATTGGAGAGACAGCTGGGGGTTCATCCAGTATCCTGAGGGCATTTCTGGAAGAGGAGGAAACTGTAGTCTTACACAACAGTGAGCACCGAGGCAGCGATAACAAGCAACAACAACAACAGTGACGCAATGACTGCGTGAGTGACGCAGTCACTGCACAAAAATAACACAGAGCCACTCAGCGTGGGTGCAGGTCAGTGTCGGAACTTCGTGGTGAAGTGAGAACTGTCTCACTAAGCCTATTCTCATCAGATTTCTTCAGGTGATTGATGATAATTACAATCACACATTTGTACTTAGAATTTCTGCATAATAAATCCTCAGATCTTCTGCACCGGTTTTCCCGCTTTGGGTTTTTCCGGGGACGATTGTCCAAAAATAGCGGTGTCTGTGTGAATACGTGTGCTATTTCTTTTATATTGTTTATTGATCGTGAAGTCTGCAACATATTTTATTTTGTTATTTAACACAATGAAATGTTAAATAATTGTATTTGAGAATGTAATAGAAGAAATATAATAAGTAGCTGCAGTAGGATTCTACATTACAGAATTTTCACACAGAAAACTGATGAAAATACTCTTCCCAAATCTGTGGTTAAACTTAAAGATCTCTATTACCTAAAAGACAGATTTAAGATGGTTACTAACTTAAAACTTCAAAGTTCAACCTTGAGGTTTGAACTAGTAAACCTTGGAGCTGATCTCAAACCTCAAAGCATCAATCTAGGTCTAGGTCTCTCACCAGATGAGAGATTGGCCTTTGTTCATTTATTAAAAAGATATAAGAGTGTTTTCACATGGAGTTATGAAGATCTTAGAACATATGATACCTCCATTATCCAACACACTATTCTGATGATTTCCGATGACAAACCTGTACAACAAAAATTAAAGAAAATTCACCCCAATTTTGAAAATAAAATCAAGTCTGAGCTGAATAAACTCCTTAAAGCCAAAATCATTTTTCCTGTTAGGCATTCCAAATGGGTGTCAAACTTAGTGCCTGTTAGGAAGAAAAATGGTGACATTCACATTTGCATAGATTTTAGGAATCTGAATAAAGCTTGTCAAAAGGATAATTTCCTATTGCCACCCATGGAACAATTTTTACAATCAGCAGCAGGTTCCAAACTCATGTCTTTCCTTGATGGTTTCTTAGGATATAACCAAATCTTGGTTCATCCAGATGATAGGTTAAAAACTACGTTTAGGATCAAATGGGGGACTTATGCATTATCAGAAAATGCCTTTTGGTCTAATAAATGCAGGGGCAATCTTCCAAAGAGCCATGCACATTGCTTTTAGAGGTTTGATAAATAAGACAACTGTTGTTTACTTGGATGACATAACAATCTATTCCAGGAAAAGAAGCAACCATTATCACGATTTGAAGTAGATCTTTGAATGTTGTAAAAAATAGGGCATATCATTAAATCCAAAAATGTCATACTTCGCTCTTAGTGAAGGAAAACTTTTAGGATTTATCGTATCCAAAGAAGGTATTTTCATTGATCCTGAAAGGATCAAGGCAATCTCTGAAATCTCTTTGCCCAACACTAAGAAATCAATGCAATCTTTCCTAGGGAAGATAAATTTTGTCAAGGGATTTGTCCCTGATTTTTCCCAAATTGTTCTTCCATTACAAGCCATTATCAAGAAAAACTTAGTCTTTAAATGGGGTCACAATGAAAAAGAAGCTTTTAATTCAATCAAACAAGCCATTATAAATGCCCCCTCTTTAACTGCTCCAAATTTTTTTGAACATTTTATTTTATATACTTTTGCTTCTGAAACATCATATGTTGCTGTTCTAACACAACTTAATGATCAACGAATCGAGGCACCCATCTCATTCTTTAGTTCAAATTTTCCAGGTGCTGAACTAAATTATTCAGAGGTGGATAAACAAGCTTTTGCTGTTTTCAAATCTATAAAGCATTTCAGGCCTTTTCTTCTAAAGACACACACTAAAGTAATAGTCCCATTCCCAGCAGTGAGACAATTACTTGTATAGAAAGAATTAGGAGAAAAGGGAAAATTGGGTCACAGATCGGCAAGAATACGACATAGACATAAAACCAGCTAAAATTTTTGGAGGACAAGATTTTTGCAGATTGCTTACTGGAGCTTCCAACCTACCAACTGATGAGGACTCAGGTAATAATGTACAATGTACACATATTTGAGGTAAGCCTAACTGATACTGTGTCCCAATATGATGATCTTATTTTCTATTTAAAGAATGGATATGCTCCCCCCGAACTCAATTATAAAAGCAAAAGAGCTTTAAGGTTAAAATCCAATCGATAGGAAGTCATCAATGATGTGTTTTTTCAGAAAAAAACTATGACTCTATTTTGTTAAGATGCCTTGAAAGGTCTAAAGCAAAAAAGGTTTTGCAGGAGCTACACGATGGACCACCTTGTGGACATTTCGGAGGAGATACCACCGCCCATAAGATCCTACATGCAGGGTATTATTGGCTAACATTATTCAAAGATACATATGCATATGTAAGAAGATGCAAGATTTGTCAAACTGCTGCAGGAAGACAAAAAAAACCATTCTTACCTCTTCAACCACTCAACGTTGAACAACCCTTTGAACAATGTGGATTGGACATAATAGGTGAGATTGTTCCTCGCTCTTCCAAGCAACATAAGTATATCCTTACTGCTACAGACTACTTCACCAAGCGGTTGGAAGCAATTCCAATAAAGGTAGCCAATTCCGATGCTATTATCGAATTCATTGATCAGTTCATTATTACCAGGTTTGGCTTACCAACTGCACTTATGTTTGACAATGCATCTTACTTTTCAGGTAATAACATGACTGGGATTTCTCTTAAGAGGGGATTTAAACTAATACTCTTCTAATTACTATCCCCAAGGGAATGGTTTGACAAAGTCAACCAATACAAACCTCATAAGAATTATTAAACGAACGGTTGATCAGAACCAAAAGAATTGGCATAAATGTTTCACAATTTCTCTATGGGCTGATCGAATAACCCAGAAGGCCTCCATAGGTACTTCTCCCTTCAATTTGGTATATGGGAAAGAAGCTATCATTCCTTGCAATCTAGCCCTTCCTTCATTAGCCCTAGTCCAATTCATCAAAGAAATACCTTCCTTTTCTTTGCAATTAAGAATGTCTGAAATATTTAAATTAGAAGAAGAAAGGGAAAAAGCCAAGCTTACACATGCTCACCATCAACAGATAGTTAAATCTTCTTTTGATGCAAGTTCTGTTGCCAAAAAATCTTTTCAAGTTTGAGGTCCTGTCCTCAAATGGGACAAGGAACATGAGGAAAAAGGAAATCATAGTAAATTCTAAAAAATTTGGCTTGGACCATTTCAAATTGCTGAGCAAATGGGCCCATCAACTTTTATACTGCAAGATCTACAAGGAAAGAGAGATTCTCTTCTTGTTAATCAACTTATTTAAATTTTTTTTTTTCTTAGAATAACATTTCTTCTATTGTAAATATGTAGGTACTTACATTTACATATTTAGGTCTATTAGAAAATAATGTTAAGTAACATACTTTTGGCATTTTTATCATCATCTCGAATTATCTTATGATTTTTTTGCTTTGAAGGTAGGAATTTTTAAGGAAAAGGTTACATAATTGAAAATTGGATAATTATCATAAAACTCTGAAATCTTTTTCCATAGAATTTGCAAGTTCTCTTAAATCTCAAACTTTATAAAATCTTTTGGTCTTATTATCAGTCAAGAAAGCATCTTTAACTCTAAATTGTCATCCAAAACTCTTAAGAAGTCAATGATTCTCCCTGTCCATTAATCATACTCTTTTTAGAGTGTAATTCAAAAATATATAAAACTTAAAAAATAAGTGATCTCATCACGAACGTGCTTACCATAATCATTGGAAAATAATAGGCTTACATTACCACTATTGAATACCAAACCAGGGTAATGGCTTGTGATTATTTCAACCATAAACAAGGGGTCTCATCACGAGCTAGCTTGTTCAGCTCAATTACAACTAGTGAATGGCATTGTCACTATCTGGTCACCAAACCAGGACAATGGTTTTTAAGTACTCCCATAAAAAGAAATTATATATATATATATATATATATATATATATATATATATATTCAATTTATTTGTAAGGATTGCAATCGTAAATGGATGGGATATTAGATCATTGATGATTAACAGGTAACTCTGTCGAGGCTATGAATGCTTGCTGGCAGTAGTGGCTCTACCTATGACAAAATGAGTATATCAAAAAGCTAAGTTGCAAAAGCCCCCTACTTTATCTTTATAACTAATTAATGACTGATATAGATAGTTAAAGATTTTCATCAAGAGATTTTTAAAGAGTTACAATGAAATGAGTTTTTTTATTCAGAATAATTTTAATTATCCAATATTTCAAATTTAGTTTTCCTTTCCTAAATCATGTTTACTTATTTAAAGTTTTGTAAAATTTCATTATTATAAATCAGAGATAACTGGTTCTCCCAGTGAATCGCCAATTGTTGTGCTATTCAAGAACCCTGACATCATTTATATTTAGTTACCTTGGGAAATAATGGGGACCCTTTTTAATTTTTATTTGAGGACAATAAAATATTTTTTTATTCTTGATAGGACAAAAATTTCATATCCAAAGGATACACTTGGATCTTATTGACTATAGGACTTAAACTAATATGCCAAAAGCCCCATCGCATATCGTGTATCCCAATTGCAATCAACAGCACAAAGAGCGCTCTATCGAAATTTTGCGATGCGATATCATCCGAATGCATTAAACAGTGCGTAAAGGCTTTAAAAATCATAAAGAACAACAACAAAGGAAAAGCTCCTCGATGGACGTGGTTATATAAACCATTGGTAGGACTCATCTTACTGCCACGCCACTGATCGTCATCGCGCAATCGCAGATTCTTTTGTTACCATTTACGCTGTCCGCTCCCAAACCCCTAATGCGGTATATCACATCGTAGTTCTGCCACCCGATAATGCATTCACTCACTCCACTACTCTTACGATTGCGATATCGTTGTCGCATCGCAAAACTCAATGTGCGCTGCTCCTCCAATGCTCAAATATCTTAAAAACGACGATAAAGAGCTGAAAATCAATTAACATAGAGTCTTGATTGCATACCAGTGAATTAACGTATCTCGTGTTTTAAAGTTGTGCTCCTAAAGAATTTTGCGATGCGAAATCATAATTAAAGTGTTGAGTTGTCAAAAGCAAACCGCATGAACTCACGTTTTTAATTATTACTCAGGTATATAATGGTATTGATGGTCTAGAGTCCTCAAGTGATTCGATGGCTTGTTACTTAATGTTTGCGGATTTTTAGCATTAAAACCATATTTTCCATCACTTCAAACTTTTGTGTTAATCGCTCCCGCATTGCAAAGTATTGTTCTTCATTCTCTGTTTTTATCTTATTACAGGCTAGTCTCGAGAAGCAAGATTCTGGTGTGGCGAGATGTCAAAAGTCGCAAAAAAGACCAAGAAATCCATGCCTACTCCACACCCAACGCCTCCTACTTCAGAAGTGATAGAGATGCCTCCTTTATTCTCTGATACAACATGCACTCAAGATAGTGGATGGGAATCCATGTACAAATTGTTTGAGGAAGAAATCCCAAAGTAATTGAAAGGGTTGTCACAGCTGATGCCCCAACATCCTCTGAAACTTCTTGTAGTGAAGTTGCTAATTCCTTCCTCCATCGAATCGCCGCCCGCCCTAAAATTCTTCCTTATTTAGATATGGTGAAATGGATAATCGACAATTTGAACATTGGAGAGAGGTCATTCCTAACTTCAAAGGACACAGTAATTGGGTCTTTCAAGGCAGAAGATTTAAAGAAAATGTATCATATACGCGACCCACAAAAGGTATATGACAAGAATTTCCTTGGATAGTTTGCAAAGGAAAAGAAGCTAGCGTCAGACCCATTAAGACAATGGAGGCACAACCCCAACAAGCACAAGCATGACGATAAGGGTATCTACTCTGTATCCTCTCTTCTTGGTCTGTATTACTATATCGATGTCATGATGTGTAGGCTGTTTGGTTACCCTAATACAAGTAAATTTTCGGTTGAATGGGTTCCTCTCATTGAGGCTGCATCAAATTCATACATTATGGATTGGGGTACCATCTTTTCCAATAATATTGTCTCCCAAGTCCTTGAATATAAAAAGAATTGGAAATTCACTTCCAAGATAGTTCCCCCCTTTTTCATGAGTGCTCATATCATTGATGCAGTATGCTTTACTTCTGCTTTCTCAACCATGGGATGGAAATGGACTATACAAGACCCTTCCCATATCCATGTCTACCACAATATCCTTTGGGAATCCAATTATGAGTCATTTTTACAGAATTTGTCATGGAGTCATTTTATGCCTTTACCAAGCTGTTTTTGGAGAAAAGGCCTCGAGACTGTCAAAAGAAGCTAGAGATGATTTCACAACCATAGGGAAATGGTTTGGAGAGGAGCTATTTACATATGTTAGGTTTTATGGAAGTCTAGCCAATCCCCATGTTCTCCCACTGTATATATCGGATAAACTCCTGGCCAAAGAAATTGCCTATCAAATAGTAGGGCATGGGTTAACCAAAGCCTTAAAGGAAGCCAAAAAGTGTACCTGGTCATCATTTCCTATTAATTGTGGAGTCTATGCTTTAGATAATTTCAAGCATGCTCTGCTTGAAATCAATAAAATTAAGTGTTTAAAATTATTTACCATGCCCAACAGACAGTTTGACCCAAACAAAGTGGCCCAAGACTTTACAGCCCAGGTAAAAGTCAGAGAATTCATTCATGAGCTCGATGACTATGATGATCTATTTGAGTTTGTTGAGACATATTCACAGGTTGAAAAAATAGCAACGATTCGTCTTGATCCATAACAACTTGTCAAGTTTAAGGAGTACAGATACAAGAGGTTGGAAAATATACCTCTAGACATGTTGAGGGTATCTCAACCAATTTTACAGAAAGAACAGGATTGAAGCAACCTCCAAAGGACACTGAGGTCCTACAGGGAATAAAAGAAACCACATTTGCATAACAATAAACTGTTAATACTTTCTTTAGCAGTAACTTGGATGAGGTTTGGAACCAGTTTGATCAGCAAACCAAAGGAAAGCAAGAGGAAAACACTTTTGAGCCTGAAGAGACAAGCAACACCTCAAGGCAATAGATAGAGACTGCTTACTGTTGGGGCTTATGACAAAGAAGTTAGTACAAATGAAATTGAATTCATCTTGACCTTCCGCTCATCATAAATTGTGCTCAAGATAGAAGAAATCCATCCTCTTGACATCTTTTAAAATCCCAAACATCGGGCTATAATGAGCATACAGAGAAAGAGAAAAAGAATTGAGAAATCCCAGGCATTAGTTCTTGGAGATATACCAATGGAAGTAGTTTGGAGAGATCTGCAAACCAATCCTTCTGAAGATTTAACAAGATTGTGACAACTTGCAGTGCTTATGCAACTGCTACAATTGAGAAGGCATCAAAAGTCCGATAATTGGTTAAGGAAAAGGATGTTAAAATCCAACAACTAGAGCAAGAGTTGTTGAAGGAAAAACAAAGTATTGATTAGCAGTGGCAGACACAATTTTCACAACTTCAACATGGCTTTGATCAATTGAAATTGCAACATCAAGCTGATATCAAGGTCAAAGATACTCAAATTCAACAACTCCAATTCACAATTGAGCAACTAAAGGAAGTGATGATTGATGCTATGTGATTCATTTCACTAGTTTCAATCCCACTTCTTCACCCCTGTGAGCATTACTCGATGCAATGAGTGCTAAGTGGACTATTAAAAAGTCATGAGAAATTAGTCAGTTACGACTACTTCTCATGGAAATGGTCATAAAATGAATGACTTACTTAACGTAGTTGAATCCCAAAAATGATATCTAGGAAAGATATATCGGGTACTTCTATCTTTATATTGTTGTTCTGTTATATGTCATTAATAGCCACACTTCCTTTAATTGTTTTGTTATATGTATCTTTTAAACACAATTGAGCATTAATTCACTTTTGAACATGCAAAGATTGCCATCTTTTGATGTATGTACAAGACATAAAGCTATTTGATGCGATATGAGTTTAATCAATTAATTTGATTAACTATTTAATCAAATTAATTATCTTTAATTGTTTTCACTTCTGTAAGTGTTTGATAAATCTATATGTTCATACATTAAGGATAATCTTTGAAATCACATACAAAAGAAACATAATTAAGTCTTGGGATATAGATAGGTATATACGTACTATCAAGTTCATTATCACTACCATTTATCATTCATTCAATTATAAATACCTCACACCCACTCAATTATACTTATTGGGAAATTGTTCCCATCATTGCCAGTCAGAGCCACTATACCAAACGAAAAAGGAAATGTTTTTAAGTTCTCGACTGGGTGGTCATCCCCCGATGTTGTTGTAACAATTTTTGAGGCATCAATAGGTTCCAGAGGTCAAAGTCAACGCATGGTTCCGGATCATGGTTCCACAGTTCAGGGTTCTCGACCACCACGTGGCATCACTAGATGGCGACAAGTGGCAGCTTTTCGTTGGTGGCATATGGAGCAACTGCACGACAACAGATGGCCTTATCAGAGGGTGATACGTGGCTTGTCTTGGTTGGTCAAAAATTTGTTCAACGGACTGACATATTGGACAGGATTTGATCTTGCAACCTCTTGACAACAAATTCTATGGCTTACCGTTGGGCTATGACGGTGGTTCTTGTTATGTAGAGTCGAGATCTTCTATTTAAATTTTAATTCCTACGCATATTGGGGAAGGGATATGGCCGGAGTCCGCCATACATATCTGTCTGCCATATCCAAACTTCTGCCAGCGTTATGGAACGACCTATGGCATAAAATTTATTATCTACATTGTATGGTAACATTATATGTGATATGGTGTGGTGGCGAGTCCGTTGACCCTGCCACCACACCTTATAAAACTTAATTAATTTTCCATATATGTATACAACCAACCTCCGATGAATCAAAACAAATTGCGCTCAATGAGGATTGAACACTCGACCTCTGCCTTTATAACCTGGGTGCTCAACCATTGAGCCACAGGTTCATTTGTTGAATACTTTACAGTGCCAAGTCCTTTTAAGTTGCAACAGAGAGTGTATTTGGCTTATTTTAGCCATTTGGAGACTGTTTTGAGTGCGGAAAGAGTCGAAATAGGGGTTTTGAGGCCTTCTGAACGCACTGGTGGCATTATTTTGACAAGCTGGAGCCTAGATTTTGATGTACAAGCATTTTGAGAAATTTTAATAAAGAGGCCTCCCCACTAAAGACCACGCCCGGAGACGTAGGTTTGAAGATAGCTGAACTCCGTTTCAATGTGTTGGTGTCATTGTATCTTGTGGGGTTTGTTGTTAATGTTTATTTGTTGCAATTTCCTTTCAAGTTGCCTATTTGTTTTAAATTGAGATCTTTTTAGTGGTGATTTTAATTGCATACAAACACTTTTAAAAAGTTAATAAACCAGTATCATTTTCGATCGGGATTCAGACCAAAAGGGGTTCCTATAGAGCAACTATTAGGTCAAGTGGCAACAATGGAGCAATAGCCCGTTGTCGCCTTAGCTAAATCTCCTTGCTCTTTCACCGATGGGAGGAGTCTCGGTATTAGAGAAATCACTAAAATAATGTATCAATGGTGTAGATGTAGTGATTTCAATAACATATTCAATAGCTACTCTTGAAGATGCCAAAGGACATGGAGTTGCAAAAGGAACTTTTAGAGAAAGCAAAAGACCAAAAAGATATTCAGGTTATGCAACATATATTACAAGACTAATAGAAGCTGAATTAACTACATTTGAAGAAGCTGCTCATCAAGAAGAATGGAAGAAAGCAATGGAGAAAGAATATCAATCCATATTGAAGAACGAGGTTTGGGAAATCGTTCCTAGACCAAGTGACAAATCAGTTGTCACTTCAAAATGGATTTACAAAATCAAACATGCTATTGATTGAAGCATAGACAAATAAAAAGCTAGATTCGTTGCAAGGGGTTTCTCACAAAAGGAAGGCATAGATTATGAAGAAACCTTTGCACCTACTGCAAGATATACTTCTATAAGATCTTTGGTTTCGTTGGCTGGAACAATGGGATGGAATATCCATCAAATGGACGTGAAAACAACATTTCTGAATGTATCCATCGATGAAGAAGATACATTGAACAACCTTAAGGCTTCGAAATAAATAACAATAATATTCATGTTTGTAGACTCAAGAAAGCCCTATATGGCTTGAATCAAGCTCCTAGGGCATGGTATGCAAGAATGGATGCATATCTCTTAAGAATTGGTTTCGTCAAAATTACTGCAGATTCCAATTGTGAAAATTTCTGAATGTTACTTATGCAGAAATCTACTGTTAGATCTGGTTATACTTCTCCTACTTAAACAAGTTGTAAATGCTGAAATCTTTAGATTAACATCGAAGTAAAACACATAACAGACTTTCACCGATTTAGATCTAAAACAGAAAAGTACATGCACAGATAGACAAAGTGACACAAGATTTTATGGACAATAGTCCCTGGAAAAACCCAATGCAGTAAAACTGGTCTTGTGGCTGCTGGAGGGTTTGTATTATTAAGCAGTTTTCTGAATACAACAAATCTGGGTACCACACTGGTAAACCCGACAGAGAAAATATAGATCTGCAACTATTCTACTATTCTGAAGCCAAAACGTTGACTAATCCACATCCTCAAACGAGATTTACAAGACTCAACTAGATCTTGGCCCTAAAAACCCCAACGCTGCCCTTGAAGCACTTCCGATAACCTCTGCGCTGGCCTGGAGAGGGCTGTGTAACCCCAGAATGGGTGACACAAATCGTATGCTGCTTTTGAGGGTCTTTATGTATGTTGTGTAACCAGCGCCAAAAATAGAGGAAAAGAGATATCAACGCCTTACAAATAAGCCGCTTCGAGGGGGCAACCTCCAATACATTACATAAATGAACAATTCTTGGATGATACAATTTACAAAACCTCCTTTCTATATATAGGAGTCCATGGGGCCATAATGTAATCCTAGTGGGGCCACAATGTAATCCTATCTGACCTAACAATAATAATTTAAGGGCACAATAATAACAATATGGGGGTTACAAGGGTACAATAACAACAATAAGGGGGTTACACTAACAACAAAAAGGGACTATACTAGTAATATAGGGACCTAACATGCCCCTCTCCTTCAAAAAAGTGTTGTCCTCAACGCTTGAGTAGCTCTGGGTGCTTCTGTATAAAATTCTCATCCTCCCATGTAGAATCTTCAGTGGGTAAGTTCTTCCACTTGATGACATACTCTGAAATTGATCGATTCCGTAGTTGTCGAGTTCTTGTTTCCATGACCGCTTCTGGTTCCAATATGATTTTTCCTTCCTCATCAAGTTCTGGCAATATTGTTTGAACTTGAAGATTTTCACCTATAACCTTCTTTAAGCATGAAACATGGAAAACTGGATGTACTCGCGAAGAAGCAGGAAGCTCCAATTTGTATGCCATAGTACCAATCTTTTGCAACACCTTGAAAGGACCATAGTACTTTGGCGATAATTTATTATCCTTCTTTGCTTGCTTGAGGGACATTTGTTTGTATGGTTGTAGCCGTAAAAATACCCAATCTCCTACATCAAAACTTCTCTCGCTACGATGTTGATCTGCCTGTTGTTTCATTCGGTTTTGTGCCAAATTTAGGTTATCCTTTAAGAGTTGGAGAACTTCTTGTTGATGCTCGATGTGATCTTCCACTGCTTGAACCTTCGAATTTTCCCTTAAAGATGATGTGATGGATGGTGGATGATATCCATAAAGTGCCATAAATGGGGTCATTTTTGTTGTAGTATGGAAGGAAATGTTATACCACCATTCAGCGAGAGGTAACCACTTGACCCATTGTGTTTGTTTATCAGATACAAAACAACGAAGATATCCTTCCAAACATTTATTTACTTTCTCAGTTTGACCATCAGATTGAGGATGATAAGATGAGCTATGAGCTAATTGAGTACCCAAACAAGAAAATAACTCCGTCCAAAAATTTCCAGTAAAAATGGGATCTCTGTCGCTCACATTAACCCTTGGGCTTCCATGTAGCTTTTGAATTCTATCCATAAATGTAGTAGCAACTGTACTTGCTTTAAATGGATGAGATAATGCACAAAAGTGTGCATACTTAGTAAGTCTATCAACTACCACCATGATGACACTCTTTCCTTCGGACTTAGGTAAACCTGTGATAAAATCCATTGAAATCTCCTCCCAACGTTGACTTGGAATAGATAATGGTTGTAGAAGTCTCGGGGTCTTAATTGTCTCAACTTTATTCTGCTGGCAAACCAAACATCCCGCCACAAACTTTTGAATATCAGATTTAAGGCCATCCCAAAAAAATTCTTTCTTCACCCTGTGGTAAGTTTTTAAAAATCCTGAGTGTCCTCCTAAAGGAGAATTGTGCAATTCCAGAAGAATCTTTTGTTTTAGTTGGGAATTCTTACAAAGATATAAGCGATCTTTGTACCATAAGGAATCATTTTTCCAACTAAATGTATCGGATGTACTAGGATCTTGCTGCAACTTTTGAATGAGTGTCCATACATCTTTGTCCTTCTTCCATTCATCTCTTGCTTCGGTTATCCAATCTGGTTGGATAATAGAAATGGCACAAAGCAATGATTCCACCTCTTCATTCTTTCTTGAGAGTGCATCTGCAACAACATTAAGCTTTCCTTTTTTGTAGATTATTTCAAAGTCATAACCCAACATCTTTGTTACCCATTTTTGCTGCTCTTCTGAAGATAGCCTTTGTTCCAAAAAGTGTTTAAGACTATCATGATCAGTTTTTACCTTGAAGTGTCTTCCCATTAGGTAAGTTCGCCATTTCTTTAGTGCATGCAGTATTGCTAACATTTCCTTCTCATAAATAGGTTTCTGTAAATACTTTCCTTTGATTGGACGACATTTCAAAAGAAATGGGTCTTCCTTCCTGCATTAGAACAACACCAATTCCATTTTCTGAGGCATCACATTCCACAATAAACGTTTTTGTGAAGTCTGGCGTAGCTAAGACTGGTGCTCGACACATTGCCTCTTTAAGATGTTCAAAGGCCTTAGTTGCTTCAGGAGTCCATGAAAATGCATCTTTCTTCAATAATGTTGTTAGAGGTGCTGCTATTCTCTCATAATTCTTAACAAACTTGCGATAATACCCTGTTAACCCAAGAAATCCTCGCAACTTCTTTATGGTTGTGGGGACTTTCCATTCCTTAATGGCTTTAATTTTGTTAGGGTCTACTTTAACACCCTCGTGAGATACAATATGACCCGGATATTCCACCTCTTGTACTCCAAAGAAACATTTGGATTTTTTTGCATATAATTGTTTCTCCTGCAATAGTTTGAGCACCCTGTCAACATGTTCAACATGATCCTTCCAAGACCTGCTGTAGATTAGTATATCATCAAAAAATACTAGCACAAAGTTTCTAAGGAAGGGTTTGAAAATGGAGTTCATCAACCCTTGAAATGTAGAAGGTGCATTGGTAAGGCCAAAAGGCATGACCAAAAATTCATAATGACCCTCATGAGTTCGAAATTCTGTTTTTGGAATATCTTCGGTCTTCATTCTAATTTGATGATATCCTGAATGAAGATCCAACTTGGTAAAATAAATTGCTCCATGTAATTCATCCAATAATTCATCAATCACAGGAATGGGAAATTTATCTTTAATGATGAGCTTATTGAGCTCCCTATAATCCGGACACATTCGCCATGATCCATCCTTCTTGTGTACCAATACTACAGGAGCAGAGAAAGAACTTTGACTAGGTTGAATTATACATGCCTCTAACATTTCTGCAATCATACGTTCAATTTCGCTCTTTTGGACATAAGGATATCTATAAGGCCTGATGTTTGGAGGAACACTTCCTCGAATCAAATGAATAGCATGATCATGATCACGAATAGGTGGGAGTCCTTTGGGAGTTTCAAAGACCTTGGAATGATTGTCCAAGACTTGTTGGAGATCTGCAGAAATAGATGATTTTGATGTTGGAACTTCTAGTGAGCATAATTGTGCAATTACGCCTCGCTGTTCTTTCTTTAGAAGCTTTGTCATGACATTAGAGCTTATTATCCTTCCTGGCTTCCCCGCAATACCCCATAATTCAACTTCCTTTCCTTCTGAAAAAAATTTCAAGAAAAGTTCTTGAAAATTAAAAGCTACCGTCCCCAAAGATTGTAACCATTGTACTCCTAGTACAACATCGACACCTCCCATAGGAATGGAAAGCATTGGACTAGTCAATACATATTCCCCCATGGTTAGCTTGATATTATGGCATTTTCCAGAGCAATTTATAGTTCCTCCATTTGCAACCATCACTTGACATTCTGGTGCTGGGTATAGGAAACAATTCAATTTCTTGGCTACCTTACAATGAATAAAATTATGGGTGCTACCTGAATCAATCAACACTATTACCTTTTTCTTCTTGATATGTCCTTCTATCTTGAGAGTTTGAGGAGTGGTAATTCCTGCCAGTGCATTACACGAAATGGTCGGATTCATTTCTTCCCCTTCTATGGCTGGTTCCTGGTGTATATCCTCTTCTTGTTCATTTTCTTCTTCCTCTTTACAATCTATGTAAAATAATTTCTTCTCAGCACACTTATGACCTTTAGTGTATTTGCTATCACAGCTGTAGCAAAGACCTTTTGCTCTTTTTTCTTCCAATTGTTGTGGTGTCAACCTTGTAGGTTGTGGAAATATAGGCGTAGTAACACTCCCTTCTTTATAGAAGTGAGTGGTAGGCTTCTTTGTCGCCATAATTTTACATTCAATTTTTCTTGCCAACCTGAATGCCTTCTGCAATGAATCAGGTTCCAAAACGCAAACTTCATGTTGGATGTTATCCTTTAAAGTGCCTATGAAGAGATCAATCCTGTGTTCCTCTGGAATATCAGTTACCTTTATATTCAATTTTTGGAAGTCCTCAATGTGCTTCCCCACTAAGCCCTTTTGTTTGAGATTTATCAATTGGCTAAAGAAGGTGTTGCTCTTTGTATCCTCATAATGTGATATCATTTCCTCCGTAAAAATTGACCAAGTGACAATTTTTTTACGGGAGCAAAGCCATCGATACCATACAAATGTATTTTGTTCTAAACGTAAAGTTGCAATGCGTACCTTTTGTGTGTTTTGCACGTTATGGAGATCAAAATATTGCTCCATCTGTAGTATCCATGTTACAGGATCCTTTCCATCAAACTTCCTCATATCCATTTTTGGAATATGGTGGTTCTTCCCGCCAACATTAGAGTTTATGAAATTACGATTAACATTTATTTTGTTCTCATCATGAGGTTCTTCTACTATCTTTTCACCATTAGGAAACATTTCTTGTATCAACTTTGTCAAACCTTCGATGTCTGATTTTAGATCATTCTTCATATTTTCCATGTTGTCTTTCATGTCATCCATCTTAGCTTCCATGCCAGCTTCCATGCCATCCATCTTAGCTTCCACGCCTTTCTTCAAAACTTCCACTTCATTTTTTGTTTCTCTTTGCGAGAGGGAAATTTGGTGCACTTGCTCTTGTAATTTTGATAGATCATGTTGCAATTCTTCATCTTCATGAGTCATAGTAGAGCCTTCTGAAGGCTTAATGGGTGTTGAATTATTTTTACGGGGCATCTTTTAGAACTCAATACTGATATCTATTTTACAATATGCCCTTGGAATCAATTCAAATTGATTCTTCAAACAAGACTTATGCAATTTGGAAAAAAAATACACACCTTTTTCTTACTTTTGAGGAGCTCGATATTGAAATTGGATTATCTCTGTGATTGCAGCACTTCAATATTTGAATTTTGGTACCAACGTAGCCCTCTGAATTCTCTTTCAAATGCCACAGGTCTGACTTGATTTGGATTCTCCAAGACAAAGTTGTGTCCAATCTCCCACAATGACCTAATTATGGATTGGTTCAGTAGAGCGAACTTGTACGACTTGCCACGTGTCACTGTTTCGCCCTTCGGCTCTGAAATTGATAGCCAAGAAACTACAATCCGTGTACTTGCGACCACTTTTGACGACACTCCAATCCGATGCTCAGAGAGAGAGTTATGAATCTTTTCCCACGATCACCTCTTTGAGATGAAATTTGGGAGCCTGAAAAAGAACTACCTTCCACAGATCATATCTTCGAAAATATTGCGAACCAAGATCTGAAATTTTTTGACGAGTTTCCTCAGGATTTCGGCTTCGCACCCTAAAAATTTCAGATTCTGAACCTTCGTAGAAAAAAAGTTATAGCGAAAATTCCATGATGACTTGTTTAGAGCAGCGAAACCCTAGAATCCAAAGCTCTGATACCAAATGTTGTGTAACCAGCTCCAAAAATAGAAGAAAAGAGATATCAAAGCCTTAGAAATAAGCCACTTCGAGGGGGCAACCTCCAATACATTACATAAATGAACAATTCTTGGATGATACAATTTACAAAACCTCCTTTCTATATATAGGAGTCCATGGGGCCATCATGTAATCCTAGTGGGGCCACAATGTAATCTTAGCCGACCTAACAATAATAATTTAAGGGCACAATACTAACAATATGGGGGTTACAAGGGTACAATAATAACAATAAGGGGGTTACACTAACAACAATAAGGGACTATACTAGTAATATAGGGAGCTAACAATGTAACCCAAATGGGTCTCCGACAGACCAGTGCTGCCCCAGAAGGGACTGCATAGCACCTGCGTAGCTGAAGCTGCCCCTGTGTTGCACAACTACTATCCTCTTTGTTGCTGCTAATTTTGCTTCTCTGTGGTGCCTCTAGAAGCTGTTCTCTGCCTCTTGCTGATTCTAGGCATTGGGATCAAACCACCCCCTTTGCCTAAACTGCCCCTCTCTGCAACTAAAACTCTTCTGGAAATTCTTAGCAAACCGTGCCCTAGAATTCCAGCTTAGCTTCAATGCTTTGCCACTATTTGTCTCTTCCAAATGACCCCAAGCCTTTGCTTTATATTTTTCTCATTGGAAAACCAACGACCATGATCAGATCTTGAATCAATGGCTAAGATTAAAAGAAAACTTGATCTGTGTGACGTAAAACAATTTCATCGCATGTTTTAATTAATTACCTTTAATAATTTAATTTTCCTAAGTTAGACTTAGGGTCCTTAATTAAAATTATTAATTATAGGGGGCTCGACTAAAAGGCTCGTAGGGACACGGCCGAGGTTACGAGGTCGAGGAGAGGCCCGGTAGGGGTTCATATAGTTATCTCCCAAACTGGATGAAATTTCCCAAATTCCTTTCTAGGTATTGGAGATCTCATTTACTCTAGTCCCTCCACAAGTTTTGGGAGTTAGAGCACATTCGATGCTACCCCATCACTCAAGAAAACTCAACACTCCCTCTTAGCGAGGAATGTGCTCTAGTACAAACTCTGCTTCACCCTGAAGCTGTACACTGATCTCTGGTGTGGGTCTTTGCACTGATGCTGGACTTGTTGCCCTTCATCACTGTGCTGCTGCTGCTATTCTGTACTGTTGCCCATTACGCTGTCGTCGCCACTGCTATATCTGTATTGCAGCTCCCTCTCATTCTGCCACATCCGTGTTGTCATCCGTTGCACTAAATCTTCAGTTGCTGAGAGAAACAACTGAATTTCCTGCCCAATCTTTGACAGACAAGTCACTTGGGCTGCATCCTCATAACTGAAGCTCCATCAGCTGCTGTCTTTTGGAGGATGCTGCGTAAGTAGACTCCCTCTACATTGCTGAAATCACATCAGCCCCTTGTGTTGAAATCTCTCATGCTGCTGCTGCGCTGTGTTGTCCTCTTGAAGCCTCCACGCTGCTGCAGCTTTGCTCTGCGCTGCTGAGGTCACATCAGCCCCTACGCTGCTGCTGTTGCATCTGCACTGCACTGCTCGCTTCGGCCTTCAGATCCGCCTCTACTTCATTTATGATTCTTTGCACCAACTGCTCCACTTGTCCCACTACTCTCTTAAGGCTCCTGTAGCTCGGATGTGATCCAAGAGATGAGCTCCTGAAGGATCCCGCTCACTCTTTGTAGCTGCTCTGCAGATCCATGTCGCCCCACTTTTGTGGTTCATGAGCGCTCATCGCTGCATCGTCTTCTGACCCATTGTCCGCCACAACAGCCTTGGAAGTAGAAGCGTCCATGTCCTTCTTCTTCTGTGTACAATTGCTGGCGAATTGTCCTAGTTCGCCGCACTAGAAACATTTGATTTTGGAAAGATCACAGTTCTTCTTCCCTTGCTGCCTCTTTGATGCCAAGGCTGCATCATCTTCATCTTGCTTCTTCACTTTACTGGATCTTAAGCTGTACTGCTTCTTGGTGAATTGGCGGAGTTCTTCTTGACGCATGATTGCCCACAAGTTGTCCCAGTTGGGAAGGTCCGCTCTGCCCAAGACACTTTGGACCAAGGTTGTGGGGAAGCTTCAGCCCCCCCCCCCCGTTCCTGCTCCTGAAACGCGCTCTGTTTGGGAGCGTTTTGGGAGTGCTGGGAAATGCGCTCCCGAAAACGCTTCCTGAGGGGAGCTTTTTGGGAGTGCGCTTCCAAGCCTGTAAAAACACTCCTTGCCTTTTCGGGAGCGTTTTAGGGAGCGCTCGGGAGTGAACGCTCCTTGAGCGCTTCTGTCATTAAAAAAAACGCTTTGGGAGCGTTTTTTAAATGTTGGAAGTGGTCGGGGAACATTCGCTTCAAACGCTCCCCAGCAAAAGAAACGCTCTCCGACGGCGTGAAAAAAATTCCTTAAAAAATTCGTTTTTTTTTTTTGGAGATGGAGGGAGGAGGGTTGGGTAAATAAAAGCCCACCCTCCCCTCATTTTGTGTTATTGTTTTAGTTGAGTGAGTGAGAGCAAGAGGAGAGAAGGAGAGCTTGGAGCAAGAGTTGGAGAGCTTGGAGAGAGCAAGGAGCACGCTGCAAGAGAGCAAGAGGAGGATTGCAAAAAAGAGGTAGGTCTTCTAATCTAGTTTTGTATTTTCTAGGATGAATTTTTAAGTTGTTAAAAAATGAAAACTTGATTTTTTTTTTTTCTGAATGTTGCATTTTATTGTGTTGAAAACCTAAAAATTGAATTGTTTTTTTCCTATGTTGCATTTCCTATTCCCATTTGGCATTTCTCCTTTTTTTTTACAGGCTAGAAATTTGAAACTTGAAACATCATGGCTATATGGCTAGGGATTTTCATGATGCTGGTTCCTTTCTTTGTAATAATGGTGTTGGAGAGTAGAAGAAAGAGGCAACATTAGAGAAGAGGAGGATGAAGAAGTGGGTTATGGTGAATTTGATGAAAATCCTGAAGAGGAGGAGGATTATGCTGAGGAGGAAGGGGGGAGTGGAGAACATGAGGCCACAGATACCCCAACTAGACATGACCAAACTCAGACACCTTTGTGGAAATATGTTCAGAGGCAGGAAGGAGGGAAAGGAGGTGGAACCACTAAATTTCTTTGCCCGTATTGCAATAAAGAATACCATGGTTCATACACCTGTGCGAGAACGCACCTTTGTGGGAAAATGCCAGGGGATGGAGACAAAAATCTAGGAATCAAAATTTGTGTTAGTATGCTAGCAACACAGAGAGAGAAATATAGAAAGGAAGAGGAGGCTGCCTTGCAAAGATCTAAAATATCTAGGGGTTTCATTGATTCTTATGCACCATCAGGGCCATCACATCGTGGACAAAGAAGTCCGTAAACTTCCACCCATGGCAGTGGTTATGGAGGCAGTGGCACACCTAGATTAAGGCGTAGAACCATATCCGATTTCCTTGACGAAGGGTGTAGGAATGATGTGGATTCAAAAATTTTCCGTTTCTATATGCATGTGGGGTGCCATTCAATGTTCTTCGCTCACCTTATTGGCATGAAATGGTTTCTGCCATTAATGATGCCCCCAAAGGATATAGGAGCTCGGGGTATGACAAGGCCAGAACCGTGGGTCTTGATCATGAAAAAGCTAAAATAAACCATTCTTTGGCTAGAATGACAAATTCGTGGAATGAGCATGGGGTATCCATTGTCTCTGATGGATGGACCAATGTAAAAGGAAAGCCATTGATAAGTGTTTTGGCTGTGTCGGTTAGTGGTGCAATCTTTCTGTTAGCATATGATTATTCAGACAAATTCAAGACCGTCATTAACATTGCAGAATCATACTTGCAATAATTGAAAACACTGGGCCATACAATGTCATACAAGTCATCACTGATAATGCTGCTAACTGTAAGGCAGCTGGAGCAATTATTGAGGATAAATACCCCAACATATTTTGGTCTGGGTGTTTGGTTCACACAATGAACCTTTTGATGCATGATATCATAAAAAACAAACAACCTCAATTCAAATGGCTTGGTGATTTGTACAAGAGGTTAAAAAATGATAAAATTTATTACAAATCATAACAATACCCATGGGCTTTTCCGTACTCACTCCAAATTGGAGTTGTTGAAGATATCAAAGACTAGATTTGCTAGCTATTACCTCACCTTTAGGCACACCTTTTGAAGGTAAGAGAGTCATTGGCTGCAATGGTATCAAGCGCACACTGGCAGGTATGAAAGGACAGGGCAGAGTAGTTGACAGGCAAGGTTTTGAACATGTGGAGGAGACTGCCCTTGACCCTTTGTTTTGGGCACGTGTGAGGGAAATTTTGAACTTCACCAAGCCCATTTATCACATGATTCGGTTTGTAGATACAGATAAACCACTGATTGGGGAGGTTTATGAGAAAATGGATAGCATGTTGGGCGAAATAAAAGATGTTAAGGATAATGATCCCAACTTGTATGCAATGATTCACGACTGTGTGTGTGCATGATGGAATAAACTCAATGTTCCACTACATGCCTTGGCATATATCCTTATGCCAAAATACTACTCTCCATCTTGGTTGGGCCAACCTGCACCTGGAGGTGGGGTTAGGATGAAACCTCACACAGATCCAGAGGTACAACAGGGATACATGAAGGCATTAGACAAGTTGGTACCCGATAGGTAGGAGTGTGCTAAATTGCGCCTTGAATTAGGCAAATACTTCAGTTGCACTGCTAACTTTGGTTCTTTCCATGCAATGGAAGACAGAGACAGATTTGATGTTCTCACATGGTGGAAAGCATATGGCGGCATGGGACTTTTGCCAAAGTTGGCAAAAAAAGTTCTCTCACAGGTTGTGAATACTTCTTCTGCAGAGAGGTGTGGAGCACTTATAGCTTCATACATAATGTGAGAAGAAACAGGCTGAATGAAAACCGAGCTGAAAGCTTGGTTTTGTGTGCATTACAACTTGAGGTTGTTGAGCCATTACTGTGATCGGGCATATGAGGATCAATCATATAGAGTCTGGGACAACAACCCAGAGGATGGTAATTTGGAGGACGACATGGTAGATATGGAAGAATCGGAAGCATAACTTTTTAGGGATGATGATGAAGTATCAGCAGCACCGCCACACACAGGGCTAGTCCCACCATCCAGTAGCAGTGCGGGTGCTAGTGCCAGTGCCAGTTCTCGATATCCAACTATTGTTCCTTTGCAGACTCAGCCTCCACCTTCTAGTCATGGTCATGGACGTGGTACTCTTGAGAGTACTGGAAGACCATCATTTCCTTGTGGCTCGCACAAATTAGACATTTCTCGTGGGTGTGGCAAGGGGCCAGCCAATAGATAAAATAGATTTGTTGTTTACTAGTCTTTTCTATTTTCTAGTAGTTTTTATCTTTTATAACTGTTGGTAGTTGAACAGTTGAAACTTGACTCTTTGATATATTTAATGACAATTTAAGTTTGAAGTTTGATTTTGAAAGGTGAAACTTTGAAGTTGGCATTTATAAGTTTACAAGTCATTATGAATTATGAATATGATGCTTCATGAAAGTTATATGGTGATCAATGAATCAATGATGATAAATGTTATATATCAATGATGATAAATTGTATATATTGAATTTTGAAATCAGTGAATCAATGATGATAAATGATATATATCAATGATGATAAATGTTATATATTGAAATGAAATCAATGAATCAATGATGATAAATGTTATATATCAATGATGATAAATGTATATTGAATTTTGAAATCAATGAATCAATGATGATAAATGAATTATGATATATATCAATGATGATAAATGTTAGATATTGAAATTTTAAATCAATGATGATAAATGTTATATATTGAATTTTGAAAGCTTGAAACCTTAAGATTGATGATTCGCAAGACTCAAGAGTCAATATGTTGTATGCTTCCAACTTGTGGGCATGGTTGATGAAGATTATAACTTCTAGATGATTGATGTTATATGATTCAATCTATGTTTTTATGTTTTTTATGTCTAATTGATCATTCTACATGCTTTTGTTGACAGAGATGCATCAATATATATATATATATATATATATATATATATATACGCTCCCCGAAACGCTCCGGACCGGGAGCTTTCGAAAATGTTGCTCCTGCTCCCGCTCCTGCTCCCAAGCAACCGTGCTTTGGACAAATGTTTCCCACTCTTCTGTGACTGCATTAAGTGCAGTCCTTACCATGACATCATCCTCCACCTTTGCTCCCGTGGCAGTCAACTAATCGTTGATCGTCTATAATCTGAAGAGAAAGTGTTCCATCTCTTCCCCCTTGGTCATCATGAATGACCGCAACTGAGTCTCTAGAAGCATCTTCCTCTGGATGGACTTCCTCTCATATAGGGCTATTAAGGCCTTCCACATCTCATTAGCTGTTTTCTTCTTAGCTATATGTGGAACAATATGGTCCTTAAATCCATCCATTATGAGTCGCTTGGCACGTGCCGCAGCTTCCTCATGCATTTTCAGGAGATCTGCATCGGTTGGCGTTACCAGGACTTGTTCGTCATGGTCTCTTAAACAATATGCCTCCAAGACTACCAAGGTTCTGGCCTTCCAAATTGCAAAGTTGGACAGGCCATCCAACCTATCCTGATCACGTAGTCCATAAGGTGCTATCTGCTAAGAAAATCTATTCGGGCTCCTCCTCTCTACGCTCGAGATCTGGATCTAGGATGCTTGGCGAAATAGGCACCCTCTGCTCCCTCTGAAAACTGATTCCTCTCTTGGAAATCTGCCAAATCAATCAACAAAACAACTCTCTTCAATCCACTGATCGATCTGCCGGTTTCTTTGGCTAGAAATCCTTTGAGAAGCTAATCTCCTCCCGCTCTTTGTCTCTAGTGCTTAGGCTAAATTTTTGAAAACTTCAAAGATTTAACCCCACCAACACCTTTTGAAGTTATGCAGCGCTCTGCTTCGGGCACTTCTGAATCAAGCAACTTCATATCTGCGTCACCCAAGCTGGCCTCTGTGTGAGCACACACTCCTAGTGCTTCCTTTGTACAGTATGTACGTGGGCCTGCGTGGAGACAACGTAAGACTTTGTCACCTTGGCCTCTGTGTGACTCTGCTCCCTCTGAAACTGCGCTGTTTCTTTAGATCTGGCTTTCTGCTACTCTCTGTGCTGCTTTCTGTAGCAAGATTCTTCAGTTCTTTTGCTGGTGACTCTGCTAGATCTGCAATCCCTCTGATACCATGTGAAAATTTCTGAATGTTACTTGTGCAGAAATTACTGTTAGATCTGGTTATACTTCTCCTACTTAAACAAGTTATTAATGTTGAAATTTTCAGATTAACATCAAAGTAAAACACATAACAGACTTTCACCAATTCAGATCTAAAACAAAAAAGTACATGCACACAGAGAAAGTGACAGAAGATTTTCTGGACAATAGTCTCAGGAAAAACCCAATGCGGGAAAACTGGTCTTCTGGCTGTTGGAGGGTTTGTATTATTAAGTAGTTTTCTGAATACAACAAATCTGAGTACCACACTGGTAAACTCGACAAAGAAAAATATAGATCTGCAACTATCTTGCTGTTCTGACGCCAAATCGTTGACTAATCCACACCCTCAAACGAGATTTACAAGACTCAGCCAGATCTTGGCCCTAGAAACCCCAGTGCTACCCCTGCGTCAGCCTCTGCGTGCCTCTGCGCTGGCCTTGAGATGGTTGTGTAACCCATGAATGGGTGACGTAGACCCTACGCTGTCCCTGATGGTCTCTACGTAACCCGGATAGGTCCCCGACTGACCAACGCTGCCCTAGAAGGAACTGCGTAGCACCTTCGTAGTTGAAGTTGCCTATGCGCTGCGCAACTACTACCCTCTTTGCTACTGCTATCTCTGCTTCTCTGCTGCCTCTGGAAGCTGTTCTTTGCCTCTTGCTGATTGTAGGCACTGGGATCAGACCATCCCCTTTGTCGAAACTACCACTCTCTGCAGCTGAAACACTTTTGGAAATTCTTAGCAAACCACGCCCTAGAATTCCAGCATAGCTTCAGTGCTCTTCCACTGTGTGTCTCTTCCAAATGACCCCAAGCCTTTCCTTTATACTTTTCTCATTGGAAAACTAACGACCATGATCATATCTTGAATCAATGGCTAAGATTAAAAGAAAACTTGATCCGTGTGACTTAAGACAATTTCATCACATGTTTTAATTAATTACCTTTAATAATTTAATATTCTTAAGTTAGACTTAGGGTCCTTAATTAAAATTATTAATTAATTAATTATCTCCCAAACCGGATGAAATTTCCCAAATCTCTTTCTGGGCGTTGGAGATCTCATGTACTCTAGAGCCTCCACAAATTTTGGGAGCTAGAGCACATTTGAGGCTACCCCATCACTCAAGAAAACTCAACACCAACCTCTATATCAAAATTTTGGATAATGAACTAGTCATTATTCTACTATATGTGGATTTATTTATTACGGGTGTGGAGCAAAGAATACAAGAATGCAAGAAGATGTTGGCAACCGAATTTGAGATGAAGGATCTAGGAGTTATGCATTATTGCTTAGGTTGAAGTCTGGCAGAAACCTAGTGAGATATATCTGGGGCAAGGAAAATACATAATCAAATTATTGCAGAAATTCGGTATGATAGATTCCAAGCCTATGACTACTCCCATGATCACTAATCTCAAGAATTTGAGAAGTTGATCTGCCATGATTTTAGTGGATGCGTAGAAAACAAGATCTTGTTGCATTAAGCAGTGTTGAAGCATAATACGTTGCTGCATGTGAAGTAGGAAAGGAAGTTGTATGGTTGAGGAAACTTCTGTTAGATTTGTTTGGGAAGCCTATAGATCTTATTGTGATAATCAAAGTAGTATCCAGAATGTTTGAAGATCTCGTGTTCCATGCAAGAACGAAGCATATCAACAACAAGTAACATTGCATTAGCTTGGTACAAGATGGGATCATGAAGCTACAATATATTTCGACTGACGAATAGGTAGCGGATGTGTTCACAAAGTCTCTTCCAAATAAGAAGTTGAATATCTTAGAAGCATGCTCGGTTTGGTTGACATTTTAGATTTAGTTGATAGGAAGTGTTGAAGCATCTAATGGTGGATGCTTGGGTGTCTGATGTGTAGATCTCGAAGAGAGAGGGTGGCATTGGTCTTAGAGATCTAACCTTGGATACGCACCTAGATCCCTGGGTTGATGGTTAGTAAGTAAGCTTGATGGTACCTAGACTGGCTGAAAGCTTTAGTCCATCTTAGTCCCACCTAGATATATTACCTTGGTCAGGAATCTAGTCCGTGGCACTAAGTGTGCCTGAACTCTTTGTAGTTCATGTGTTTTGATATTTTCCATGTACTTGTATATATATTTAATTATGAAGAATGTAACTAGGTTTGGTCTTCATAATTGTACAATGTAATATATTTGTCAAAAGAAATTTTATTATTAATAAAATGACTTATTAAAGCATGGGTTTCATGATTGGTTCAATGTTTTCTAGGTCAAAGTCCCCATTGAGGACTTTAGGTTTTGTCTTGAGTCATTAGAGTCATTGTCCATTTTATTAGACCCTTCTTGGGCTTTTGTATCATGTAAAAAGAATTATTTTTGAGTCAAATAGGTCATTTGACACCTCCACACAAAGTCGACCTACATTAGGGCAATTCGATCCACAAAAGAGGCTATATATAGAAGTGCAGTTCAATTCATTTGCACCACACTCGGTCGACAAGTTCGATACACAAGAAAGAGAGGCAAAAAAGTGCAAAGTTGCAAGAGAAGGAACAAGATTGCAGGGAAAGACAAGATCGAAGTATTGGGCCATCTATCTCTCACACGTGCGAAGTTACTGGGCAATTGCAGTGGTCGAAAATCTGAAATTCACTGCAGGTCAAAGTTCTGTTGCAGGGAAGGACAAAATTCTGCTGTTGCAAGGTCAAAATTCTGGGTCGAAGTTGCTACTGGGAAGTTATAATCTGGAGAAGGAAGGGCTGACTTGGTTGTTGGAGGAAGTCTGTGTCTAGGTCAAAGTGCCCTGGATCATCTCCTTTTGTCTTAGGAATCTATTGAAAGAAGCGTTATGACTTGGTTTGCCCCTCAATGGGGATTGTCTCTGGCTGTGCACCTATATCTTGTGTCTATTGTTCTTGTGATCTTCATACACATATAATATGGTAATTTTTTGATGAAATATAATCTAGTAAAGAAGTAAAAGAGGGCAACATAATTCACAAGTAATTATCAAGAAAGAGGAATCAAACCCTAATTCTACTAGCATTGATTTCTCAACATGATGCACTTTCGATGAGCTGAATTTCTCTCTCACAGAAAGATTGGTTGGATTTTCTCCTTGTGGGTTCTTCCCTGGCTGGTAGCCTAATTTCTGGTGTCTCTTGTCTCTTTTTTTATTGTTCATTGTGATCTCTATTGCTCTATTGATGAAAGTGAATGGTTGAACTTTTTTTTTATGTATAACTGCTTAATGATTAGAATGCTATAAGAAGATTAATTGTATCATTGGATGTAGTTATCAATTTTGAAAAACTGTACTACTCTTGATTCCATTAGAAAATCAACAGAGACTTCATAGAAACCACAGTCCCATTGTCACTGTTATGTTAAAATTAATTTGTTTAGATGTTTTACAAATGCAATATGTTCAGTTATTTTTGAACCAATAATTTGACTGGCTTCATTGCTGCTATCCATGTTAAACCATTTTTCATTCAGGAGGGTTTATTAAGATATTTACTTGAATGCATTATAGATAATAGTGTTACTGAAAAGAATGATTGGCAAAGAACAAATAGTGTGCAAGCCCCGACTTGTATTATATGTTCAAAGTTTTTTTTCTAAGATGGGAAGAAGTTATAATAGCACCACAGTTGCATTGATCTTTAATCCTAGCCGGGTCATCTTTAGTCGTGGTTAGGCATATGTAATTCCCAATATCAGTGAACAAGATTGGAGAAAAGATAATTAAGATGTATTTCCAGTCTATTCCAACTTCCAAGTGAGGTCTACCTTCATATTTTTCATTTTTAAGATGCGTAAAGCATGTCTATTGCTTTTTCCTTGAAATATTTATATTCAAGATCAAGTTTTATACCAAAATTGCAGGTTCATAAATCGGGATGTCATTGATTTTTCAGATGCTCAAGAAATAGCACCAGTTCAGGTATTTGAACTTTTCTTTATACCTAGTAAGGTAGTTAGTGAATTATATTTTTTAGGTGATATTTCAGTTCTAAGCATTTGTGCTGATTGGATTGCAGGAATGGGAATTGGCAGAAAACACTCAAGGAGAACTTGAATATCAAACAAAGTGAGGATTCAGTTCCAACTGTTTCACTCATAAATAGGATTCTCTGTAGCTGGGCATGTTTTCTTGGTGTCATAATCTTTATCTAGTTGTATGGGTTTGACTTTGGTTCCTGATTTGAGTGCTAGCAAGGTTCCTTTGTAGTGTGTGTCTCATATTCTAGAATCTTTTGACTTGACTGTTTAAGCTTGAAAACTTGTTTTATCTGATGTCTTGGAATTGGCAGAAAACGTTCAAGGAGAACTCGAGTAGCAAACAAAGTGAGGATTCAATTGCAAGTGTTTCACTAGCAAATAGGATTCTCTGTTGCTAAGAATTTTTTCTGGGTGGTGTCATCTTTATCTAGTTGTAGGGATTTTATTTGCTTCCTGATTTTAGTGCTAGCAAGGTTCCCTCATAGTGTGTGTCCAATATTTTGAAGTCTTTTTGACCTGTTTGTTTATCCTTGAAACCTTGTTTAACGTGAAGTCTTGAATTGATGTTTTGTGTTTCCTTGCTTTCACTGTTGCATGCTCATCTGTGATTTTTTCCCCCTTTTTTTAGATGTAAGTCAATTTTCCTGAGTAGAACTTTTAACCCCCTATAATATATAATTATGTAAAACCCTTTTAGCAGTTCCAATCTTGTATTTTTATAGAGACCTTATGTATTTTAATTTCTTAACAAACTTGATGTCTACACAATTATGAATGCTACCGGCTCTAAGTCTTATCAATATTCCTTAGGCATAGTTGGAATATATTTAATCATAGGTTCTTGTGTTTCTTCTTTAGAAGTAATAGTTCCTTTTTGGGACACCCTATCTTCTTTCTTATTTTGGTGGTTGCATGAGATTGAAGGTAATGATGTTTTTGGAATTGCTTCATCATGAAATATTGGCATTTGGATTTTGATTTTATTGGACTAACTCGTCCTATCTTTGTTTCTTTCATGATTTGCGGTTGATGAATTTGGTTTTATTGATAGAAATAATTTTAGAAATGAATTATTAGCAAGTTGTTGCAACACTAGCAAATTATTAGCATGCTTGTTAGTTGTGTCAGATCTCGATTTATAGGAGTTTGTTGAATCGTTTTTCATCTTATATATGTATGTATTTTAATGATCAATGGAGGTGGTGGTGAGACAAATTTGTCTCACCTTGTGTGAGTAACTGTTGTGCTAAGTCATAGGACATGTCACCCCTTGTGTCCCTTATTTCATTTTTCAGACATGAGTTTGCCTCGTGTCTTGTTCATAGGTTGAGTTTGATTGGTGCTGGACATGAGCCCTACTGGTGTCCCGACTCCTAAAATTTGGACATGTGTCTAAGAAAGAAAACATCTTAAAATCGATTTGTTGCCTTGTTCTCACGCAATTTGGTTGCAGATTTGGATCTCTCAAAGGTTTTGGAGTGCAACTAAGGGCAATTAAACAATGTTAGAAGGGATTTCATTTTCATCTTTAAATTTTTAACTTGCTTATATTTTCTTCTTCATCCAGTAATTATACAATTGTGCAAAACATAAGGGTCACAAAGAGACAAAGAACACTAGAAATTAGGCTTCAAGCCAGGGCAAAACTTGTTATGAATATAATTTATATAAAAATAATATAAATATAAATAGTAATGATAATCGTGATAATAGTTCAATAATGGTTCAAAGCTTCAAGAAAGCACAACCCTCTCTAAGAAAATCCCTAGAAATTAAGGTCTAAGACCTAGGGTTTTGAGGTTTTTCGATGGTGATAGGTATTCACAATGTTATCATCAATAACAAATAGGTTGGTCATAGAGGTCATTTTGAGTTAGGTCAAGTGTGTTGATCAAATAAATTCATGAAAATTTTAAAATTTCATGATTAGTCTATAGTTTTAAAGGGTCCAAGGTGTTTTTGTGTTATGTAATTAAAGTCTTGTCATAAGCCAATTTTAAAAAATCACATACATCAGTCAAATAACTCATTCTTGACATTTGTCACCTTTTACCTGAGTCCACAGTGATTTCTGTGCAAAACAGGTGATTTTCGCTATGGACTCCCCTGACAATTCTGTAGCGAATTTGTCAACTTTCTAACAAAATTCACTACGAACTCCTATTTTTCTGCAACGATTAAGGGATTGATGAGTTGTCAGTTTGTGAGAGGTTGGGGGTCAAATTTCCATCACATGCTTACCTGTTATGAATCATAATTTAGTGTGTCACGCTTGGTCATTATCACCACCACATCATTCTGTTTTACCTTCACTTTTTGTTTTCTTAATTTAACCTTCATGCATTCGAGCCTAATCACTTACCTTGTCATCCCCGTGAGTTGCTTTTGCCACCATTTCCCTGTTTTGTTTTCGATCTAGCTGCTATCATAGGTGATTTCCCAATTCTGTCCACAAACAACTTGCTGTCAAAGATCATCTTTTGCAGGTGTCAACTTTCAAAGAAGGCGACGCTATTTTGGAGGAGATGGCCGCACATAAGAAGACCAAAAAGGGAGGTTCAGTGGTTAGGTATGAACCTATGGACCTCAAATTGGTCATGGAAGATCCTAGTTTTGCAGAGGCCTTCACCAATGTTGGTTGCATGAGATTTTGTCAAAAGTTGCAAGGGTAACATTCTCAAGTTTCCAAAGACTTTGCTATAAATTTTGTGGGCAATGCTTCAAAAGTAGGCATATTGAGTTGTACAGTTTCCCTTGAAACCATTGCTCAAGCAACAAAGATTCCTAGATCGGGGGAAGAATGGTTCAAGGCCACTAAGTTTAAATTACAGAATTGTGATGAGTTCTTGAGGCAAGAACATATAGGGGTGGACATGACATTAGGTATACCTAGGAGTTGTCTAAAGGAGAACTATTCAAAGCTATTGCTGGTAATCCAGAAGTATTTTACATGTGAGGGAAGATTTCACATGATATACCAGTACCATTTCAAACTTCTACTCCACTTTACAGGTAAACAACTCTTGGATCTTCCATTCTTCCTTTTCAAAAGCCTGAGTATGATGTCTGATAAAGTTCAAGTAAGACCTGAGAGTAGTGATACATCTGTATTTCATCATGGATTGATTAAGTTGCTGGTTATGGAGGAATTGCAAAGGTTGAACAGAGACTGGGCCACATTTTTGTTTCTAAGTGGTTATTATGTGGATTTGACTACTCCAAAGAAGACACCCAAGTCCAAAACAAGTACTCCCAAAAAGGATAAAGGCCCCATAGTTGAAGCTGAAGATGAACTTGAAAAAGACATGCAGCCTGTAGCAGAAAATATGGAGATGGAAGTTGAACATTTGCAGGAAACAACAGTGGCACCTCAGCCAACATCCACAAGCAGCAAGAAAAAAACTGACAGAAGGAATTCTAGGAGGATTATTATGATTCAGACAGAAGGAAAGGGTAAGCTTTACAGGCTATTGATATTGAAGAGACTTTTGTAGTTAAACCTGTGGAGATAAAGGGAACCAAGATGAAAAAGAAAGGCCTTACTGCAAAAAAGCTTAATTTCTGCAGTGAAGACTTTGGTTATGTCTTCAAGCCTAGAAAGCCTGTTACTAGGTCACAGATCTCCAAAGGGGACAAGTCTGATAAGAAGAAGAATGAACTGATTCAAGCAATACCTCTATTCCGAAGACAAAAAAACTGACTGATTCACACCCTCAAATGGGATTTACAGAACTCAGCCTTTTTCGGTCTCTAGAAACCCCAACGCTGCTTTGAAGCCTTCTACGTCATCCTTCCTAGCCTGCGTTAGCCTCTGTGTTGCTCAGGAAGGGCCTGCGTCACCCTAGCTGGGGTTACACTGCCCTTACGCTGCCCTTTCTAGGCCTGTGTTAGCCTTTCGTGGCTCCTACTGCCTTTGTGCTGCCCCTGCTAGGCTCTCGGCTGGACTGCGTAGCTACAGCTTCTACGTTGCCTTGGTTTGCTGCTTCTCTGCCCTCTTTATACTCTTGGCCTGGGACTAGACCATCCCCCTTGCCAATACTACCCCTCGCTGCAGCTGAAACACTTATGAAATTATTAGCAAACCACGTCCTAGAATTCCAACTTAGCTACAATGCTCTGCCAGTGTGTGTGTTCTCCAACTGATCCCTAGCCCTTCTCTTATATTTTTCTCGTTGAAACATCAACGACCATGATCTAATCTTGAATGGACGTCTATGATTAGACGCTGCTTGATCCACGTCACTTAAGTCATTCTCATCACATGTTTAGTTTAATTAACTTTAATATTTTATTTTTCCTAAGTTAGACTTAGGGTCCTTAATTAAAAAGATTAATTAATTAAATATCTCTTAAACTTGATGAAATTTCTTAAAACGCTTTCTGGGTCTTGGAGATCTTATGTCCTCTGGTACCTCCACAAAGTTTGGAAGCTAGAGCACATCCGATGCTACCCCAACACCACAAAATCTCAACACTCCCTCTTAGCGAGGAATGTGCTTTAGCAAAACACTTCACCCTAAAGGCTGCTCCGATCTCTGGTGTTAGTCCTCGTGCTAATGCTTGGCCTGCTGCCCTTCATCACTGCGCTGCTGCTGCTCTTCTGTATTGCTGCCAATGGTGTTGCCACCGCCACTGCTACATCTATGCTGCAGCTCCCTCTCAAATTGCTGCATCGTCCTGCTCATAGCACTGGCACTTCTAATTGTTGCAGTGCAACTCAGTTGTTGAGAGTAAGCAACTGAAGGACCCCTGCCCAAATGATAGACAATTCATTCGGGCTGCATCTCATCACTGAAGCTCTACAAGTTGCTGCTGCACGCTGTCCTCCTGAAGCCTTTGCGCTGCTGTAGCTCTGCATTGTGTAAGTAGACCTCCTTTGCGCTGCAGCATCGGCACTGCGCTACTCCCTCTCCAGCTTTTCAGCCTCTGCCTTTGCTTCATCCGTGATCTTTGCACCCACTGCTCCGGTCATTTTTTGCTACTGTCTTAAGGCTCTCGCTCGTAGCACAGATGTGATCCAAGACTTGGGCTACTCAAGGATCCCGCAATCACTCTGTAGCTGTTATACAAATCAATGTCACCCCACTTTTGTGGTTCATGAGCGCTCATGGCTAGGTCATCATCGGAGCCATCATCTGCTACAACAGCCTTGGAACTAGAAGCTTCCTTGTACTTTTTCTTCTGAGGACAATTGCCGGCGAAATGTCCAAGTTTGCCGCACTGGAAACATTTCATCTTTGACAGATCATGCTTCTTTTTACCTTGCTGCCTCTTTGATGGCAGGGCTGCGTCTTCCTCTTCCTCTTTGCTCACTTTGCTCGAATTAGTGTTGTACTGCCTCTTGGCTATTCGACTGATCTCCTCTTGTCAAAGGATAGCCCACATATTGCCCAAGTAAGGAAGATCCACTTTGCCCAAAAGAAATTGGACAAATGTTTCCCAGTCCTTTGTGGCAGCATTTAGAGCAGTCCTCACCATGACATCATCATCCACCTTCACCCCCATGCCTGTCAGCTGATCCCGGATCGACTACAGTCTGGATAGGAAAGGATCGATTTCCTCTCCCTTGGACATCATAAATAACCTCAGCTAGTTCTCCAAGAGCATCTTTCTCTGGAGGGACCTCCCTTGATACAATGTGGTTAGAGCTTCCCACATCTCATGAGCCGTTGTCTTCTTGGCTATGTGTGGTACCACATGATATTTGACCTCGTCCATAATGAAGCGCTTGGCATGTACCACTGCTTGTGCTTCTCCAGGAGTTTCGCATCAGTCGGTGTAGCCAAGACTTTCTCTGCATGCTCCCTATACCATAGGCCTCCAGGACTACCGCGATTTTGGCTTTCCAGATAGAAAAGTTGGACAGGCCGTCCAACCTATCTTGATCACGCAGTTCATGTGGCGCCATCTGCTCAGAAATGTGTCATAACAAACTCTCCTCTCTCTGCTAGAGACTCAGATCTAGGGTCCTTGGCGAGAAAGGCACCCTCTGCTCCCTCTGACAACTGACTTCCTGCTTTGGAAGTCGGCCAAACACAACGAATCAGCTCTCTTCAATCACCCTATGATCAATATTCATATTTATTTGGTAGGAAATCTACTGAGAAGTTGTTCTCCTCCCGCTCTCTGTCAACATAGCTTAGGCTAAATTCTTCACCGGTAGAATCTTCACCCCACCAGCAACTGCTGAAGGTCTACAGCTTAGCTTCTGGTTCATGACACTCTGCACAACAATCAAATTTTGGACTGCGTCATCCTGGCTGACCTCTGTGTGGACAGACTGGCTCAGCGCAGCCTCTACGCAGTGCAGGCTGCTCCTGCGTCCCTCTGGAAGGCATTGCACTGCCTCTGTGGTACCCCGTTAGGACTGCGTCAGCCCTAGCCTCGCTCTAGCTGCTTCTGCATCCTTCTGATGCTGCACTGCCCCTTTCGGCTTCTATGTTGTTGCTGCTGCTTTTTGCAACACAAATTTCTTCAACCGTCTTGCTGGAGATCTAGCGTGATCTGCAATCGCTCTAATACCATGTGAAAGTTTCTGAATTTACTAAATAGAAACCCTACTGTTAAATTCTTGATTTACTTCTCCTACCTACAGAAGTTATTAATTTGAAAACTTCAGCGTTAACATTGAAGTAAATACATTAACAACCTACACATGCAGATCTAAACTGAATAACATGCTCAATGACAAAGTGACACACAAGGATTTTCTGCACAAATGTTCTTGGAAAAACCCAATGCGGGAAAACCGGTGTTGCTAGCTTTTGGAGGCTTTTATTATTAAGCAAATTCTAAGTACAACAATCCTAGGAACCCAAAACTAGTTAACCCGATAGAGAAATAATTTTGCAACAATACCTCTATTCCGAAGACAGAAAAACTGACTGATTCACAACCTCAAATGGGATTTACAGAACTCAGCCTTTTTCGGCCTCTAGAAACTCCAGTGCTACTCTGAAGCCCTCTGTGTCAGTCTTCCTGGCCTGTGTCAGCCTCTGTGCTACTCAGGAAAGGCGTGCGTCACCCTAGCTGGGGTTGCACTGCCCTTTCTAGGGCCGCGTCAGCTTTTCGTGGCTCCTGCTGCCTCTGTGCTACCCTTGCTGGGCTCTCGGCTGGACTGCGTAGCTACTGCCTCTGCGTTGCCTTGGTCTGCTGCTTCTTTGCCCTCATTGTACTCTTGGCTTGGGACTCGACCATCCCCCTCGCCAATACTGCCCCTCGCTGTAGTTGAAACACTTCTGAAATTCCCAGCAAACCACACCCTAGAATTCCAACTTAGCTTCAGTGCTCTGCCAGTGTGTGTGTTTTCCAACTAACCCCAAGCCCTTCACTTATACTTTTCCTGTTGAAACATCAACGACTGTGATCTAATCTTGAATCGACGGCTAAGATTAGAAGCTGCATGATCCGCGTCACTTAAGTCATTCTCATCACATGTTTAATTTAATTAACTTCAATCTTTTAATTTTCCTAAGCTAGACTTAGGGTCCTTAATTAAAAATATTAATTAATTAAATATCTCTTAAACCTCATGGAATTTCTTAAAACTTTTTTTGGGTCTTGGAGATCTTATGTACTCTAGTCCCTCCACAAAGTCTGGGAGCTAGAGTACATCCGATGCTACCCCAACACCCCAAAATATCAACACGATGTTTCTATCTCTCCCTCTCAACTATGGAAGATATACTCATTCCTATAAAAGGAATATACCCAAGCTTCCTCTTATCGAGGGACTTGTCCAAGCTCCCTTTTTAACTAGGGACTTGTTACAAACAAAAACTATTTGCTCTTTGGTGGAGATAATTGTACTATCAACTGCTTGTAAGGCTCCTCCTTTTGATGTCATGAACTTCATTTTCTGAATTACGGAGCCTTCATCTTCTAGATGATCTTCGTAGGACATCGACCATCCATCACTTTCATTTCAACAAACCATAGTGTTGAACCAATAGTCATGTCATCCTTCTTTGCCTCGGAATGTGATCTTTTAGTACACATCTGGCTTTTCTTTACATATCTACCTCTTACAAGTCATGTTTCTCTCTGGCTATTTCATCCAATCACATGAGTACTAGTTGTAGATGACATCTACAACTCTCTTCTGGTAGCCCTCTTTCAACCCAACCAGATGTTGTTCAAAAATAAAAAATGAACATCAAATCAAATTTACCTTTTATGATGGCCTTTCATCATGACATCTGCTTCTTGCAACATCAACATCTTGCACATTCATAAACACATCTGCAAGACTTTGAATGTCAAGGGTCTCCTTCCTTTACATATCTGATCAAAGTCTTCATATCTTCTCTTTGGAGATGTCATAGCTAATGTTGGTGACTTTTCTTATTTTACGTGAGTATAGTTGCATCTTTTACGAGCTCTTCTTCCTTTCTTCACATATTGCTCCCCAGGAACTTCTACACATAGTTCCTTCATCTTTGTCAACCACCTCATATTCCATATGAGGTCATATTATGTCGATTTCATCTTATCAATATGTGAACTAGTTCAAGGTATGTGCCTTCATGCATCTTTCTAAAGGAAGAGATTCTTCTTCTTCGATCATGCTGATGAGATAGAGCATTCAACCATGCTATCGCAACAATAAATACATAACTCTTTTCTTCTTTTGGTCATCTGGACTTCCTTTGGCAGATTCCTTTAAAGACAATTCAACTATCTTGACATGTTGCACTCCTTTGTCATCATACAATCATCCTCCTAAACAATGGATCCCACACAAGGTGGAATGTAGACCATTAGCGAGACACTTGCTTCTTCCAAGTAGAGGTGAACCTTTAATGAAGATTCCAATGGAGGATCTTAATTATCCTCATTTTGCAAATTCTCCTTTCTAATAATGATGATGTATGATGATCTTTTTCTATCATGCTAGATGACTTTCTTCCAACCATATATACTACTCTTTTGGTTGTCTTTTCATGCTTTCATTGAGGATATCATGAGCTACTTCCTTTCCATCATAGTGACTGCTACAACCATGTAGACTTCTGCTTCAACTATCCTTTCAAGCTTCTATGATGATGTCCTTAACTACTTCAGTCATATGCTTTTATCTTGTTGCATCCTATCATACTTATGATGCTTCTCATCTTGACTGCAATATTTAAGCATAGTAGACGTCTTTTCACCTCATACTTCTCCATGCTATGTACTCGTGAGAGACCTTAATAGTGAATATTAATCCCTTCTTCCTTCCTGGATTTCTTCTCATCATGTTCTTCTACTTCTTTGGCAATATGGGCATCATTCCTTTCTTTCCTTTTCTTGATGTCCTTTTTGAGGTTAGGACAATTTCTCTTGAAATGCCCATATTCTTGACTGCAAAATATTGGATCTTTGACATATAGATCTTCTTCTTTTTTTGAGAGTCAAACTTCCCAAACTTTCCTTTTCTCTTATCCATGGTAGCAAATGCTTGAACTTGTTCATTTGATCCCACATTGCTTTTTGCCTTCAACCTGGTTTCTTCAATCTTACATAATGACCAAACTACACTGGATTTAGTGGCTTCCCTCTTCCCATAGATACTTGATACAAAGTTGCCCTATTCATGACGTAGTGCATGGAGCACAACGGTGGTCATTTCTTTGTCGGACATTATTTCCCCCAACTCTTGCAGTTGGTCTCGTATTTGTGACACCCTCATAAGATATGAGGCTATCCCTTCTTGTTTTGATAACCTTCATCTTATACAACTTGGTTCTCAAATATATCACTTCCCCTACAATGCTTACAAAAAATAGTTCTACCAACTTTTCATAGATTTCCTTTGATGTCTCCAACTTTGCTACATAATGGATGAGGGGATCCTTGATTGATTCAATAAGGATTCCTTGAGCCCTTATTGCCCCTTTCATATAATTTGATATTGCTTGAGCTTGTTCTTTAGATGGTTTGGAGACTTTGCCATTGTCATGTCCAATAACTTCATTCTGTATGAGGATCATGTCTGTCCTGTTTTTCCATGCAATGAATTTTGATGACCCAACCAATTTGTTGCTCTCCTTGCAAAATGAAGTCATTTTGAGAGATTCAGACTTAGGTATAAGGATACTTGTCAAGTGAAGATACATCTATGATGCCTTTCTTGATTTTGATGATTGTTGATGATGATAGCTTCCTTGAAGATGACAATACTTCTTCTTGAGATGTCTTTCTTCAAAAATGCTTGAGATGTGATCCTTAATTTAAAGAGAGGGAGAACACCTCGATTCCTTTGATGATGATGGCAATGCTTCTTCTTGCTTCCTTGGATGAAAATGTAGAATATGGAGGCTTCAAGATGCTTCAAATGTGTAGTCCTTATTTCTTTGACTAAAGATAGGGTTCTTTTTGAAAGTAGAGTCTTTGAGGTCTTCTTCTTGTTGCTGCTTCTAGATGGTGTGATCTTTGAGATGAGATGGGTTGTCCTTCTTGATGGTTTGATTTCCTCTTTGATGTCTCGACTTTCTTGATGATACTTCTTCAAGCTGCCTTTCCTTCTTGTTATAGTCACCTGATCTTTGATACCATGTTGAGAAATATAGGGTTAACAAGTTAGGTTATTTCTCTTACTTTGATAACTGCTTGTGATGTATTTAGACTTAACTTGATTAGTTTGTTCTTTCACTTGTTATTATTATGTTTGTATGCTCAAACAACTACCAAATCATAAAGAAAAATGAGACAAGAGGACACAAGATATAGGCTATTAGGCAGGGCCAAAGCCTCTCCACTTGAGAGGAAAACCCACAAGAACCTTTATCTTCTTATAGAACTTCAATTGACAATTTTTATGACCTATGACCCTTGTCAAACGACCCCCACCACTACCAAGTTACAATTCGCTTTTGAATGCCTTACTCTTTACAAGTGTCAAATCAAGTCTCTTTTGCTTCAAATTTGCATTTAGATCATAAGCTCGGACCTACACCTTGACCGTAATATCTTGACCTCTTATGGATTGCAAGTTTTGGTCCGCAGAAACCCTAGGATAGCACGTGTGAGAAGAAATGGAGAAATATGTCTTCTTTTCTGTTCGCTTGGCCTCCTCCTTTTTCCTTGTGAACTCGGATCCTCAAAAAAACAATTCTTATTGACACCAATAAATGACTTCTTGATGGTGTCGCATCTTGGCTTCCTCGAAACGTACAAAGGCCCTAATCTCTTTGCACGTCTCGAGGTGTAGGAGGCCCAAAAAGAGTCCCAAACTTTCGGTCTTCCTTCTTTTCTTCTCTATCTAAGAGGTTTTTTGTCCTTTCCTTTTCTCTCTTTTTGCTTGCTCTTGGATGCTTGATCAATGCTCCTTTGAATGAGGTTGAATGCTCTTATATATAGGCTTCCTTGAGTACCCTAATAGGCCGACTTGTTCTTGCACTATGACGAGGTCTTGGAGGGTCTTTTGACTCTATATTTGACTCAAATAAATTTTCTTTACAATAGGTGACATGCCCAAAAGGGTCTTCCATACATGGCAATGACTCAATTGACGTGTAGACTCAATGACAAGCCCATAGAAGCACACAATGGGTGCTTGACCTAAAAATAAATTTCCCGTCGAGCATGAAACCCATGTCTAAAGAATGACAATAATGAATTTATTTTTCTCTTTATAACAAATACATAAAATCATGATTACATGTGTCATTATGAAGACGTAACCTAGTCACATATTTCAACAGCTTTAGGTTCTCAAATCACCAAAAATTCTCCCTAAAATTTCGCCGCAAGCCTTAGATTTTTGTCCTACCCTTAAAAGTGTTGATTCTAAGGAGATAAAAGTATGGAGGAAATTTAGGATTGATCACCAATGACTTGGACTAGTGCCTTTTCCTTTAGGCATATGGAGTCAAGGATGTGATAGATAAGCCAAATTTGTTGCTAAGGAGGCTAAAATTTGATGCCCTAGGTATCAAAATTCCAACATTTACCCACTCAATGATAAATAGAGTTTGATGGAGAGTTATAAGAATTCATCCACTATAAACATTCCTTACATGTTATACATTGAGTAACATATGCAATTCTCAACTAGATAGCCTTTAAAATTTATTTTCAACAATTCCATACATTAGACAAAATCAAAATGATAATCTTTTACCATATGCACTTTCAAGATAACACGTAGTATATCCTTCCATTCACCAAAGAAATAACTCCAGATGACAATCCAAAATAGCTTCCAAACATCAAATGCATTCGAAGAATCTCCAATAGCCAAGAAGGAACAAGTGCAAGTTTCTCACAAGATGTCGAATTGTCCAAGAGATGATGATGAGAGACTCAAATGATGTCTCTCTTATTTATACATGTCTTATGAGATGTATTTAGCCCAAAAGCCCCTCTTAGTTGTAAAATGATCGGGAAAAACTAATTGAGGTTACAAGGCAACCTCATAGCCAATGGAAAATCGTTAGAGTTAACCCACAAGAAGCTCGAAATGTTGATGTCATCAATGTGTGGGCCTCTTGAGGCATATGTTGAGCTCATCAAGTGCCGATTGAGTGAAGAGGGCTCCAAAAATCATCCTCTAGGTGTTGGCCCCTAAATCTCTATATAAATCATCATGTGGGCTCCGAGTTTTTTGTTTGGGGGCACAAAATGGGTCTCATGTTGATTTTTGGTAGCATTGGAAGTGCTCTAAGTCTCAAATTTTTTAGGCACATGTATTCCAAAGAATTCAAAAAAACGTTTGTGGAAATTCCACTCGGAATATGTTTGATTAAATTATTAATTATTTTAATGGAGACTCTAAGTCTAAACTTAGGGAAATTGAATAATTAAAGGATATTAATAAAATAGAGTGTGAATCTTCTAGAGAACATGGATCAAGTCAAGTTATGATCTTAGCCGTTGATTAGAGATCTAATCTTGATCGTTGATATCTCAACGAGAAGACTATAAAGGAAGGCTTGAGAGTCGTTTGGAAAATACACTAGTGCGGATACTCGCTGCCCAAATAAATCGATTTTCTCGGTGGTTGAAGTTCGATAAGAGAAAATCGATCCGGAGGGAGAGTCGCATGTGGAGGAGAGACAGAGAGGGTTCAACATCAATTCGGGTGTAGGAGCATGTGACGCAGATGGCAGGAAGGGAACAACACAGAGGTGACGCAGCTTCGCACCGTCCCACACACAGAGCAGCCGCAATGGTGATACAGAGGCCCGGGAGGATCCTTCCGGGTTGTTTCTCATTCGAAAAATTTTGTGAGAAAATTCTCCAGAGTTATCATAGAGAATTTCTCTTCATTATTGTCGATTGTAAATTGTACAAGAAGATTTTTGTTGAAGAATAATAGAAACCCACATCCGTTGCACCGGTTTTCTTGCATTGGGCTTTTCCTGGGGATAGTTGTCTAAAAATCTTCGTGTCACATTCTTGTGCTAGTATTTCCTTGTAATTTTGCTTAGTAATTGTATGGTGAAGTTTGCATTTGAATTTATTTCAATATTTATCGAAGAGAATTTCCGTAAATAACTTATTTCGAATAATGAGTAGGAGAAATAATATCGATATATTGCAGTAGGATTTTAAGTTGAAATTTTCACATGGTATCGTAGCAAGGTTGATCAAGAAATGAGGGTCTACGCCAAATGGAACTCGTGCTGCTCGCTCTAGCAACGAATCGTACCCCCTGAGGGTTTATGCATTCCTTCTAAAGAAGTCGCTAGAAAAAAAAAGCAAGAAGAAGATGGAAGATCGTGTTATTTCAAATTTGGCCTCAAGGCTAGGAAAAGGAATGTGCGTTTTTTTCTAGCTCTGCATCATCAAATGACTAGTATATTGATAGCGGGGCTTCAACCCATATGATCGGAGAAAGACATCATTTCTCCCGCCTATCAAGAAGAACGGATGGACTTCCAAATTACTATGGGAAACAAGACAAAGTGTATCGCCGTAGGAAAAAGGGACCGTAGCATTTCGCATGTGACGTGGGAACAGCTTCTCGAGCCACAAATGTGTTGCATGTGTCTCGGTATGGGAATGAATTTGCTTTCGGTGTCTCAATTGCAGGGACAAGGGATATGATGTATACTTTATCGGAAGGAAAGTCTATGTCAAGCATCCAAGCTGGAAGAAAAAGGCTCAGATTGGGACTCGAAGCAACAGACTATACAAGTTGCGCCTAGAGTCTCCAATGGCACTAGTAGGCAACAATCTAAGTGGCGAGTCGGATCCGAATGAGCTATGGCACGGATGAATGGGGGCATCTACACCATGGAGTTTTGAGAATGCTTAGAGAAATTGTTATGGGAGTTCCATTTCTTAGCACCAAGCATGATGACATGTGCAGAAGGTGCGTACTTGGGAAGTACGCTAAAGCAACATATTCCAGAAGCAACAGTAGGGCGAAAAGTGTATTGGGACTTGTTGTCACATAGAATGTCTAGGCACCGCGACAACGACTCAGATCGGGGGCTGTCACCCTGATCCCCAATCTCTTTATCTAAGATGTCTCCTTGCAAACTAAGGGAGGTAGACCCTAACGAAAAAATGGAGGAGAACTGGTTGAAAACCAACCAATTCAGGAGACAAGTTAAATGACCAAGTACTTGTTAAGATTAACGAGATTTTACAGATCCAATTAGATTTGAAGTTTAAAACCAGTGCCTTGTGGAGTCAAAATATCCTGTTATGGAATTAAAATCAAGTAATTAATAGGTAACAATTGCTACAAAAAAAAAATTCGCTCCACCACGATGATATTCAATGAAACACCTTCGTAATCATGCATCAACAATGTTCGATAAAGACATGCAATTTATCATCACTTGAATTATTCTCAAAGTTGACTAAAGCAATTAATTGCCAATTCCACGCAATTTAAAACCACACTTATAGATAGCCTAACGATCATCAACCATAGCTAAGCATGAAACACTTCGAACCAACCATTTAAATTTCGAAACAAAAATATTATCGTGAGAGAACCATCGAATTTAAATGTTAGACATTTCCAATAATTTCGAATTAAAATGATATTCTAAATAATTCCAATTCAGAAATATATAGTCAAGCTTTAGATAGGAATAAATTTAAAACTAACCTTGACTATGTAAAAATTTTTAATTGTTTTGAGAATTCTCTAAAGTTAGAAATTTTAAAATTTTGGTCTTTTTTAATTTTTTGATTTTTGATTTTCTTATCCAAAGTTTAATGAAACTAAAAAAACAAAAAAAAATATAAACAACTAAAGCTAAAGTCCAAAAAAGTCAAGAATTTTTCAAAAAAAATTATTTATTAAAGTTTCTAAAAAGATAAAAAAGAAGTTAAGTTAAACGTTACTTATCTCATCTAACTTCAGAAAAAATATGAAACCGAAAATCTAAAGCTTAAGCTTAAACTAAAACTAAAACTAAAGCAAATTTAAAAAAAATCTAAAATCTAAAGTTTAATACCAAACTAAAAATAAAAATCGAAAATCTGAAATCGAAAACAAAAATTTGGATTTGCCGGAAGTTTTTTATTTTGCTTGTATGTGCAGGTGAGGGACGGCATATGGACGGCGTGAAGGACTGCTGTAGCAGAGATGGGAACGTACAGATAGCATGAAGGAGCAGGCGTAGGGAAACCAAGCAGGGAAATGCCAAAGAGAGCGTACGGACAGGCAACGTACGGACAACAGCAGCACAGATGAAGGAAAATAACGCAAATGAGAAAGGGATGATAGCTGAGGACGCTACATACGGACAGCGTATGGATGTCAGAGAAAAAGGTTACGTACAGACAGTGTACGGACGACAAGGAGCTGAATGTAGAAAAGAGTTGGATAATGGGCAGCGGAGGGAGCAAGCGCTGAGGCACGATGGAGGCAGAGCTTTCAAAATTTTTTCTTTTTATCCATAGAATCATATTTTTCTTTTTTAAATTTGAATGCACTTGCAATTATTTAATCTTCGCAACAAAGATCAACTCCAGATCTGCAACCAGATCCAATCTTGAGACCAAATCTTACCCTCCAGGGCCTAGATTTGACTCAGACCTTTTTTTTTTTTTTTTGAGAATCTCCCAATAGAACCTGAAAAACCAGAAATAAGGAAGCAAACCCCAAAAATAAAATAAAATAAACCTTAAACCTTGGAGAATATTTGCAAATTTACAGTGCTATTTTACAGATCAGAGGCCCTCATGGCCAGATTTAAAACCATTTTGCATAATTAATAAAAAGAGAAATTAAAAGAGGCACAAGAGCAAGAAGACCTTGCAAAAAAAAAAATCGTAAGATAACTTTGGGAATTAGGAAACAATGAGCTTTTTCATATTTTTTTTGAAATCTGAGAGTTGGCTGATCTAATTGAAGACTTCCCCAAACGCTCAAATCTTGAATAATGATCTCTGCACACATAGATCTGAATTTTAGATTGATAGAGATTTAAAAAATAACCATGAGACCTTTTAGAAAAATAGATAACTGATATTTCCATCAAATCAAAATGCAATTTTAGAAACCCAGAAAACTGCACAAGATACCTGTATGCAGATCAATCCATAAATGCCATCAACCATCAAATGCCAATAAAAGTAGCAGAGTTTAGAGACAATATCATCATAGAGATCTGGAAAAGTAACCCCAAAGTCTTTATGCTTTATTCACCAAAAATATTACAAGAGCTTCCGAGAACAAGTGCATGATTCAAAGATTGGATGCAAATGACATACAAAGACCTCTAATTTATAAGATAAAATCTCCAACGGCTAGTTCGATTGATCCTTGTCATAATAATCTCGACTGTCGAAAAGATTTATTTATCTTTTAATTTGGACCATCGAAATTATAATTTTGAGGAAATTCGAATTTATCATTCAATTCCATTTTAATTAACTCAAAAATAATATTTTTGAGTTAATTACTTCAAAATTTTGACTTTGACTTAACCACCAAGGCCCAAGGCTCCAAAATTTCTTGAAATTCTCAAGATTCCCTTAGCCTGGGATCTTTAAAAATTTATTTTTTAAGGACCCACGAATTTTTCCTTTGAAGATTTTTAACTCACCTAGGACTTAAAATTAATTAAATTTTGGCTTGGGATTTTTAAATAATTTGGAAGAAAATTCAATTAAATGACTCGAAGGGGATTTAATTATTTTTCCAACTCTCTTTACATAAGATAAATACATTTAGACACATAAAAAGGGAATACCAATTCGTATAGACCCTTAAATAGCTACCCAATTCTGCGACTCAAAACATGATCTAGTAGACTAAGCAACTTGTAATAAAATAATCTAGCCAATTAGCTAGGATTATTCCGAAACTACTTTTACAAAGAC